>JAGSMU010000008.1:8055000-8655000 GCA_029286865.1 Teinopalpus imperialis | reverse complement strand
AGGTTTAGGTTAGGTTTAGGTTAGGTTTAGGTTAGGTTTAGGTTAGATTTAAGTTAGGTTTAGGTTAGGTTTAGGTTAGGTTTAGGTGAGGTTTATGCTAGGTTAGGTTAGAGTTAGGTTAAGGTTAGAGTTTAGGTTGGAGTTTAGGTTAGGTTTAGGTTAGGTTTAGGTTAGGTTAGGTTTAGAGTTAGAGTTTAGGTTAGGTTTAGGTTAGGTTTAGGTTAGAGTTTAGGTTAGGTTTAGGTTAGGTTTAGGTTAGGTTTAGGTTAGGTTTAGGTTAGGTTTAGGTTAGGTTTAGGTTAGGTTTAGGTTAGGTTTAGGTTAGGTTTAGGTTAGGTTAAGGTTAGGTTTAGGTTAGTTTTGGTTAGGTTAGGTTAGGTTTTTTTTTTACTTTTATTCCACCAACATAATCGGTGCCCTTAGTTTTTCATTTTATATTGTGTTATCCTGGTTAATATTTACTGTCTTCCTATATATATATATATATAGTAGACTATATAATTTTTTTTTTAATTAATTATACCACTGATTGTTTTACCACTTACCCCTGTGTTATATTTTGACATTTTTTTTTTTTTTTTTTTTTTCGGGTGGTGCATACGTTTCACCAAGATGTTGTGTTATTTATTTATTTTAATACTTTTCTTACACGTAGCGATACTTCTGTATGTTTATATATATATTCATTTATATGTAACATATAAATTGTTATATACATGATTTCTTACTAGTTTCTTCTATTACTTGTTTAAGTTTTGTTTCTATTGTTGCTACATTTAACTATTGTTTTTATATACTCCTCCAGTGGCGGTCTGGTACCTTTTCCTGAGAACCACTCATGTAAGTTCTCTTCACTTAATTTTATATTAAATTCAGATTCCAGGTCGCTTCTCGAAGAGTAAAACCTTGGGCATTCCAGCACCAGATGCAACACTGTTTCCAATTCATCACCACAAGAACAGATTGGGCTATCTTTTATCTTAAAGCGGTGAAGGTATGCCGCAAATCCCCATGTCCAGTCAACGCCTGAGTAAGTGTACTTGTTATGTTAATCTCTTTCAGTATTTTATATGCGTCATTTACATTTGGAAGAAACTTTTTGTAACCGTTCCTACTGTTTGTTTTCTATGGTTAGGTTAGGTTTAGAGTTAGGTTTAGGTTAGGTTAGGTTTAGGTTAGGTTAGGTTTAGGTTAGGTTTAGAGTTGGGTTTAGGTTAGGTTTAGGTTAGGTTTAGGTTAGGTTTAGGTTAGGTTTAGGTTAGGTTAGGTTAGAGTTTAGGTTAGGTTAAGGTTAGGTTAAGGTTAGGTTAGGTTAGGTTTAGGTTAGGTTTAAGTTAGAGTTTAGGTTAAGGTTAGGTTTAGAGTTAGGTTTAGGTTAGGTTTAGGTTAGGTTAGTTTTGGTTAGGTTTAGGTTAGGTTAGTTTTAGGTTAGGTTTAGGTTAGAGTTAGGTTTAGGTTAGGTTTAGGTTAGGTTTAGGTTAGGTTTAAGTTAGGTTTAGGTTAGGTTTAGGTTAGAGTTAGGTTTAGGTTAGAGTTTAGGTTAAGGTTAGGTTAGTTTTAGGTTAGGTTTAGGTTAGAGTTTAGGTTAGGTTTAGGTTAGGTTAGGTTTGGGTTAGGTTTAGGTTAGGTTAAGGTTAGGTTAGAGTTAGGTTAGGTTAGAGTTAGGTTTAGGTTAGAGTTTAGGTTAGGTTTAGGTTAAGGTTAGGTTAGGTTTAGGTTAGGTTTAGAGTTAGAGTTTAGGTTAAGGTTAGGTTTAGGTTAGGTTGAGTTTAGGTTAGTTTTGGTTAGGTTAGGTTTAGGTTAGTTTTAGGTTAGGTTTTTTTACTTTTATTCCACCAACATAATCGGTGCCCTTAGTTTTCATTTTATATTGTTTTATCCTGGTTAATATTTACTGTCTTCCTATAGATATATATAGTAGACTATATAATTTTTTTAATTAATTATACCACTGATTGTTTTACCACTTACTCCTGTGTTATATTTTGACATTTTTTTTTTTTTTTTTTTTCGGTTGGTGCATACGTTTCACCAAGATGTTGTGTTATTTATTTATTTCTTTATTTTAATACTTTTCTTACACGTAGCGATACTTCTGTATGTTAATATATATATATATATATATATATAGTAGACTATATAATTTTTTTAATTAATTATACCACTGATTGTTTTACCACTTACTCCTGTGTTATATTTTGACATTTTTTTTTTTTTTTTTTTTTTTTTTTTTTTTTTTTTTTTTTTTTCGGTTGGTGCATACGTTTCACCAAGATGTTGTGTTATTTATTTATTTCTTTATTTTAATACTTTTCTTACACGTAGCGATACTTCTGTATGTTAATATATATATTCATTTATATGTAACATATAAATTATTATATACATGATTTCTTACTAGTTTCTTCTATTACTTGTTTAAGTTTTGTTTCTATTGTTGCTACATTTAACTATTGTTTTTATATACTCCTCCAGTGGCGGTCTGGTACCTTTTCCTGAGAACCACTCATGTAAGTTCTCTTCACTTAATTTTATATTAAATTCAGATTCCAGGTCGCTTCTCGAAGAGTAAAACCTTGGGCATTCCAGCACCAGATGCAACACTGTTTCCAATTCATCACCACAAGAACAGATTGGGCTATCTTTTATCTTAAAGCGGTGAAGGTATGCCGCAAATCCCCCATGTCCGGTCAACGCCTGAGTAAGTGTACTTGTTATGTTAATCTCTTTCAGTATTTTATATGCGTCATTTACATTTGGAAGAAACTTTTTTGTAACCGTTCCTACTGTTTGTTTTCTATGGTTAGGTTAGGTTAGGTTAGGTTTAGGTTAGGTTTAGGTTAGGTTTAGGTTAGGTTTAGGTTAGGTTTAGGTTAGGTTTAGGTTAGGTTTAGGTTAGGTTTAGGTTAGGTTTAGGTTAGGTTTGGGTTAGGTTTAGGTTAAGGTTAGGTTAGTTTTAGGTTAGGTTAGGTTAGGTTAGGTTAGGCTTAGGCTAGGTTTTAGGTTAGGTTAAGGTTAGGTTAGGCTTAGGCTAGGTTTAGGTTAGGCTAGGTTTAGGCTAGGCCTAGGTTAGGTTTAGGTTAGGCTTAGGCTAGGCTTAGGCTAGGCTTAGGTTAGGTTTGGGTTAGGTTTAGGTTAGGCTTAGGTTAGGCTTAGGTTAGGCTTAGGTTAGGCTTAGGCTAGGTTTAGGTTAGGCTAGGTTTAGGTTAGGCTTAGGTTAGGCCTAGGTTAGGTTTAGGTTAGGCTAGGTTAGGTTTAGGCTAGGTTTAGGCTAGGCTTAGGCTAGGCTTAGGTTAGGCTTAGGTTAGGCTTAGGTTAGGTTAGGTTAGGCTTAGGTTAGGCTTAGGTTAGGTTTAGGTTAGGTTTAGGTTAGGTTTAGTTAGGTTTAGGTTAGGCCTAGGTTAGGTTTAGGTTAGGTTAGGTTTAGGTTAGGTTAGGTTAGGTTTAGGCTAGGTTTAGGCTAGGTTTTAGGTTAGGTTAGGTTTTTTTACTTTTATTCCACCAACATAATCGGTGCCCTTAGTTTTCATTTTATATTGTGTTATCCTGGTTAATATTTACTGTCTTCCTATAGATATATATAGTAGACTATATAATTTTTTTTTTAATTAATTATACCACTGATTGTTTTACCACTTACTCCTGTGTTATATTTTGACATTTTTTTTTTTTTTTTTTTTTTTAGGTTGGTGCATACGTTTCACCAAGATGTTGTGTTATTTATTTATTTCTTTATTTTAATACTTTTCTTACACGTAGCGATACTTCTGTATGTTAATATATATATTCGTTTATATGTAACATATAAATTGTTATATACATGATTTCTTACTAGTTTCTTCTATTACTTGTTTAAGTTTTGTTTCTATTGTTGCTACATTTAACTATTGTTTTTATATACTCCTCCAGTGGCGGTCTGGTACCTTTTCCTGAGAACCACTCATGTAAGTTCTCTTCACTTAATTTTATATTAAATTCAGATTCCAGGTCGCTTCTCGAAGAGTAAAACCTTGGGCATTCCAGCACCAGATGCAACACTGTTTCCAATTCATCACCACAAGAACAGATTGGGCTATCTTTTATCTTAAAGCGGTGAAGGTATGCCGCAAATCCCCCATGTCCGGTCAACGCCTGAGTAAGTGTACTTGTTATGTTAATCTCTTTCAGTATTTTATATGTCATTTACATTTGGAAGAAACTTTTTGTAACCGTTCCTACTGTTTGTTTTCTATGGTTAGGTTAGGTTAAGGTTAGGTTTAGGTTAGGCTTAGGTTAGGCTTAGGTTAGGCTTAGGTTAGGTTTAGTTAGGTTTAGGTTAGGCTTAGGTTAGGCTTAGGTTAGGTTTAGGTTTAGGTTAGGCTTAGGCTAGGTTTTAGGTTAGGCTCTAGGCTAGGCTTAGGCTAGGCTTAGGTTAGGCTTAGGTTAGGTTTAGGCTAGGCTTAGGTTAGGTTTAGGCTAGGTTTTAGGTTAGGTTAAGGTTAGGTTTAGGTTAGTTTTAGGCTAGGTTTAGGCTAGGTTTTAGGTTAGGTTTAGGTTAGGTTTAGGTTAGGTTTAGGTTAGGTTTAGGCTAGGTTTTAGGTTAGGCTCTAGGCTAGGCTTAGGTTAGGCTTAGGTTAGGTTAAGGTTAGGTTTAGGTTAGGCTTAGGTTAGGTTAGGTTAGGTTTTTTTTTTACTTTTATTCCACCAACATAATCGGTGCCCTTAGTTTTTCATTTTATATTGTGTTATCCTGGTTAATATTTACTGTCTTCCTATAGATATATATAGTAGACTATATAATTTTTTTTTTAATTAATTATACCACTGATTGTTTTACCACTTACTCCTGTGTTATATTTTGACATTTTTTTTTTTTTTTTTTTTTTCGGTTGGTGCATACGTTTCACCAAGATGTTGTGTTATTTATTTATTTCTTTATTTTAATACTTTTCTTACACGTAGCGATACTTCTGTATGTTAATATATATATTCATTTATATGTAACATATAAATTGTTATATACATGATTTCTTACTAGTTTCTTCTATTACTTGTTTAAGTTTTGTTTCTATTGTTGCTACATTTAACTATTGTTTTTATATACTCCTCCAGTGGCGGTCTGGTACCTTTTCCTGAGAACCACTCATGTAAGTTCTCTTCACTTAATTTTATATTAAATTCAGATTCCAGGTCGCTTCTCGAAGAGTAAAACCTTGGGCATTCCAGCACCAGATGCAACACTGTTTCCAATTCATCACCACAAGAACAGATTGGGCTATCTTTTATCTTAAAGCGGTGAAGGTATGCCGCAAATCCCCCATGTCCGGTCAACGCCTGAGTAAGTGTACTTGTTATGTTAATCTCTTTCAGTATTTTATATGTCATTTACATTTGGAAGAAACTTTTTGTAACCGTTCCTACTGTTTGTTTTCTATGGTTAGGTTAGGTTTAGGTTAGGCCTAGGTTAGGCTTAGGTTAGGCTTAGGCCAGGCTTAGGCTAGGCTTAGGCTAGGCTTTAGGCTAGGCTTTAGGCTAGGTTAGGCTTAGGCTAGGCCTAGGCTAGGCCTAGGCCAGGCCTAGGCTAGGCTTTAGGTTAGGCTCTAGGCTAGGCTTAGGCTAGGCTTTAGGTTAGGTTAGGCTAGGCTTTAGGTTAGGTTAGGTTAGGCTAGGTTAGGCTTAGGCTAGGCTTTAGGCTAGGTTTAGGCCAGGTTTAGGTTAGGCTCTAGGTTAGGTTTAGGCTAGGCTTAGGTTAGGTTTAGGTTGTGGGTTAGGTTAGGCCAGGTTAGGTTAGGTTTAGGTTAGTTTTAGGTTAGGTTAGGCTTAGGTTAGGTTTAGGTTAGGCTTAGGTTAGGTTAGGCTTAGGTTAGGTTTAGGTTAGGTTAGGCTCTAGGTTAGGCTTAGGTTAGGCTTAGGCTAGGTTTAGGCTAGGTTTAGGCCAGGTTTAGGTTAGGTTTAGGCTAGGTTTAGGCTAGGCTTTAGGTTAGGTTAGGTTTAGGCTAGGTTTTAGGTTAGGTTTAGGTTAGGTTAGGTTAGGCCAGGTTAGGTTAGGTTAGGCCAGGTTAGGCTAGGCTTAGGCCAGGCTTAGGCTAGGTTTAGGCCAGGTTTAGGCTAGGTTTAGGCTAGGCCTAGGCCAGGCCTAGGCCAGGCCTAGGCTAGGCTTTAGGCCAGGCTAGGCTAGGTTAGGCTAGGCTTTAGGCTAGGCCTAGGTTAGGCCTAGGTTAGGCTCTAGGTTAGGCTTAGGTTAGGCTTAGGCCAGGCTTAGGCCAGGCTAGGCCAGGTTAGGTTAGGCCAGGTTAGGTTAGGCCAGGTTAGGTTAGGCTTAGGCTAGGCCTAGGCTAGGCTTTAGGTTAGGTTAGGTTAGGTTTTTTTTTACTTTTATTCCACCAACATAATCGGTGCCCTTAGTTTTTCATTTTATATTGTGTTATCCTGGTTAATATTTACTGTCTTCCCATAGATATATATAGTAGACTATATAATTTTTTTTTTAATTAATTATACCACTGATTGTTTTACCACTTACTCCTGTGTTATATTTTGACATTTTTTTTTTTTTTTTTTTTTTTTCGGTTGGTGCATACGTTTCACCAAGATGTTGTGTTATTTATTTATTTCTTTATTTTAATACTTTTCTTACACGTAGCGATACTTCTGTATGTTAATATATATATTCATTTATATGTAACATATAAATTGTTATATACATGATTTCTTACTAGTTTCTTCTATTACTTGTTTAAGTTTTGTTTCTATTGTTGCTACATTTAACTATTGTTTTTATATACTCCTCCAGTGGCGGTCTGGTACCTTTTCCTGAGAACCACTCATGTAAGTTTTCTTCACTTAATTTTATATTAAATTCAGATTCCAGGTCGCTTCTCGAAGAGTAAAACCTTGGGCATTCCAGCACCAGATGCAACACTGTTTCCAATTCATCACCACAAGAACAGATTGGGCTATCTTTTATCTTAAAGCGGTGAAGGTATGCCGCAAATCCCCCATGTCCGGTCAACGCCTGAGTAAGTGTACTTGTTATGTTAATCTCTTTCAGTATTTTATATGCGTCATTTACATTTGGAAGAAACTTTTTTGTAACCGTTCCTACTGTTTGTTTTCTATGGTTAGGTTAGGTTAGGTTAGGTTAGGCTAGGTTTTAGGTTAGGTTAGGTTAGGCTTAGGTTAGGCTTAGGTTAGGCTTAGGTTAGGTTAGGTTAGGTTTAGGCTAGGTTTTAGGTTAGGTTAGGCTTAGGCTAGGTTTAGGCTAGGTTTTAGGTTAGGCTCTAGGCTAGGCTTAGGTTAGGCTTAGGTTAGGTTTAGGCTAGGTTTAGGCTAGGTTTAGGCTAGGTTTTAGGTTAGGCTTAGGTTAGGTTTAGGCTAGGCTTAGGCTAGGTTTTAGGTTAGGCTTAGGTTGTGGCTTTAGGTTAGGCTTAGGCTAGGTTTTAGGTTAGGTTAGGTTAGGCTCTAGGCTAGGCTTAGGTTAGGTTAGGTTAGGTTTAGGCTAGGTTTAGGCTAGGTTTTAGGTTAGGTTAGGTTAGTTTAGGTTAGGTTTAGGTTAGGTTAGGTTAGGCTTAGGTTAGGCTTAGGCTAGGTTTTAGGTTAGGTTAGGTTTAGGTTAGGCTTAGGTTAGGTTAGGTTTAGGTTAGGTTTGGGTTAGGTTTAGGTTAGGTTTAGAGTTAGGTTTAGAGTTAGGTTAGGTTAGAGTTTAGGTTAGGTTAGGTTAGAGTTAGGTTTAGGTTAGGTTTAGGTTAGGTTTAGGTTAGGTTTGGAGTTAGGTTTAGGTTGGGTTTAGGTTGGAGTTTAGGTTAGGTTTAGGTTAGGTTTGGGTTAGGTTTAGGTTAGGTTAGGTTAGGTTTGAGTTAGGTTTAGGTTGGAGTTTAGGTTAGGTTTAGAGTTAGGTTTAGGTTGGGTTTAGGTTAGGTTAGGTTAGAGTTAGGTTTAGGTTAGGTTTAGGTTAGGTTTAGGTTAAGGTTAGGTTAGGTTAAGGTTAGGTTAAGGTTAGGTTTAGGTTAGGTTAGGTTTAGGTTAGGCTTAGGTTAGGTTTAGAGTTAGGTTTAGAGTTAGGTTTAGGTTGGAGTTTAGGTTAGGTTAAGGTTAGGTTTAGGTTAGGTTTAGGTTAGGTTTGGGTTAGGTTTAGGTTAGGTTTAGGTTAGGTTTAGGTTGGAGTTTAGGTTAGGTTTAGGTTGGGTTTAGGTTAGGTTAGGTTAGGTTAAGGTTAGAGTTTAGGTTAGGTTAAGGTTAGGTTTAGGTTGGAGTTTAGGTTAGGTTTAGGTTAGGTTAGGTTAGAGTTTAGGTTGGAGTTTAGGTTAGGTTTAGGTTAGGTTTAGGTTAGGTTTAGGTTAAGGTTAGGTTAGGTTTGGGTTAGGTTTAGGTTGGAGTTTAGGTTAGGTTTAGGTTGGAGTTTAGGTTAGGTTTAGGTTAGGTTAGAGTTTAGGTTAGGTTTAGAGTTAGGTTTAGGTTAGGTTTAGAGTTAGAGTTAGAGTTAGGTTTAGGTTAGGTTAGGTTAGGTTTAGGTTAGGTTAGGTTTAGGTTAGGCTTAGGTTAGGTTAGGTTAGAGTTTAGGTTGGAGTTTAGGTTAGGTTAGGTTTAGGTTAGGTTTAGGTTAGGTTTACGTTAGGTTTAGGTTAGGTTAGGTTTAGGTTAGGTTTTAGGTTAGGTTAGGTTAGGTTAGGTTAATTTAGGTTCCCCCCCGAAGGGTTCTCGCTTTGTCGTAGCGGGGGGGCTTAGTAACCGTGGATTGGTCACCCACGGTGAAGCTAAGAGGAACTCAAATGGCCGGCCTAAGGCGCTCTATGGCCGGCCCGAGGTGGCCGCTCCGGGAGGGCTCATAATGAGCTCACCTCGGAAGCGTGTCGGTGGACTGCTGGGGGTGGAAGTGGCGGAGTGAGGCCGCCTTCCCCGCCCTCAGTAGCCGAGGCGGAGTCGCGGAGGGAGAGGAGTGTCGGTGTTGCGTTGCCGCTCTCCCTGTCCTCCGCGGCCGAACATCGGTCGGCGGTGGAGCCGCAGACCAGATCCACCGCAGGGGTCTGGGTTGGCTTAGTGCTTTCCTGGCCCCCATGGCCTCTGGGGGACGGACTCGGGGGAGTCCGCGTCCCACCCACAGAGGAGGCCGAGTTGGAAGGCGCGTCCGTGTTCCGGCGCGCCTTGCCGGAGAGGGGTGGAGAGGGGGATGTCCTCCCCCCGAAGGAGGGGCCGGCTTGCCGGCCAGCGCAGGCGGGGTCGTGGAGGTGTGCGAAAGCGTTCCCGTAACCCCGCCATACGCGACGAAGGTGGAACACCATGGGGTTTTATTCGATGCGAGTCCGACATAACCCACCCTTGCCCCCGCAGGGGTGGGTATGCGTAGGCATTTCCCATGTAAAAAAAAAAAAAAAAAAAAAAAAAAAAAAAAAAAAAAAAAAAAAAAAAAAAAAAAAAAAAAAAAAAAAAAAAAAAAAAAAAAAAAAAAAAAAAAAAAAAAAAAAAAAAAAAAAAAAAAAAAAAAAAAAAAAAAAAAAAAAAAAAAAAAAAAAAAAAAAAAAAAAAAAAAAAAAAAAAAAAAAAAAAAAAAAAAAAAAAAAAAAAAAAAAAAAAAAAAAAAAAAAAAAAAAAAAAAAAAAAAAAAAAAAAAAAAAAAAAAAAAAAAAAAAAAAAAAAAAAAAAAAAAAAAAAAAAAAAAAAAAAAAAAAAGAGTTAGAGTTTAGAGTTAGGTTTAGGTTAGGTTAGGTTAGGTTTAGGTTAGGTTAGGTTTAGGTTAGGCTTAGGTTAGGTTAGGTTAGAGTTTAGGTTGGAGTTTAGGTTAGGTTAGGTTTAGGTTAGGCTTAGGTTAGGTTTAGGTTAGGTTTAGGTTAGGCTAGGTTTTAGGCTAGGTTTTAGGTTAGTTTAGGTTAGGTTAGGTTTAAGTTAGGTTTAGGCCAGGCTTAGGTTAGGTTTAGGCTAGGCTTAGGTTAGGCTTAGGCTAGGCTTAGGCTAGGCTTAGGTTAGGTTTAGGTTAGGCTTAGGTTAGGCTTAGGCTAGGTTTAGGCCAGGTTTAGGCCAGGCTTAGGCCAGGCTTAGGCCAGGCTTAGGCCAGGCTTAGGCCAGGCTTAGGTTAGGCTTAGGCTAGGTTTTAGGTTAGGCTTAGGCTAGGCTTAGGTTAGGTTTGGAGTTAGGTTTAGGTTGGGTTTAGGTTAGGCTTAGGCTAGGTTTAGGCCAGGCTTAGGCCAGGCTTAGGCCAGGCTTAGGCTAGGCTTAGGCTAGGCTTAGGTTAGGTTTAGAGTTAGAGTTTAGGTTAGGTTTAGGCTAGGTTTAGGCCAGGCTTAGGCCAGGCTTAGGCCAGGCTTAGGCCAGGCTTAGGCCAGGCTTAGGCCAGGCTTAGGCTAGGCTTTAGGTTAGGCTTAGGCTAGGCTTAGGTTAGGTTTAGAGTTAGAGTTTAGGTTAGGTTTAGGCTAGGTTTAGGCCAGGCTTAGGCCAGGCTTAGGCCAGGCTTAGGCCAGGCTTAGGTTAGGCTTAGGCTAGGTTTAGGCCAGGCTTAGGCCAGGCTTAGGCCAGGCTTAGGCTAGGTTTTAGGTTAGGCTTAGGCTAGGCTTTAGGCCAGGCTTAGGCCAGGCTTAGGCCAGGCTTAGGCCAGGCTTAGGCCAGGCTTAGGCCAGGCTTAGGCCAGGCTTAGGCCAGGCTTAGGCCAGGCTTAGGCTAGGTTTTAGGTTAAGGTTAGGTTAGGCTTAGGTTAGGTTTAGGCTAGGCTTAGGCTAGGTTTTAGGTTAGGTTAGGTTAGGTTTAGGCTAGGCTTAGGCCAGGCTTAGGCCAGGCTTAGGCCAGGCTTAGGCCAGGCTTAGGCCAGGCTTAGGCCAGGCTTAGGTTAGGTTTAGGTTAAGGTTAGGTTAGGCTTAGGCTAGGTTTAGGCCAGGCTTAGGCCAGGCTTAGGCCAGGCTTAGGCTAGGTTTTAGGTTAGTTAAGAATAGATTATGTTAGGTTTACTATTAATATATGGTTAAAAAAAAAAAAAAAAAAAAAAAAAAAAAAAAAAAAAAAAAAAAAAAAAAAAAAAAAAAAAAAAAAAAAAAAAAAAAAAAAAAAAAAAAAAGGTTAGGTTAGGCTTAGGCTAGGCTTTAGGTTAGGCTTAGGTTAGGCTTAGGCTAGGTTTAGGCTAGGTTTTAGGCTAGGCTTAGGTTAGGCTTAGGCTAGGCTTTAGGCCAGGCTTAGGCCAGGCTTAGGCCAGGCTTAGGCTAGGCTTAGGCTAGGCTTTAGGTTAGGTTTAGGCCAGGCTTAGGCCAGGCTTAGGCCAGGCTTAGGCCAGGCTTAGGTTAGGTTTAGGCTAGGCTTAGGCTAGGTTTAGGCCAGGCTTAGGTTAGGCTTAGGCTAGGCCTAGGCCAGGCTTAGGCCAGGCTTAGGTTAGGTTAGGCTTAGGCTAGGCTTAGGCCAGGCTTAGGTTAGGTTTAGGCTAGGCTTAGGTTAGGTTTAGGCTAGGCTTAGGCTAGGCTTAGGCTAGGCTTTAGGTTAGGCTTAGGTTAGGTTAGGTTTAAGTTAGGTTTAGGTTAGGCTTAGGCTAGGCTTAGGCTAGGCTTAGGTTAGGTTTAAGTTAGGTTTAGGTTAGGTTAGGCTTAGGCTAGGCTTAGGCTAGGTTTTAGGCTAGGCTTTAGGTTAGGTTTAGGCTAGGTTTTAGGCTAGGCTTAGGTTAGGCTTAGGCTAGGTTTTAGGCTAGGTTTAGGCCAGGTTTAGGCCAGGCTTAGGCTAGGCTTAGGCTAGGCTTAGGTTAGGCTTAGGTTAGGCTTAGGCTAGGCTTTAGGTTAGGTTCAGGTCAGGTTTATGTTAGGTTAGGTTAGGCTTAGGCTAGGCTTAGGTTAGGTTTAGGTTAAGGTTAGGTTAGGCTAGGTTTTAGGTTAGTTTAGGTTAGGTTCAGGTCAGGTTTATGTTAGGTTAGGTTAAGGTTAGGTTTAGGTTAGGTTTAGGTTAGGTTTAGGTAAGGTTTAGGTTAGGTTTAGGTTAGGTTTAGGTTAGGTTTAGGTTAGGTTTAGGTTAGGTTTACGTTAGGTTTAGGTTAGGTTTAGGTTAGGTTCAGGTCAGGTTTATGTTAGGTTAGGTTAAGGTTAGGTTAAGGTTAGGTTAAGGTTAGGTTTAGGTTAGGTTTAGGTTAGGTTAGGTTTAGGTTAGGTTTTAGTTAGGTTTAGGTTAGGTTTAGCGAACTGTGTAGCTCTACCACTGTTAAACTTATCAATAACGAAAGATGCCACTAGCAAAAACAAAATATTACGATATTATTATAATACTTTAATCGAACTTGTAACCCCCACAAAAAGAAATCCGGTACGCTGAATATTTCTAAAATATTATATAATAACAAATCTGATAACGAAGCAATTTGCCATAGATTTTGTACGTGTTAATCTATGGGGTTGAACCCCTCGATGTTTGACTTACGCCGTGGGACTTGCAATACGTCCCCTTTGGGGTGTTAACAACTGTAACTACTTGTGGGTTCCCAATCGGAATGTCGGTGATGATTTATGGGATTTGTATCATTATACTAAGATGGAATAAATAATGACGTCAGTAAATGTAAGTATAAACGTTAGGTACATATATACAAACCTATATCCCGAGTAATACATAAAGCATTTTTAAACAACAAAATCATACATATTATCATCGGCTATTTTCAACATGTTGGAACGTATCCCTTATATAAGGATCATATATCATAAGAGATAACAGATCACATAATAGTAAGTGAATCCCACTAAATTCGTTATGATGCGCACACGCATCCAAGATATGGGATCGTGATACAGCCGCTTTATTAACCCTGCGTATTAAGATTATGAATATATATATATATTAAGTATATTTAGTATATTATTAGAAAATATATATTATATTTTGTATAGTAACTTATTTTCCCCATTTTTATATTATATGTGCACCTACCCTAGCTTCTCAATACCACCCTCAGGTCGACTGGTAGAAAATGCTTTAAGCATTAAGTCCGCCTATGTTATTTACTTTGCGCATGAAGTTTAAAATAAAATAAATAAATGCCTATACGCTCTTCTCTTGAAGCTTGAACATTAGTATCCACGGAAACGTGGACGCAAGCAAATTGTAACAATTTAAATGAAACTCACTCAAACTTAAAAAAGCTGTCGTCCATAAGTTAAGGAATTCCTCATCTATTATTTATAATCGCTCCATTTATAACTATTGATTCTACACGAAACTATAGGTTAAAATTTCATAAATGATAATGATAGTCCTGATCAAGTATAACCATAGCCTAATTTTTCTGATTATTATCAGATAATTACAGAAGATAAGACTTCTTGCAACCCCAGAGGCACTCTGTCATCGTCCGCATTCTTAGTGAGATGTAATGCGTATGACGGAAGGATCGGACAACGAGTCAGCATTTTCAGGAGGATCTGACCGAGCCGAGGATCGGCCCTCTCGGGCACTCTCGAGTCAGACGCTCTCGCGAAACAAGGTCACGGTCCAAGCCGAGGCTCTCTCTAGGGAGCTCTTGTACTGGTTACCCTTTAATAGAGGTCTCGACTGAGCGCTCGGTCACCTCTCGACCCGGTGAAACTGTAATAGCCCTCGTGCTAACAGCGGCCATCAGCCCGAAAAAAAAAACAAAGACATTATGATTCCTTATCGGGGCGATATGAATGTATGGGGGCGTCATAAGCTGAAGGAATCACATATCATCAGATGAATAATGAGCTCGTCTGTTAATTAATCAAAATAAATATTATTATTAAAATAAAGATATTTAATATTTAATGTGTAAAACTGGCAATCTTATCCGTACTTATACAATGGTAGAACTATACTGCAGTTTGTTTCTAGCTGCAGAATTAATGGGTCAGCTCGACCGGGGTACGACCAAATACCAACGTAAAATAGCAGCATAATGTTCGTCTGATGAGTATAGGGAGACCTTTATGTATGTATGACTATATTACTGGTAACGAAGCATTCCATCTCAGTCCTCAAGGGTGACAATGCATCTGCATTACGATTCCTTATTAAGGATGAATGTAGATGTCATGGGCTGCAGGAATCACTTACCATCAGGTGAACTTTATGCTCGTTTGTTACTCTCAATGTAATAAAGCGGCCATATTTTATTAGAACTATCCTCTCCTCGCCCGATAACCCACGCCATAGTGTAAAAATCAGTAAAACCCACATAGTAAAAAATGGAAAGTCACTCCAATAGGGACGAAGTCCCTTCATATATATATATATATATATTAAGTATATTTAGTATATTATTAGAAAATATATATTATATTTTGTATAGTAACTTATTTTCCCCATTTTTATATTATATGTGCACCTACCCTAGCTTCTCAATACCACCCTCAGGTCGACTGGTAGAAAATGCTTTAAGCATTAAGTCCGCCTATGTTATTTACTTTGCGCATGAAGTTTAAAATAAAATAAATAAATGCCTATACGCTCTTCTCTTGAAGCTTGAACATTAGTATCCACGGAAACGTAGACGCAAGCAAATTGTAACAATTTAAATGAAACTCACTCAAACTTAAAAAAGCTGTCGTCCATAAGTTAAGGAATTCCTCATCTATTATTTATAATCGCTCCATTTATAACTATTGATTCTACACGAAACTATAGGTTAAAATTTCATAAATAATAATGATAGTCCTGATCAAGTATAACCATAGCCTAATTTTTCTGATTATTATCAGATAATTACAGAAGATAAGACTTCTTGCAACCCCAGAGGCACTCTGTCATCGTCCGCATTCTTAGTGAGATGTAATGCGTATGCAATAAGGTTGACGGAAGGATCGGACAACGAGTCAGCATTTTCAGGAGGATCTGACCGAGCCGAGGATCGGCCCTCTCGGGCACTCTCGAGTCAGACGCTCTCGCGAAACAAGGTCACGGTCCAAGCCGAGGCTCTCTCTAGGGAGCTCTTGTACTGGTTACCCTTTAATAGAGGTCTCGACTGAGCGCTCGGTCACCTCTCGACCCGGTGAAACTGTAATAGCCCTCGTGCTAACAGCGGCCATCAGCCCGAAAAAAAAAACAAAGACATTATGATTCCTTATCGTGAATGTATGGGGGCGTCATAAGCTGAAGGAATCACATATCATCAGATGAATAATGAGCTCGTCTGTTAATTAATCAAAATAAAAAATCGATATTTAATATTTAATGTGTAAAACTGGCAATCTTATCCGTACTTATACAATGGTAGAACTATACTGCAGTTTGTTTCTAGCTGCAGAATTAATGGGTCAGCTCGACCGGGGTACGACCAAATACCAACGTAAAATAGCAGCATAATGTTCGTCTGATGAGTATAGGGAGACCTTTATGTATGTATGACTATATTACTGGTAACGAAGCAGTCCTCAAGGGTGACAATGCATCTGCATTACGATTCCTTATTAAGGATGAATGTAGATGTCATGGGCTGCAGGAATCACTTACCATCAGGTGAACTTTATGCTCGTTTGTTACTCTCAATGTAATAAAAAAGAAAGAAAAAACTTCAATTAGCATGAATTCCGCATGAATTTCTTTTTCCTCTAAAGTACATCTAACACTGCTTCTGAACCTTGCTCCGATCTTTCTTTCTTTTTCTTCTTCTTGGTCTAAAATAACTGTCATCACTGTATTGATATTGATTGACAATTGAGACAATAGCTATACAATATCTTGGGTTTTATATAGCAATGTGAATGGATCATATGAATAGAATAGAATATATATTGCATATATTTTTTTTATTTTTAAATTATTGTCAACCTGTCAATATGACAACCAAAGGGAATGTTAAAAAAAACAATGTCGTTAATGCAGTCAGAGATTTCTTAAACGGGTTCGCGCGTTTTTTCCCGCGTATACTTAACTCTTGTTTATTTGTTTTACACCGGGAGGGTTCGCGTTGGCCGTCAATCAAGGATCGATTGTCTCTCGATCGAGTTCTGGCGTTGTATAATTCGTACACTGTTAGAGCATAAGATGTGTTTACACTATACAACGATTTTTTTTTATTTACATGATGATATTAATTTATCCCGAATGGGAAAGGCAAAGGACTTTAGTCCATACAGCCAGGTCTTGTTCGTATGATGATTGGTGTGAAACTCCTTTTATTTACAAGTGTTGTTGACATTAATAATTTTAAAAAAAAATTTTGCTCACGGTAAAATTTCAATAGCGCCTATATTTTCCGTTTACCCGAATCGCGATAAAAGTGAAAGTTTTTAGAATCAGGCGTTACTTTGCATAAATAATACCGAAAACAATAAAATTAATTCACAAGATTATAATTTAAAGCATTTTTAAAGAGTTTAATCGTGGATTAATGTGAGTGCTATGGACCGCAGATATCACTTACCAATGCAATAAAAAAAAGCATCGACTAAAGAATATACATTTTACTGTATACTTTAAAAGCGCCTTAACTCTGAACCTTGTTAGCCAAATCGTTGACATGTTCCTTCATCGATACTATCGCGTTAAGTTAGTGTTGGGCATCGCGAGTAGAATGTCGATATTTGCGAGTCAAATATGTCGATAACAGCGCCGGGGGGTGGAACTAACAAACTTGTATTGAAAACATACGGACGTTTTGTATCTGGTAAAATACGTGGCGGGTTTATTATTGATTTGAAATAGAAAACGTCATCGCAGCCAGATGGTAATATCACTTATCTATCTCATTCATATTGTATGAATACTTAGGCGTGACTGGCGAAAGACTATATTTTCATAGAAAACGAGTGTATAATAGAGGTTTCTTTTACTTCGGGGACTTTTTTACCACAACAGTGATTATGTCAGTCCCCTCGTTAACTAAAATTACAGTTAATCACCATCAAAATTATAAAGAAAAATTTAATTTCATAAAAACTAACTACATATAAACTAAAATATAACTTAGTGAAATAATTATTGTTTGATAAATTTTCTATATTTAAAATGATAATATTTAATAATTGATATAATAAAATTTTAGGTAAATTCCAAGAGAACATGTTGAATTTCTCTCAGGAGATAATAAAATAAAAGCTTAATATCGCTGTGTTTCGCCTAGTAAGTGGAGTCAAGAAACCTAATTAACCTGACCTAAGTTATCATACGTCTAGGAGGACGTGATGATAAAAAAAATGTGACGATGATGCATCAATTAAATGAGAAAACGTGACGTTAAAATGCGTAATTCGCATCCTTATGTTCTCACATCGCGGACGCATGTCGGAATTCAGATGCGGCCCGTTTCGCAGATTTAACGACTTGGAGATTTGTTCCATTGTGTCGTTTTGATGGAGGCAACGGAATCATGAATATGACGCACCAAGCATTCGAATACCGTTCGTATTTTATAACTTCTTATACAATATAATCAAATATTGACTTTTTTTCTCGAGCTGATAGCCGCTGTTAGCCCGAGAGCTTTTACAGTTTCACCTCGTTGAGGGGCAACCGAGCGCTAATGGCGCTCAGTCGAGACCTCTATTAGTGGGTAACCGGCACAAGGGTTCCCGAGAGGGAGCCTCGACTTGGACCGTTACCCTGTTCCGCAAGAGCCTCTGACTCGAGGGCATGGCTACGACGTCGGATTACCCACTTACTAACAACTCTGTACGGGAAAAGGTTCAATCTTGTCACATTTGAAATTTAAAAGTGAATAATTTTGTAGCGTACGCTATCTCTTTCTCCCTCGATCGGGATACAATACCAGATAACATTTTAGATATAATATGAACTGCCTATCATATAGGCCCCTACCCCAGACCACTCTTCATTATGTTAAATGGTTACATTAAGATCAGCAGGCACTGTCTGGTTAACTTAGCAATCTGTTATCTACTTCTTTTCAAGGCAATTGATCTAAATCGTGCACAATCTTAGAAACAAACTGCTTTACTCCTGCAAGGATGTGAAGAATCTGTATCTGGAGAGTCCCGAGCCTAAAGACACTAAGTTTAATCGCCGCTCACGCCACTGAGCCACGAAGTATTTATTTAAACGCTTATAACTTAGTTCATTTATTATTAGCACATTGCGACAAAGCTTGTTTAACTAAACAAATAGGTACCAATCTAATTTATCACCATTATCAAATCAGTACCAATTAATCGAAGCCATTGAGCATGTTACCAGTTATCCAGTTATGAATTTTATTACATTGTAATAAGACAAAGTTTTCAATGAAACGGATAATGTCACCAATGCTTCCAGACCTATGCAGTGGAAATGGAACTCTAAAATTATTATCCTGTAGGTCTAAATGATATGTATTGCTCTATTCCATATAATTATCTAATTTTCCAAGGCACACAGTTTGTGTATATCTCTCTCATTTCCACCTATAAAGGTTTTTATATAGCTGTCCCTCTCTCGAGAGGACTATTGATTTTCACAGGCAGATAAACGGCTAGAAGACGGCCTATAGCGAAGAAAATTCTCATTAAATTGTTTACATAGAAGGCCATATTTTAACTGCCTATATATTCGTGATACAATTCCCTGTGACAATGAGTTCAGGACCCGAATTACTATTTGTGGTATAAAATAATTACTATTGACAGTACGAATGGGTCGGCATGATTAGAACCACGCTAATAAATATTCGATTTGATTATTGGAAAGAGGTAAGGTGTAAAACCCATCACCCTTGTGTTTCTTTATGCCATTAGTGTGATAAAAGGAACACTACTAATATTTATTAATAATATTTCTTTTTTATTACATTGAGAGTAACAAACGAGCACACAGTTCACCTGATGGCAAGTGATTCCTGCTGCCCATGAGCCTTTGAGGATTGAGATGGAATGCATCGTCACCAGTAATAAAGATCTCTAGATCTTACACTCACCAGATGAAACACAGCAACGTAATACTGCTATTTTAAGCTGGTATTCTTTAATGGCAGGATCCTACCCCGGTCGAACTGACCCATTCATTCTGCAGCTAGAAACAAACTGCAGCGTAGCTCTAACGCTGTAAATAAGATGTAATCGCATTGTTATTCCTGAAGTTATAGATGGGATCAAGGTCTTAATCATCAGTTTATTATCCTCTTGTAACGATAAACAATTATTTCACGGTGGTATTCTATGAAATCGAGCATCTTCCCAATTTCATTCATAGTTAGTTTTTAGGTGCAGTTTGGCGCAGCAACGGAAAAATATCGTCGTCGAGAGTGGATAGGTAGTAGGTAACATATCGATGGAGTTATTCACTGGTGAACTGTGCCAGTTGAAAGATTTTTTACTGTCATATATTGTTAAGATCTCGTAAGAGGGATAGGCCGAGTGAGATTTTAGAGCTAGAATTTTAATAGTTTGAGGGATTTTTTTTTCCTGGCTAATGGCCATCAAATGCATTGTGAGTCACACGGAACTTTAATGATACTGGTACAATCTGCGAAAAGCCTACGTAATCTGGAACCGGAAACTCGATAGCTAAGTAATGAAATGTCCCTCAAACTATTTTCTTCTCCAGCGTCCACGCATTCCGAAGTCGTGGTACAGATAGCTAATAATAATAGCGATATTATTTTAAAGAATCCTCTGTCAGAAGCAACTGACCGAGCCGAGGTTCGGCCCTCTCGGGCATCTTTGAGTCCGACGCTCTAGCAAAACAGGGTAACGGTCCAAGCCGAGATCCCCTCTTGGGAGCCTCGGGAGCCCTTGTGTTGGTTACGCATATATAGAGTTCTCGACTGATTGCCATAAGCGCTCGGACACCTCTCAACCCTCAAACTGTAAAAGCCCGCGGACTAACAAGTGCCTTCAGCCCGAACAAAAAAAAAACATTGTAAGGGACTCCGGTAGCTCCTACAGAAAACATAGTTGTCCCTCTGCAACGAACCAGCAATTCTTCACGGTTATAGATATTAATGAACCGAATTTTCATCTTACCAACATATGAGTCGTACGTTTGTACCCTACAAAAATAAATATCAACTGGCAAATCATTGAAATATAAATAAATTCAAAATTTACCTGATTGCGAGTATTAAAATCCAATCGATTTGCTTGATTTTTTAAAAATTCTATCTTTTTTTGTGGAATTATAATAACAATAACACATTTAATAAAAATCTTAACGACTTCACAGTATCCCCAATCGAACACGTACCAGAGTCATCTCGTGCAATTAAACGGTCCCCGACTATTACCTTAATAAAAACGTTGAGCAATTACTATATCAAAGTTTAATTGTGTGTGAGTGCGACCCCTATACCTCACCCTGTTCGCGACACTCACACACCGAACGAAGCCCCGCGAATGGTGAACTAGCTTTATGAATGTGTGCAGCATTGCTATGCAGATAGTGCTACAGGATGCTACATTCCCAAGTAATATTACATAAGTTTCTCTACTAAAAATATACAAATAAACTGTATAAAAGTAAATGTCTGTATATATCTATATATCCCACTGCTCGGTAACGGCCTCCACTCAAGAGTATACAGGTTTCCTTACAATTATTTCTTTTATATATATATATATATATATATATATATATATATATATATGTGTGTATATGTATAAAGCCGAATAAACTGTGTACTTACACAATATATTGCATAATTTTATTTACCTATAAATAAGTATTTACTTATGAATCTAGTTCCAATGTTCTGATGCCACAAATAATAATATAACAGTATAAAAAACAGTTTTTTAAAAAATATTGTCAACGTTAATCTGCTCGTCAAACCCTTATATTTGATACCTACTAGGTCACACTGAGTCTTTCGAAATAAAAAAACTGTTCGATGTAGAAAGTTGCCGATATTTTTATTGTTTTTCGAAATAGTGACCACCACTGAGAAAAGCAGTGGTTCCTTAGGGATCTTTTCGAACACCTTCACCGCTTCTTCAGGGCTAGTAAAACGAATACCTCGAAGTTCTTCTTCTCTATCTTTTGGTTCTTGGGAATAAATGAAAGTCGCAGGGTCAGGTTTATATGGCGGCTGACTCATTATCGCGACTCCTGGCATAGTTAAATATTCAATTATTCGTTTAGTGGACTGCACTAAAGCGTTGTCGTGGTGAATGAGGATCTTGCTTCGAGGGTGCTGCTTTCGAACATTTCCCAAAAAAACAGGCGAACAACAATTAATATACCAGTCTGCAGTAACTGTCCTTCCATCTTCCAGCACAACTTTCGCGAAATGACCTTGCCGACCAAAGAACGAGGCAATCATCTATATTCCTCTCTCGTATCTTCCTCTATCATACGTCACACAGCACTGATGTTATCTTCAGATGTTGCTATTGAAAGACGTCCCTCACGCTTTTTTCTAACTTAACTTTAGTAACTTCTCTGCTCAACCAAAAGGTAGGCCGCGAGAGAATATCTTACGGCATGGCATTATCTCCTTATGTCACTTCTTATACATTGGATATTTAATGTGTAAATAAATATAAATATAAACACCCTGTATAGGAGTACTAGCGTAAGTAATGACACGTTTACCGTACAGCACGTCCCACGTTCCACGGGGGAGGGGGAGGGACGTCCTAAAGAGGGCTGCGAGTACAAAACCGCCAATGTGAACCCCCGCAGCCTCCGGCGGAATTACGCGGAATAATAGGGAAAACGTTCAACGTTGCGGTGAACGTGTTATGAAATATTTTAGATTATCAACAAAAAAAAAATAAACATTTTTACACAATACAGTAAATAATCCACATTTTGTTAACATGAATAATGTGATAGAGTCACGTTGAAGTTACAAAATGGCTGTAGCACGAAAATATCAACTCGACTGTAGTAGGTGTAATAGTTCTACACTAATGTGTTTCATCCGGGAAAGATAGTCATCTTAGTTACCAAGGATGATAACGCATGCATAAAGCAAGCATTATGACTACTAATTGAGGATGGACATAGGTATCCTGGATTACAGGTATCACATACCATCAGGTGAACTGACTGCCGTCCCGTACCTGTAACTCCAATATCATAAAAAATTGCCAGAACGAAGCTATAACCAGATATGGATCGACGTAAAGTGTATCACGGTGTTAGAGGAACCCAACGTAGAAAAATGAACTAATAGAAACTAATTAAAATTCGATTTCAGTTGCCCTCACAGACTATCAGCATTGAATAGTATGCCCTGCTGTTTTTTTATATTGTGAGGAGAACACTAGCTACTTTTTTCCTTGGAGTATCTGGTTCCTGAATCCTGAATCCTCTCATCAACGATTCAGGGATTTTAGGTATTTTTTATATAGAATAGATGGCAAACGAGCAAGCAGTTCACCTGTTAGTAAATCATCGCTGCAATCCATGGAGTCATAGATGCGCTGCCGGTCATTAAGAAATGTGTAGACTCTTCTCTTGAAGTAAGTTGTATCTGTTTTGAAATACCGCTGGCGACGGCTGATTCCGCTGAAAATTAGTTGTGCATGGCAGAAAATTTCACGTAAAGCACAATTACATCGTCATTATCTCCGTGTTTGGCAATCCACGATCGAGGATAGGATGTAGTTTTTTTTTAAATTTTGAATACCTGCCTTGATTTAGGGACAGAAGACATTAGAAACTCTTCCTTTTATCGTATTATTAGCGTAAATTTTTTATATATATAATTTCATGACAATCGAGCAAACATTTTACCTGATGATAAATTATTCCTTTCTCAACGGCACAAACATTGACCACTCCGTAAGAAATCATAATGCAGATGCGTCTTCAGCCTCGAGGGCTAAGATGCCTCATCGCCGGTAGTGACAAAGTTTCTATTACTTGTATCACGGTGGTATTCTGTGAAGATCTTTCTCAGCCGAACCTATACTTACAGCTTTTTTGGAACTGATTTCTACGTTTCAGATATTTACTTCGATTCCGTGCCGAGGAACAATTTTTGTCCCTTACTAATCTAAAGTCCTTCTAGTTGTTTTGTATGTACGTATATCCTGTATCCCTGACACTCCATTTGATTCTTCTTATTGTAAATCATTACATCAAAATACAGAAGGGAAAGACGGGCGAGGGCCTCTGTGTTTGCCTGTCACTTTTGTCTTTATAATATATCCTTAGCAGTAGATATCATCTGAAAATTACCAGATGAAGTCGCAATAGTGAAAATGGTGAACCAATGAGGACATCCGCACCACCGAAACCGTACGAGATACGAATGAAATTTGTAAGCTTACATCAACGAATAAGAAAAGTATCGCGTAATTACAAATAAAATAAGTTTATTTATTATAATTATTTATGATTAAAATAAACAATGTCACACGCAGAAATTTTTGAGAAGTCGGTGTTAAAAAAGTTGCCATCGAAACAAAGCTCCCATTAGAATTTCTGAAAAAAAAATGCCTCTATGGCACGCTTTACCGCCCCTTAATGCCATCCTTTACCCAGTCTATAAAAGCACATTCGCGATACTGCATTCGCAATTTAAATAGCCTCAGTTAACTCGTACCTACTGTAACAGCTCAGTAATGGTGGGCAAATAAACCCACTCCCCTTGCCCGCCCTCTTTAGATAAGTGCCACCCCACAAATGGCGGAGGGAAGAGGTTTAGTGCCGTTTAATTTTTTAATTGCCGCTTTGCGACTGGTTCGAGAATTAAGGGCGTTATTTTTTATCTGTCGATCGTTCGATTGACGTTTTATATCTTTTATTAGCTACTAGCTTTCACCGACGGATTCCCTTAGGAAGCTTTGATGTACATATTTATATATGTTCATATTTTCTTATTCATATTATGATAATTTTTCTTACTTACTAATAAAAAAGAGGCATAAATTTTTTTTTTTTATAATAAGCAAAAGATACTGAGAATTAGGTTACTAAATTAACAATAATCAAAAAAAAATCTTAATCTTCAGGGATTATAACGTATCTGCATTACGGTTTCTTATCGATGATGAAAATCGATGTCATGGATTGCAGAAATCACTTAACATCAGGTGAATTATGAGCATTCATAATAAAAAGTGTAAAATGGATTGTGACAATTTTCTTTTCTTTTTTATCATTGAAAGTAACAAACGAGCACACAGTTTACCTAATGACGACATTCATCCTTGAAATGTAATCAGAATGTAGATGCGTTGTCACCCTTGAGGACTAAAATGGAATGCCACGTCACCAGTAATAAAGGTCTCCGGATCCCCAACTCCCACCAGACGAAACACAGAAACATTATGCTGCAATTTACGCTGGTAATCTGTAAGGTCGTTGTCATGTCCCGGTGGTTTATATAAATGTATATTATTCGTCGACTTCGTACTAAAACAAAATAATTTGGCGGACAATAAACCAATGACATTTTTGACAATTGACAATTTTATGTACTGTATCTTATGGACCTAACATATTCAAATCCTTTACTTTTAATATTTATAAGGCTTTTAGTATCTAACCACAATTTAGTGACATTGCCGGATACAGAAAATATATGACATAAACAAAAATGTACGACATTAAGTTTTTTTTATAACATTTAGGTAATTGATGAATAATGAATTTTCTATAATTTGAGTTCTACAATGTTAGTAAAATAAACTATTTACAAAAATCAATTTAAAAAGGAACTTTTTCTATCTCTATCTCGGTAGATTGAGTTAATATCCGTCATGGAGTTTATACATAAATTAAATTAATTTAAAATTAAACATCATGAGTTAATTATGTCCGAACGTACAGTTGACTCTGTAATAGACTTAGCTCAGACTATAAAAACTTTGAACAGTGTCACAATTTTGAAAGATATCAAGTTACAAGGCGCGAAATCTATAATTGCTTGTAACCCAAGCCCGTACTGCTACCACGAGACCGATCCTCCATCAGTCCTCGGCAGTAACACGACGCTCACAATCAAAGTTTATTGAACGGAAAGCCATTTTGCGCCGAAATAATAAATCCTAAAGCGATAGATTCGTCCTCCGTTGGTTTGTTCCGCTTGGTGCCGTTTTTAGCTACCGAAAACCATTTTGTATCTTAACTATTCTAGTGCCTTTTAAAGAAATTATTCATGAAATGAACAAGACAGACTTACTGCTGTTGAAATATAACTTAAATAGTTTGGCAGAACGCAAAATGGCGTAGCGCGTGCAATTAATGTATATAAAAAAGCAGTTTAGCGTCGCTATGTTTCTTCGGAGTGTTTAACACGGAGATACTTATTACTCAAAACGAGACATAATCTAAGTCCTGAAGGGTTAAGACTAGGTGGTCACCGCAGGCATCAGTAATCATCAGGTGAACGGTGATTTCGTAACTTTGTGAATACTGGTAGAGCTACACTGCAGGTTCTTTCTAGCTGCAGAATGAATGGAACTTACAGAATATACAACAGCAGCATAATGGTGTTGTGTTTCGTCTGGTGAGTGCAGGAATCTGGAGACCTTTATTATTGGTGAGGAGGCATTCCATCTCAGTTCTCAAATGTAACAACGCATCTGCATTATGATTCCCTGTCAAGAATAGAATACTTGACTGCTCCGGCCCGATCGTTTTTGATCGATCGGAGTTTGATTCCTAGCCGAGGAACAATTTATGTGTATCAAATAGTTGATTTTCAGATCTTATGTAAAGTATTGCTCCTAACAGTGGATCTAAGCCATGCTCGGATCTTATTCCACGTACGTTACATTGGAGTAAGGGAGGGGACAACTATTACCCCTGCATTTACACTAATGCTTAGACCACTATAATATATAACAGTGGATAATATGGAAATAACGTGAAAATATTACCGTGGTCGAAATTAACAAAGATAACTAACATATTATCATTCATTAAAATAATATACCCGTGTTAAACATAGACAAAGAAAATAACTACGTAAAGATTACATAATTCTCCATCCAATCATTAAAACTTTAAACTAGCATTTCCGCATTAGCTCTATTTTTTTTACGGAGCATTTAAGCATTTTAAAGCGTTTCTTATTCACGACCTATCCGTTTACTTAATAATAGTACAAAATAAAATCTGTGTGAAATTCGGAAGATATACTACCAATCCTAAAATAATTCACTACCATCGGACCTAAAGGCCAATATATTGATTTCTTATACAGGCAAGTATATATATTATTTATTGAATAAAGCATAGTTTTATAGATTTAATTTAATTTAATATATAGTTTTATTTTAAAACAGAAATAGAGAGATAGATGAGAATGAAAGATGCTGCCTTATTTCATACAAATATATGTACACCACATATATTTTTCACGTTTGGTTTGAACCAATAATTAATAATTAAAAGCTGACGGGAACCCTGGTTACCTACAACATCGTAGTACTTCAGTCTATCATTGTGACGCAATAGTTTTAAAACTTAAAATGAAACGCGATATATTTTGAACAATAATAATGATAGTCTTATTCGACAAATATTTTAATGAAGGGATAGTTAGGATATCCGTAATGAGTAAATGCTCTAAACTAGTTAAGTAAAGAAGTGTCTACATTCTAAGGTGTATTCTTATATTTATTATTTGGTACTTTTACGCAAGACGCTTATTCTACATAATATAGGAAACTACATAAGGACTGTTATTTAAAATAATCTCATATCATCTTACTATTTCCGATTCCGTTTAGTATATGCAAAAATAAATATAACTGTGGTTACGGGAAAGAATCAAAAGTGCTATGTGGAACGTAATTTCTCGCCAATTCTATTCAATACGGGCGCCGTAAAGCGAAAATGGACTAGAGAGGGAACCAATAAAAATTCCATCTTCCAAAATAAACACTTTATTACAAAACTGCTCTCTCTAAACTGAAATAGCTCTGAGGAAAATTGCATTGAAAAATTTCTTTCGTGTGCCGTTTGTTTCACGTTTATTCCTTTTATACGACAGTGTTTCCAACCTATTACAAGTATAATATGTTATTTATATATAATACATTCTTCTTCATCAACGTTTAACCTATAACACGTTATGCACATTTCCAAAAAAGGCACTTAAAAACTGTAAGGAATTAGGTATTATCGTACCGCAGGAGAGACGGGTACCGTAGTGGGGACGACCTAACAGCCTATGAATTTCTTGTCACGAATGAATTTCCGCAATTCATAGGTAGCAGAGATCGCTTACCATCAGGTAAATTGACATTTTGTTTCTCAACGCATATTGCATTAGCATTTTAATGAGTTTGTGTGCCAAGGACAACAGCAACGGAAAATGAATAAAATATTTAAAACGTAAAAACGTAGAAATTTAATTTTACTAGATTTATAAACAGAAAAACGATCCATCAATAATATGAACATGAAACATAATTGGATACTGTAGAAAATAACAGATGTATTAAAAATATCAAACAATCTCAACCCAACATAGAACAAATAACAACTAAACTAAACAAATGCAATTCAGATAAAACACAACGGCACTTAAATCCGTTCGGAAACAAAATTCGAGCCATATTTCCAACGGTTCTTGAACGAAAATGGTTCCCAGCGGGTCGATTGGCGGGAAGAAGAATTTAGTTTAAAAAATTGGAGAAAAAGTGCGTTCAGTAACTTAATACCTAAGGATTCCGTGTACCCACACGGAATCCAATTTAGCAATATTTTTTTTACTTTTACAACACTCATATAGTCAGTAATCAGTCGAAAATTTAAAGAATATAATGAGTTAACAGATGACATAATCTGCGGAGGATATTCCGAATTATAGTAAGCATATGCGCAAATTCAGAGGTAAACTCTCATGTCTTCCTTCCGTGTGCCAATAAAATATGCTTATAATAAATTCGGAGAAAGTTTAAAAAGTTTACAAAAAGTCTTTCACACTCGTAAGAGAAGTTCAGAACATAATCCATACATACAATAATATACCCGTATATCAGAACCGTAAACAAAAAATTGCAATACTAAAATGTCGATCCTGCTTTGGGAATCTATATCAAGAACAGCTAGATAGAGGAAAGCACGAATATCACTACGCCACGCGGTCCTTCAATTCAACTAACGATTCATGTTTTGAATTTTTTTATACCTACAATAATTATTAAAGGATAAACTTATCTGATAAAATGTTCAAAAGCATTACAAGCAGTGAGTAAGTGTGGGGTGGAATACCCGTGATTACTAATTATATATGTGTATATATATATATATATATATATACACACATATATGATTATATTATATAAGATTATAATAAATAATAAATAATTTATATAAGAGCATATACATATATATATACATATATATATATATGTATATATATATATGTATTTGCTCTCTGAGTTTGTTTTGCTGTTTGTTCGATTGTTCTCGTATTGCTGAGATTACGTACGAACCTTTTGCAAATCATATAGCACAGAATAAATTCTGGATAGGACAAAACAACTTTGAAAACATACGTTTACGTAACATATCATTTGAAGAAATTGATGAACTATAGTAACAAGGAGAAAAAAACAAAAAGTATACCGATCACGGAACCCTAAAAAACGACAAAACAGTCACCACGCACATAAGACACTTCTATGCTAGCCTGACACACAAACATCTGAGACCTAGTTAAGCTGGCTATGTATAAAAAGCCTGAATATTGTTTTAACAAATCACGACAGGGTTTTTTGTGAGCCGACGCCGATAGATTCCGTGATTGAAATTTGTTTCGTTACAGTTTGCCTTTATTTTATTTGATCGTTCGCGCAAATACACTTCTACGTCCTTTTTTCCTATTTAAATTTACCCATGTAACTTGTTTTCGATATGCTTATTACGACTATACTTTTTTAGTCAGTAAAAAAATATTACAAAAATATTTAGTCTGTGGAAAAATATTTTTAAAAGCGATGACGGCCTGATGGTATTTGTACCAAGTAGTTTGCTCTTTTATTAATTTGTTCAAAATACATACAAATCCCTCGCTATTTATGATGAAATCACCTAGTCGTGTTTGAGACGTGAATAGCTCAAGGTAAACGAATTGCAAATTGTATCATCTCGGGAATATAATGCAGGTGACCTAAGAGGATTAAGATGGAATGCCTCGTTCCAGTCTCCTTAAGGACCCTTAATCCGGATCCCAACACTTATAATACGTAGCACATGCACATGCACGGAAAGGTAACTATTATTTTATTCATAATGCATATATTACTTTCTTATATATACCCTGCCGGCCAAAAGTTTAAGACCGAACATAACCAACATAATTTTCCATCAATTGTAATAAAATCCCTTGGGATAAATAAGAGAAATGCACATCTGCACATTCTATTGTTAGTATCGCATATTTAAAGAAGTAATTCTCAAAATATTATTCTTAGGATTATTTAGCTCCTGAAAACATGTGTTTCTGACTTATTATAACCCGAGTTTACCTTGGTTTGTTCACAAACAATCTCAATTAGTCTAAACTTGTGGTTTCTACAGTGAAGACGTCATAAAATGGGAAAAGCTCGAGAAATTAGCAGTAAAGTGCGTTCTGCCATCGTTGTTTTACATAATGAAGGCAAATGAGATTACTTCACAACTGAAGTGATCGAAGATTTGTGTTCATGGAACAATAACTCGATACACCTACACAGGCAGTTTTCAAGATCGTCCACGCTCGGGAAGGCCGAGAGCTACCACGTCTAGTGAAGATACATTAAGATCATTGTTGTTACCAGCAAGCGAAAATACGCTTAACAGCATCAGAAATCCGCGTTGGAGTAAACAAAACCCGAGTTAAACCT
Organism: Teinopalpus imperialis; assembly: GCA_029286865.1. Taxonomy (NCBI): domain Eukaryota; kingdom Metazoa; phylum Arthropoda; class Insecta; order Lepidoptera; family Papilionidae; genus Teinopalpus; species Teinopalpus imperialis. The sequence continues at coordinate 8,625,391 of JAGSMU010000008.1, read as the reverse complement.
TTATCATTGACATTGATATGTCGGTGACTGAAAGATGCGAAGTTGTAAGGTCGCGTTGCCGTTCGAAAATCTCTGCTAAGGCTGCAAAACAAGAAAAAATGGAGGAAGCAGTTGACTCTTGCCCATCGAGATTGGACAGAAGAAGATTTTAAAAAAGTGCTTAGGATCGATGAATCCGAGTTTGAACTATTCGGTTCAAAACGTAGAATTTCTACGCAGTGCCCAAGAAAAGATGATGTCAGATTGTGTAGTCCCAACAATCAAGCATGGTGGTGGCTCAATTATGGTCTGGGGTTGCTTCTCTAGCCAAAGAACTGGCGATTTGATTAAAATTGAAGAACAAAATCCCGTTTTTTCCGGGTTACGATAAATTGGAGATGGATTCATTTTCCAACAAGATAATGGTCCAAAGCATAGCTCAAAATTATTTAGAAGAAAAAGAAGCACAAAGGGTGTTAAAAAACATGGTTTGGCCTCCTCAGAGCCCTCAATCCCATTGAACTTTTGAGGGAAGAGCTTTATAGGAACGTCCGCAATTCTGGCCCATCCTCGAGAAGAAATACGGAATGCTTTATGCGAAATTTAGAACAAAATATATAACAAGCTCTTAGATCGTATTTAAAACGAATTAAACCATCTGTACTAAGCATATGGTGTTAAGATTAATTAAAAAAAATAAGAAACCGTTAAACTGTTCTCCGAGTGTCACATTACAATCTTAAATACCACTTAATCTTAGTTTTACTGATGCGGATTAAATGACAACATAATTCATTTATAATCTACACGCTTCGAAGATAAAGTTGGAAGAGAGCTCACTAGTTAACTAAACAGAACGGATTACGGGGATTATATCCGAACGGCCACCCGCGCGAAACGCAGCTGTCAGCTTTGGCGGAACTGTCAAAGAAATTAGTTTTAGGTTATTAACGTCTCAAATTATGCGAATTTGTTTTTATTTGTGAGGGCGGCGACGAAACAAATTTTAGTGTAGTAAAAAAAATTATACCACATATTTATATTTACCTACAAATAGAATTCTCAAGTGCATTCTAATTAAATTAAGTTCATAATAATGGTACACACATATATATACATACATATAGGTACACAGGTATACATAGCAAAAATCTTTTGAAATCTCTTGCATAACAGTTTCTTCATTATTGGTTTTGTAAAAAAATAATGTTACAAAAAATCCCTAAAGATGGCTAAACAAGCGGTTTCTATTATTTTTATAGTTTTTTTAATTATTTGATGTCCTTGGATGAATTTAGTCAGGGAACAAATAAACGGATTGTTTGTTTTTGGATCTGGGTGTGTTGTATATCTCGTGTCCCTGACATTGCATTTGAATTTTCGTCAGATCTTATTCACACGACGAGCTAGCATATTTATTTCTAAATCGATCAATAAGGTCTTGAGTTACGGTGGCTCAAATTCGGTTCAAAATCAGAGTGCCTAAGCATGTTGATGTTGATATTTTACTACTGGAAATTACTGGTCACCACGATCTGCATAATGACCGCCATTACGTGACCTTTTAATATATTCTGTACATATATACCAATATACCATATATAAAATGAAACTTTCACAATAGACATCTAGTAACAACTCCATAATGTCACCATCAAAATCACTAAGGCTTAAATATGGTGCAGCTTCTAAAAATTTATATAAATAAAAAACCCGTCATTGTAGTAAACTCACAACTCTGACATTTATAAATCGAAAAAACTTCATGGACTTTTCTAAAACAATTCTATTTATAACTATTTTTAATCACTCACGTATTTACTTACGTATTTAATATGATACTAATTCACGACAACACGAACTGAAAATAAAACATAATATTTACAATTTTTAAACTAATTAATCGATTTTAAAGAAACTTGTATTATTCCCTAAGTAGAAAGTTACTGAATTATCGCAATTGTCCCAACAATTGTCGACAATCCCAACTGTCGTTACTACATTTAAACCACGCACCGTTTTCATAAAACTATTTCCGTTCTGATTTTTTTACCACCACATGACAGAATGACAACGTCCCATTGTAATTGAGTTAATGACAGAACGCGTTCGGAAACCAACAGATTAATAGGAATGTGGGAAAAGAGAACGCATCCCAAAAAAGAATCGACGACTGTTAAGTTACACGTTTTAGTTTTTTGTTAGTCCTTTAATATATAAGATAATAGATTGTTGAGAGATGGAATAATGTCAGTGGTGATACACTTGTGGCTAGGAAGATGGAATGGTAACGTAACAATCGTGGATTTCTATACCAGCAAGCTTGTTCGTGGATCCTTACATTGAAAAAATCCACTAGCTAACAATTGTTCTCGGTGTACAGGGATCGGTATTATATTAACGACAAGAGCATATTCATTTTTATTGTAACCTCAACTGTTTCCGAGATTTAAGGAATATAAAGGGAAGGTTTTGAAAATCTAGTCCAACAGTTGAGAAAATAACTGTGTTAAAGTTTAGTCATATTCAATAATGCTGCTAAAACGTTACAAAGCAATAATAGCAGGTAAAATTGTAGTTAAGCGCGTTTATATTTATAAAAAGACGAGCATTTAAGGTCTAAGTATAATTGCACGCGGCCACCAAATCCACAAAAGGACTTGCAACGCTTCGAATCCAAGGCCTCAGGTTCTGCAAAAACCTAAGTCCGTAGTAACCTATAGGCCAAGAGTCACAATTGCAAAAAATCTACCCAAATTCCGATAGGTCATGTCCAATAGGAAACTATTAAAAGGCTACAATCAATAAAAAAATAAATATTACATTATTTTATCTTACCAATAAAATCCTCTTAGTAAAATAAAATTACTTTTTTTTTGTCATAATAGGTAATAAAATGAAACTTAATGACGATTCTCTAAAACAATTTAATAATTCTATGCTACCTTTTTTAGATGTTGAAGACGCTAGAAAACTCCTACATTATCTATGTCCTACCAGCTAAACATAACATTAACAATATATATTTGTTACAAAAGAAATATGTCGTCTCATCTGATTCGCTAATACTTACGTAACACTGAAGCTTTGAAAGACTCGCATTTAATTTATGGAGCACCAAAATTATAAATAATAACCTTCTTCATATTGCTTACGTCATAACGCCTTTATGATTTATACAATACACTACCACTTGCCTTGTTTATTCCGTTAAGTTTATACCTCAGTTCATCATATCATTACTCAAAATCCGTTTAAAGCATTTCGCTTATGGTAACAGCAAATCAACGTAACATCACTAAAATATGATTATAAAAAAGCAATAAACGGATAAAGCAACCTAAATTTAAGTGCATTAGTTTATTACTCACTGTACTGTCCTGAACAATGTTGTTAAAGTTTATTCATATTCAAAATATTAATACATATTAAACATTTTAAATGATGCAAGTGACCGACCACAGCGAAGTCAACGCAAGAAATCACTAGCATTAAGAAATTATTTTGTTTATTATAGCTCAAGCAGCTTAGGTATAGTCTAGATACACAAGCCTTTATGATTAAAAAAAAATTACCTACCTCGGTGCATTGGTTCAAGGTGTCAGATATTTTTCTGATTATTCATCGGAAATAGAATCAGTTTTAATGAACTCTTGTCATTCATGGTTTTATGTTTATTCATATAAATCATAAATGTCGGAATTATTTAATTAATAGGTTTAGAACATTGACTTCAGTGAAGTGTATTATATGATTTATTCAAGGATCATTTCTTAATGTCAATACATATTTTGTCGGAAATGCCAAGATTAAGATCGTTTAGAACACAAAACATAAACATACAGGGCACATTACCGTTATATTTTGTTGTTGTTGTTGTTCAGTAGACTCACACAATTTTTTTAGCTGCAGAAAATCATTCAGGTTGGCTCGAGTAGACACCTTCATAGAACGATAGCCTGATATAGCAGCATAATGTTGATGTGTTTCGTATGATGAGTGTTGGGATCTGGGAAACAAATGGTGGAGACAATATTACATACATATATAAGGTTCCCTTTGATTGTTTATTTGAATTTGAAAAGAACCGAAAAGTAATAAGAAGTATAGTAAGAGCTGAAGACCTAGCCTCCAAGTCTTACTAGGTAACTTACTAAGCAAAACACAGGGGCGATATGCTGTCCTTTTCATTTATATATAAGTTTTATATCTGTTTCACTTCAGTCCAGCTATGAGAACATTCTATTTCATTAAGTTTGATGCAATAAGGAGTAAATAAATAAAAAACAACGAATTTAAAAAGTACTCACTTTCGCTTCTTTATATTTTATATTAAAATTAAAGGCACACAAGTTTTGAATAACCTCGGTACGTTTTAAATTATGAATAGTATATATAAAAACAATCAAATACAAATTATGTCAGAAAAAGGAAATATAAGAGGCCACCATAACATTTTTCTGTGCAACCGTACATCTATCAACACGTATGCTAAGTGCGCGCGAACTGCGTACGTTCGGAAACATTTTAGCGAAAGTTTCGATAATAGTTCCAAGATATATCCCACTCGTTCACAAAATATTAATAGCTGTCAAATTGTTAAAACGGTGCGAACAGATTGGCTGCCGACAGTTTTACACCCAACCATTTTGGAGTCCATTTAGTAAAAGCAGATAAATATTTATCGCCCCCGATAACTCGGTGTTACGAGATGATGAACGTTTATTTTAGTAACTGAGAGGTTTCTTAGAATCCGACGTCCGGTTGTAAAACATAAAAATTAATTATATGCTGTATATCAGTTTTATAAAAATGTTAGACTAGAGTGAAATGACGTCTATAGAATTAGTTACTATAATTGTTGTGATACTATTTGGTATAATAAGATCCTTCTGGTCAATTATAACCGAGAAAATCAATTTTTTTTTTCACCGCAATAAAAAAATACATAGAATGAAAATTTTACATAATAGAAACACGTTCTCCTTAATAAGTTATGCTTATAATATATAACATTTTCGGTTAAACATAAAACTCATTCATTGACTTCACTTTTGTAATAAGACTAATTAATGAAATTTGAGAAAGATTCAGATAATGTTATTGACAGATGTTATTTTTGTATCCCAACTTTCTCTTTTTTCCCTCCTATAAATATTGTTCTCCTATAAACATTGGTAATATTTGTAAATTAAAAACATTATTACATAGATCTGACAACCCAAATACCACCTATTATATAAAAAAGTAAAATCTTTTAGGTACAGAATTTATTACGTCACACGTAAAGTTGCCAGACTTTATATAGTTGCAAGACCTATATATATGGATATAATATAGATATATATAGATAAGATATACGAGATACGCAGACAGGGGCCCAAAATATAATTTGCATGTGTTCTGATTTTGCAAAACATGTGTAGTCTAAATGCAGTTCGTTCATTCTCAATATTATTATTACCTTGTCATGATTATACAATGTGGAATATATATTTATTTTATATCAGGTTTCTTAATAAAATAAAATAAAATATGATTTATTAAACATATTGTTATTTTTTTCTTAGTAAAGGGTTTTACTTTTTATCTTTGAGCTGGTGATCTATTAAGCATCAAAGTCAAGACTAATAATTTTACAAGTTCTTATCCTAGTCTCGTTATTAAAAGAAAATAAACACAATAAAAAAGTAAAACAAATAAGTAAAAAAAGTAAAGCAAAGAATTTCCATTTCCATTTCGCCATCATTCAAATGAAATACAGTCTTCTATCTGTCTTCTGTCTGTATATAGGTTTTTACATCTAGTTGTATGAGCTTTCTCACTATATTATATTTTTAAATACGGGTAAACCTAACAAATTAGTCACTTGACTGTATTCACCGCCGCGCATGACATCCGTAAGACGAGCTGCCGAAAAATAATGCCTGGCGTTTTTCGCGTTCGTAATTGCTTTCGTTAAAATAATGCCTATTAATCAAATGTTGATGTTATATTAGATAGTTGTAGTTACTCGGTGTGCAACAATTACGGCATGTATGATTTATAATTATCGGTTCTATAATAATAGGTTTTTTTTTAATTTAAGTATCTATGTACTTAAAGAAAGCCATGTATATTTTATAATACAGTAATATTTTCGTGACTAGCTATTGGTATATAAAATATAAAATATACACTTTTCTAAGACTAACACAGCTTATAATATGAGAAAGACCAATTAAAACTACATCGAGATTATAAAATATATGTCTAAATTAGACCCAATAAATAACAGTGTCAATTTTAAATAAAGGTGAGTTTGGTATATTTAAATAAATGTCAATATACGATCGATAAAAAAGCTATAAAATAATAAATTAAACTAAAAATCAATGAATACAGAATTATTGAAACATAATAAAATTATAACATATTGTGGAAACGTTTTAAATATGAAATATATGTATATAATTTTATTTAAAATTGCAATACTAAATTAAAATTTTATAATATCAAATTATAAAGGTTATAATGTGTTTATTATACTCATTTCATATTTTACATGAATGTAATTATATTTTTTGTTAAAGAGCAAAAATGATGTTTTGAAAAATATAACACTATGCCACAAAATCGATAAATAATATAACGATAATTAAAAACAAATATACAATGCTTTTTCGTAGTATCTGAAAAAATGTTGTTATAATTGCTTGCCAATGACCAGCTGACAATGCACTTTGGTGAAATAATTCTTGCTGGTTCAATTAAAGATTTAACCCAGAATCCAGGCGAAATCGAGGAAAGCATATAGATTTCTACAACAGTTGATCTTGAACTCTGGCAGACCATTTTTTAATGTTTTTAGAAATATTTAATAAGCTTTATCACCTTAGGCACATACAAACGAACACATTCCACACTTGAACATGTCTTCGGCCAAAGGTTTTTTTATCCGTGGTAGATCTACGTTGCATTCTAGCTTCTAGTTGGTTGGATGAGTCCACATAGAATAACGTATGGCGAGGGTAGGGATTTGAGGACCCAATTAGGTAACCCCAAGGATACGATCCATTCCATCTCAGCCCTCAGAAGCTTAAAGGCCTCAACCATAACATTGCATCAGGTGAACTTTGTGCTTATTTGTTCACCTCCTTGGGCGATGCGAGGCATATGGAGCAGATTGCGTGCTGTATGTACGGACAAGTTTCAGACAAGGCTGTTGATATATTCCACACGGCTCTCTAGGGTTGGTCCCTCATGTCTGAGGATCATGGTCCTCCAGAGAAACTTACAAATCATCTGAAAATAAAGTAAACATTAAATAAATATAAATAATTAAGTATAGAAAATATCATTCTTAAGATATGAAATGACAAAAGTAAAAAGAGTTTTATCTATTTTCGTTAGTGCTAGGAAATAGATATTTCTTCGTTCATTTATGTTCTATTATTCGTTGTATTCTTTGGTATCCTTCACATACTGAAACATAATAGACCCATGCTGGCCTGCAATAAATAGTGGGCAACGAAGGTGTTCACAAACTTTGAGTTTATTGGACATAAAACTTAGCAGATTGAGCAGTGTTTTATTTAACTGAAATACTTATTTGTAAGTGATCCTAGCAGCCCATGACGCACACATTCAACCTCGATACGGAATCATAATGGACATAACTCTGGAGACTAACATGGAATACCTCGTCATCAGTAATAAGATCTCCGGGACCCGGCGTCGGCCTTATACATTTACTTTATGCTGGTATTATGTTGTGCGTACATACGTTGGGTCCATGGCACGGACTACCATTTTATGCTGTAGCTAGACACAAACTGCGGCTTGGCACTAACAGTAATTGTGAAGGTCGTATCAATAGTTATTGCATATCAAGTCGCAAACAAGTGACATAGTTTTTGACTTGTACAAGTATGTAACTTACATATGAAACTGATTTTAAATTATATATTTGTTTCTGCCATAAATAATGGATGTCTCTCAATGATTTGCCTCCTTCCAATATTTTTTTTTCTATATCAGTTTGTCTATTTTATTACTATTATAATTTTTAATGTGTATATTACCAAAGTAACCTTAGATACCTTAGTGACCTTTATGACCTTTAACAATCGTAGGCCACGCTGCAGTTTTTATATAATAATAATAATAACTCATTTAATCGATCAATACAAACATGAAAAACAAATCATAAAAGAAAGGCACAAAGAAAACAAAATAAAATATGCCATTCAGTAAAACAAAAAATTAATTGAAATAAGTGCAAAAAACCATAAAGACAATGCTGGATCAATAAGGTTCCAGCACAGCATTTTGTTGACCTAGACCAACGCTGGTATTCTGCTGGTACCTGACTACTTCCCTATGTTGTAAATAACTATAAGACGCATGCTCTTTTACCTTTTTTATAGTTCAGTATATAAAACAAATTGTACTCTAAACATTCCATTATTATTTGAAGTTACAATATATTGCATTATTAATTTTACATTCTGGTAGCAACTTTCAAAGTACTTTTTGCATATTAAATAAAAATTCTCTCGCTTTATTCCTAAATATATTTTTGACACTCAAAGGTCTTATGGGCGGTGGAATATTATTCCAGCATATATATAGCTACACCATGATTGTATCGGCTCTATCGTAGAAGATCTCTATCTTCTCTCTATCTCTATCGTATCGTAGAGATAGAGATTCTTAAACCTATAAGAAGTAGCAGTAAAATTTGTCCAATAGTTTTTTTTTAAAAAACTTAACAAACAAACTGGATATATAAAACTTCGGAGTAGAGCAACATAGTTTATTGTTTGGTGTGGTATGAGTGGCCCGTTTACCAGGGTTTACCACGCCCTCACAATGTTTAGTTTGGTGAGTGTATGGTCTCGGAGGTTATGGGTAAAGCTACACTGCAGTTTGGTTCTAGCTTCAGAGTGAATGGGTCAGCTCGACCGGAGTTGACGTGTTCCGACCGACGTGGACCACGCCCTCACAGATACTTTATTACTGGTCACGAGACATTCCATCTCAGTCCTCAAGGGTGATAACATTATGATTCCTGGTCAAGGATGAATGTAGATGTCATGGGCCGCAGGAATCAGTTACCATCAGGTAAACTGTGTGCTCGTAAATGCTTCGCCACCAGTAATAAAGGTCTCCGGATCCCTACACTCACCAGACGAAACACAGCAGCATTATGCTGCTATTTCACGCTGGTATTCTGTGAGGGCGTGGTCCTATGTGTATGTACTATGAAAATACTAAGGTCAAAACCGAAAAAAGGATCGTTATCGAAAAGTTATAACTGAGATGGGAAGAAAAAATAAATGTAATATAATATATTTTTATATTCTACACTATTTTTTACGCACATAAGGATGGATACGTAACAACCGAGCAGTTGATAACTGGTAAAATGTGTGGTCAGTTGTTCCCTTGACCCCGTGAAACCTATCCTAGATAAGTAAACTGGGTGTAAATGCATTGTCTCCACTCAGGATTAAAATGATGTATCATCATGTTGTCAAAACACGGGGCTAAACTGCTATTTCACGCTACTTTTCTGATAAAGCGAGAGGGACTATCCCTCTTCAATCGAAAAGACTCATTTCTGATACAGGCAGTCTGTAATTGAAGCGTCTCCTTACAATTTACAGCACCCCTATTGGCAATTGAATCGACAACGTCGCGAGATTGTTAATTGCAGTAAAATCAATAATATTTTTGGTTTAGCGTATTAAATAAAGCTAATTATTCCGTATCCCTTTTTTAATATAAAAATGATCAACCATAAAAATATGTGACCAATTCTGCCATCTATCGAAAAATATTGATTAACTTTATTCACATTATTTAGACAGTAGCATTACTTAGAAAGCGTCCTCTATCGCTTACTGTCTAAACTAGAACAGCGCAAAGTCAGGTTTATCCTTACTTTGCGTTGGTCACAGAATATACAACGTAGTGATAAAATCATGCATATGTACAATTTTACGCATCTATCCTTCCAATCTTGTAACCTAGAAATACAATTGAGATAAAATTTAAAATATTATTCAATTATATAATACACATTTTACTCTTTCATAAAGAATAAAATATCTTAAGTATAAAATATTGAACATTACTTAAGATTTTAAATATATTTTGTTACATCAATTTGAATACCAAATGTTGTGTGCTGAATACAACGGAACGTAGTCGGAAATCAGAAATAACTTGTCGCAAATCCACCATTTTCCCTTTGTAACTAACCGGTGTTCAAAACACGTGCGTACCATCAAGTTTCATGGAAAGCCGACGCGTTCGCGACTAAAATAACTGTAAAAACATAACATAAAGTGTGTCGTGTTTTTCTCTGCAGGTGACACGTGTTACAAAAGCAAAATGAACACGGAAAAACTGAAAAAGCTGCAGTCCCAAGTTCGTATCGGCGGCAAGGGTACACCACGGCGCAAGAAGAAGGTTGTGCACGCGACTGCAGCCACAGATGACAAGAAACTGCAGTCTTCGTTAAAGAAGCTGTCAGTAAACACTATTCCCGGCATCGAGGAGGTGAATATGATAAAAGATGACGGCACAGTGATACATTTTAATAATCCAAAAGCTCAGGCCTCATTGGCGGCTAACACTTTCGCAATTACGGGCCATGGAGAAAATAAGCAAATCGCAGAAATGCTCCCTGGAATCCTCAGCCAACTCGGACCCGAAGGTTTGAGCCAATTGAAGAGGCTGGCGTCAAGTGTAGCTGCACCTAAACCACTCGACGAGGATGACGAAGTACCTAACCTCGTCGGGAATTTCGACGAAGCTTCGAAACAGGAAGCAAAGGAGGTTATAACAGAGGAAAAAGAAGAAGTCAAGGAACCAGAAACTGAAAAGGGAAAGGAACCTGAAACAGAAACCAAATCTGCTGACAAGAAAACCGATTAATTAGTCCCTATGTTCAGAACAATATAGTTATTAATTTTGTCTCACCCGATGAAGTGAAATAGGGTTTCCAAAGTTGAGTGTATGTCGCGAATAGCTTATATTTCTTACTTCATTCTGTGCATGTCACATTTATGTAGACAATGGTGTTGGAAAAAGTGTGCACCTTTTTTGTTTTATCACTCACTTTGGGAATTCTTCCTGCCCCATTTTAAGGTGAATGCTTCCCATGCCTTGGACTAACAATTTACTTTGTAATTTTGCATGAGACCAGAATATTGTCTCATTTTATATTTAGTTAAGTGTTTTACATATTTAAATATTGGCAGTATAGAAGCATAAAAAAAAACATTCATTATTTTTACAGGACACTAGTAACAGTATATGAATATTATATTTATAGTAAATAGGTGTTGTTTGATACACCACATGTAATATTTTTAATAATGGATTTTCTAAAATTGTTGATTTGTGAAGAATTGAAAGAACTGCTTTATCATTTTTAATGTTTAATATTAGGTTGAAACAAATGAAAAATTAGTTACAGACAGCTCTATACAGTTATAAGGGTTAACATTGTATGATAAATATAAAAATTGAAAAATGTATAAGATTGGAGATTTATGTTTGAACATAAACTTTAATTGATGAATTGATCTTTTATTTTATCTGTTTGTAGTTAAATAAGAAAAATGCAATTTTATTAACACTAACAAAACTGATACATTAATTTTTCAGTGATGATACATTTTCTCTATAAAAACAAAGTAAACAAATATTTGTTTCAATGTTTATCATGATAACACTGCTGTATTCAGGTTAGTCTAAGTCTTACTAGTGATGCACCAAATTTGAAAATATAACCTTACATTAAACATCAATTTAAAATAAAGTATAAAAATTGTTATGTAATTATTCTAATATCATTGTAATAGTATCTCAATGGACTGCCATGTGGTTTTAATACAGGAAACTAATGGTCAGTTTTATCATTTTCAAAACAAGATACAAGTACACAGGTTATTTTTAAATTATGTGCTGAAATGATAAGATTTTATGTCTTATATATTATATGCTACACTTCACCCAATAGTTATCAATGAGTAGCCCATGACTTTTACATCCAACCTCAACAAAGATTCAAGATGCATAATCATTGTCACCTTTAAGGATTAGAGATGGAATGACTAATTTTCTATAACATAGGTCTTCGGATCCCTACACTCACCAAATGAAACAATGGTGTTATACTGCTGCATCATGCTGGTATTCTATGAGTATGTAGCCCTTCCCTAGTAGAGCCAACTGATTCATGCTGCAGCTATAAACAAAATATAAGGTGACTCTACTACTTAAAAGTGTATAGTTATGAATGAGATTTATTACTTTATATAGAAGTTATACATAAAAATCAAATGATTTAAAGTGTAATTAAGCTAAATAAATGTTGAAAAGTTATACTAGATTACTCACCTTGATTCATATATATTGGTTGTGTTTTATGAAACAATATTTCATAATTGAAACTATTAAATGTCCGTTATTAAACAGAAATAAAATTGCCATCTTGTAGTAATCTAAAGTAATTTTTATTTGCCAATTTTCGTAGTAGGACTATATGTTAACCTTTATCAGATTATTACCCATAATGCAAAAGTCATCCAATAAGTCTTCTGAGGTCTGAACATTGCCATAAAATAGAGTTCAGCATCTGTCGACTCACCCCTAAATAAACGGATTATACCTAGAACATTTGATAAGCCTATGGTCATTCTGGGTAAGTTACTAATTGAATGTCTATAATGAATGATGGTTAAATGATACACTATTAATTGAATGATTGTACTATAATGGTTTAAGATCGACACCTAGAAGAGGGTCTGAGAAAAAAAGAAAACCCCTGCGCAAGGGAAATCGACATTCGGCGGCAGATCTGCACTATGTAGTAATTCTTAATTGGTCTTCCATACCAGAACGACAGAATGAGTTTTTGACCGAACAATCTTTAAATCGATCAACAGCAGCCACAGCAACATTTGGACAGCTTGGCAACAACAATCATACCCACCATTTGTAGATGGACAACAGATGCTGAATAACATCCACATTAGCTGGAGACAGCGCTTGCGAAAACCACTGAATAAACACGCAGTACTTAAGATACTTTCATGGAGGCTAGTGATGTAATCACTATTGATATAATAAATTATAGGGTACGTTATGGTACTTAGATGACATGGCCATTCTGTTGATGTTAATGCTATTATCCTATGCGGCTCTTATAGCTTCGTCGGATTCAGGGCACATAACAGAGGTCCGTGAGCTAGCTAATTTTTGGTTTTACCAAGAAGTGCTCCCGCTATGAGCGTGTCTGTCTGTGCTCTCTCTAATTGCCACCGAAGTTGCTAACTGACTAGCTATCTGTGGCTTTTTACCGTCCGAGGTTAGTTGTGCGTAGCCTAGCCTCTGATGGTCGACACCTGCTTTTTAATTAAGATGTAATTCCTACGGCCCATGACATCTACTTCTAACTTACTTCATACTTGGCAAGGAATCATAATGAAGATGCGTTCTTACCCTTGAGGACTGAGATGGAATGCCTCGTCACCAGTAATAAGGGTCTCCGGATCTCTACACTCACCAGATGAAACAGCAGCATTATACTGCTATTTTACGCTGGTATTCTGTGAGGGAGTGGGTGGTCCTACCCCGGTCAAGCTGACCCATTTATTCTGTAGCTAGAAACAAACTGCAGTGTAGCTCTACCACCTCAATATCACATTCAAGAGGAAACCTTAAAAGAACTACTAAGACCAGTGGAAACATGATGCTAACAGTGAAGTATGTACCGTTAAAGATGGGGTGTAAACGGATACACTGCACTCTGATATTCAATACGAAATATAGGATCACATGCATATTAAAGGGGTATAGAGGTACTTTTGTATTCACAAAAAATCGATAGATACACTTGTTTCAGGATAGTGCTTCGTGAGAGCTTAACCATTAATTCCCACAAATTATGATATTGATTCCATCCATCAGGAAATCCCACAACTTTTATATAGTCAGCTGTGTATTTAAAAATAATAATGATTCAAATCTTCAGAATACACGGCTTAATATGAAATAAATATTTTTTAATTTTTATAAAGAATGATATAAATGAAAATAAAGTTTGAAATCATTATTTAAATCAAAAAAGATTGAAAAAATATTTGGACAGTTTGTTTATCAACATAAACAATATGTATTGTATAGAGGAAAAATTTCGTTACAGTACTATGTAGGCAATGTTCGATATCAAAATACATTTCAAAATTTTGTTCGCTTTTTCAAATTTCAAATTCTCAAGGCCACTGTCAGCAGCCAGCCTCGGGACTTTTAATGGTATCAGAGAGTTCGTCATAAAAAAGAATTTAGCCAGCCATATCCTAACATATCCCGACCAACGGACCTACTTTGTGATTTCATTACACGTTTTCACGCCTGAGCTAGCCGGCGGAGTATAAATTAATATTTATTTTAAACTGTAAACTAATCATTATCATAAAAACTCATTATTATAATGAAGATATAGAGAATGAAGCAATAATAAATGATTCCTTAATCGTAAAGTTGCGAGTATTACTAGAGTACACGCGTATTCTTAGAGCATTTGGTCTTAAGAAATGATTCATAGAATCTTGTATTTATGATTATTTTACTAATAATGGAAATATTTTGAGGTAGTGTAGTGCTGTAGTGTAATCAAATTAATAAACTGTCTATTATTGGCTATCCCTAAATGTTATGTCAGATCTCAAGTTTCAAGTGTAGAAATGTCAGTCTCTCGAAAGATTTAAATTAAACAATTTTTGTTTTGTCTCACTGGTGTCCTGATAAGATTGACTTAAAGTCAATCTTAAATTCACTAAATATTGATCAAATTTCATGGCTCACGCACAATGATAGCGAGGCCATGGACTGATGACTTACCAAAGTGCAAGAATACATGTGTCGCTTCGTATTTCTCCCACATTGGTGGAAACGCTAATTCCACGGACGATTATCTCTGTTTCTATTGCCAAACGGAAGATGCCTCGTGAGTACTCTTGATTTTTTTTAGAATGAATTTACGACAATATTTTCCGAGAGCTTATCAGGAGATTTTCAGAGTAATATGTTTAAAAAATGATAGAGAACCTGTTCCAATAATAAATTTCCGTAGAAAATTTTAGGGACACGTTTCAATTTTGAGATAAAAATAATGTAATCATTTATTTTATTGATATATAAGGTATGTAGCATGGGAAATCTTAAACAGAAATTCCTTGCCGAATAAATGCATATACACATTTGGTTAGAAGTTTTTTGGATTTAACACAAAAATGTTAATTATAAGTATTAAAATATTTTTTTTATAGAAATATTACATTATTTATTTATGTTGACTAAATATTGAAATATGGACCCCGATTTTCGCTTTTCCAATATACTATTAATTATTATGATAAGGATAACAGTAATTTAATGTCTTCTTTCATTAATAATCTCCTGACCAGCTCACAGAGAATTATTTAGGTTCATGAAAACAATTATATAATTAGTTGAACAGTATTTCTTACAATGCACTGCAGAGATGGTACTGTTTATACATGATTAAAGACACCTTCTATTAAGCTACATACAACTTTAATGATAGTATTATCAATAGTGAAGATAAGTATTAATTACTATTAATCATTTCACTACTGTCATATAAATAAAATTAAGACAATAAAGACTTGTATCAAGCAATATATGACCTCATTTTTTAAATAAATCACAAACTTTTTAATATGCTTGCTGCTGGCCACCAATTAAAGACAGCTTAATGTTTCATGTTTTTTACTATGGCAATGAGTTTTCTAAACATTTTGGTCATCAACAGCAATCTAACTCTAAATTTCTTCCTAGTTTCCATAACTAGAGGTTTAAGAACTCACATTCTCACCCTTTGCCAATATCTTCATTCCGCAATATTATCAAACCACTCTTATATATAATAACCATAAAACCAATTAGAAAACAAAATAGAATTTGTAAATTTTCAGCTGCTTGTATGGAGTGTTTGAGCCACACAATGGTTTGGATGCTGCAAGGTTCATTATGCAGAGGATGGCAGTTGAAATGCTGTTACCACCACCATCAATCAGTAATACAGATGAAGAGATAAGAGATAGATTAAGGTAAGTAATATATTCTTTGGTGGAAGTATAGTTGTCCTTACACAATTCATCTGAAGGTAAGTGATTTCTGTGGCCTTTAAGGAATAAGATAAGAGTGCCTTGTCGCCAGCAATACAGTCTCTGGATCATTTAATATAGAAAATAGAACAATTGCTTGGCTTTGTATTTCATCTTTCAGAGAAACTCGTAGCATAAGTTTAGTCATAGCTGATTGAGTTATTTATTTTTATATAAATATAAATTTATTTTTATTTATTTCTATTTGGTGAGAGTTCCACATTATTGTATGTTATGACAGATAGGATGTTATATATGTGCTTGCATGTGACCATACTACCGGCAGTGCATATTTATGCTATCACTATGGTCATCTTCATTTAGCGCTTACTTAGGTATAGGCAATAGTTTGTTGCCATGGCATTTGCAAAGGCAAATTCGATTATGGAACTGACAATATAATATAAATGCCAACTACAGTAGTCAACCATAATCTATGCTCCATCCTTCAAGGTGACTTGTGACTTGTAGGAGTGTATGGAACAAAATGGGTTATTAGTTTTTTTTAAATGGGTTTGTGACTCTTTATAAATAAGAAACCTATTCCACACCTCTGTAGTCCTCTAATCAAAGAAGTTGATGTGTTAAGATTTTTGGATCCTTTTGTTTATGTGTACCAATGATGGTAGTTTCTTTCAAATTATTGGTTTATCCATTTTACACCTCCAATTCTGTACGATCACTATTCATATAGATTATGTATTCTTAATAATTGAAAGCCTGATGTTTGTGATAGTGTTACAGTATAGTTTTAAGCCATTCCTTGATAGGCCTGGGGGTTTCTTGTGAAAACTTGAACTTTCTACCCGTACACATACACTTTACACATAATCTCATACCTTCTTTCCTGAGAACACTAATCTCATTTACTGGTCTATATGCACAGCATTTGTAGTTTCCATGGCTGCAAATCAGTTCTACAGGTTTGATTGGAATATTTCAGACCCTACCATGGTTTGTAGTGAGTTAGATCATTGATATCTATTCCAAAATTATATTAAAATTACTTTAGTTCTTTTTATATTTCATACAACAAAGGATAGGAATAATTTGTCCATATCCGGTGTTCACATCCATAAAAATTGGTGGTTTTCAAATTGAGTTCACAGATATTTTTCTTACTAGTGCTCCCGGCTATAAATAACTTTATCACTAGTTAACAATGTTACAAAAGGCTCATTATGAGCTATAATAAAAATAATTTGGTTTGTGTGTTCAGGAATGCTTTTGTATCAGTTGAGAAGGCATACATAGAAAACTATGATGAGATGATAGCTGAGAGAACCAGTTTGCAATATAGGCTACAGACATTAAATGAAACACAGGTATTGTGCAAAAATTTTCATTTATATATCAGGCTAGATTATGTTTAAAGTAGAAATGAGACATTGACCAAAAAAAGGTTTCTTTGCCATTGTCTAGTAAATGACAAGCAACTGATTGATTTTGATTGCAACAGCATCTTTTAGGCAGTATGCTTTTAGTTAAATTTCTTTGTCCAATATATATTTGTCAGATATATAAATATGCCACGGATAAATTTCCAGTTTCCAGCAATTTATCTGTGCCATATTTGCAGAGCTTACAAGCTATTATATTCTGTCGACCAATCTAATATACCTTCATAAAATGTAATGGTGTTTAATTAAATAATTGTAGCCTATATAAATTTCACTGTGCTGGCCGTAGATCACCATCTATTAAGAAAATATTGTAAATTAATGAAAATGTGCACTGCTAGCATTTTTGAAAAGCAACATATTTATAAAATAATTATAAAATATATTATTAGAAAATGTTAAATATATATTTAAAAAAAAAAGTTAGGGTAAATGTAACAGTATAGGGTGTTGAAAAATTACAATAAAAGCTGCAAACAAATTGGCATAAAATTATTTACTTATATTATTGGCACTAACTTCATTTAGACATTTAGATCGAAGGCCCGAGTTTGTGAGTTGCATTAATGAGAATTGAGTACCTTTACTATTTGCTATATCTTTTATTTATTCTCTTTATTCCTCTCATTCTACTTAGCTTTGCACTTCCAATGTGGTACATAAGTAAAAACACCTAATTTATTCCCTAACATGCAGGTTACTCATGGAACACATTGTGAATTCAATACCTAGTATTTGGTAATCAGCATAGATTTTTGTTTTCACTATATAGTTGACCGTCCTCCCAATCGTAATGCATGCATTACAAGGTGTAGCATAATATTATCAAATTTATTTTCCAGATATCCCAAAACTGTGATCACATCCTCTCCCGCCTGAAAGAGATTGATCAGCACCTTTCGGGTGGTGCTACTGTGGTCATAGCTCTGGTCCATAATAATAAGCTATTTGTAGCCAATGTTGGAGAGACCAGGGCGTTACTGTGTCGTACTGATGACAATGCAGTGCTAAGAGTTGTGCAACTAACGGTGGACCATAGTTTAAATAATGAGGACGAGTTGCTGAGACTATCACAGTTGGGATTAGATGTTAACAAATTGAGAAATGGTGAGCTTGCTATTATTATATTTTATGATATTATGAGAAAATAAGCCTAGCTGTTGTGATGAGTTTCTTTCCTGCTGGATTTAATGTTTTAGATTTTTAAGTATTAAAGGTAAAGATTTAGGCCTGCAAAATATAGTATATAGGTGTGTACCGGTTTTTGCTGCATTCTACATGATGATCACAATATATGATATTAACCTCTAGGGTTTTAATGGTAGTAAGTGCAACAAAATTATGTAAATCACTTTAACATCTCTCAAGCTGTACATTAAACTAGTTGTGGTGCCTATGTCATAAAAAAATAAATTATATGTTAACAATAGCTACTACTTTTCTAGCATTCTTTTAATATTTTTTAAAAGTAAATGTGTTTCCCAAGGGTTAACACAGGGAAATTATATATATTTTATTTCACAGCTCAATACCTAGGAAATCAGTCTGGGACGAGATGTCTGGGCAACTACCTAGTAAAGGGACTTTATAAAGCTTTCCCTAATATTGGGACGGCAGCAGCCGAGCCGGTTGTTGCGACTCCTGAGATACATGGGCCAATCGCTTTGGATGAATCTTGCAGGTATTACACTTTATATTTTTAATTTAAATCATATGATGTCTACCGATCCACTGCTACAATACTGGGGACAGATACCCAATAAATCTCATAAGATTTATTTTGTTTCTTTATATTATAGGTTCCTGGTACTAGTCAGTGCAGGAGTGTATAAACGCATACAAGAAGTAAAAGGGT
Organism: Teinopalpus imperialis; assembly: GCA_029286865.1. NCBI lineage: Eukaryota > Metazoa > Arthropoda > Insecta > Lepidoptera > Papilionidae > Teinopalpus > Teinopalpus imperialis. The sequence continues at coordinate 8,605,967 of JAGSMU010000008.1, read as the reverse complement.
CCAGTGAACAGACAAACAAACAACTAGCACAGATCATCGTAGAGAATTTTAGAAAGGAAACCAACTTTATCAAAGTCAGCCAATCAGTATTAGAAGAAATTGAAGAGGAATTCATTTCGTACTGCACTAAAAACAACTTAACACCAAAATCAAACACCCATGTTACATTATTAATACGTAATTTCAACTTCCTCCCGCCAATACCCCAAAATGACACCATAAATTTACGACATCCCGTGCATAAACAAAACGAAAGATCATCAGTCAGATTCAATCCCATTGTACAATCGAAATCGAACACGTTATTAAACGAAATTGATTCCGAAATCTATTCTTCAGGAACGAACGATTTAGAAACGAATGATAGTATTATCGATACGAATCAATCAAATCAATCTAATGCATCGTCGGATATATCGAGTTGCAGGCCATACGACAGGGATAGAAGGATAAAGGGTTATGTTGATTTTTCTTGCTATTATGAGAATGTTGCTAAAGCTAGAAAGAATGGCACTTTGCCTGGTTTTATTAAATGATTTTGTTTTAATTATTTATCGATATCACTATCATCGCCCTTCAATAGTCCACTGCTGAACATAGACCTTTTTTTTTGTAACATATCTATCTTGGTAGATTGACATTTAAAATAGCAATTATTTATTCATTGCGTGTGTGACGAAATGATTTTTTTTAAATACAGTGTATGTACAGACAAATATAAGATTATAAATATGTTTTTATCTAAAATAAAGCAAGATAGTTTTTATAATATAATGTGTATTATTGTTTGTAATCTTAAAAGTATTTTGTTTTAAAACTATTTTCTCTTACAATGGGTATTTCTCCATTATTTAAGTAAATTGAGATTACTACTGTAATAGATGTCTTCTATTTATTACTTAAGATATAATATTGTAATAAAATAAAATAAAAAAATTATATGTAAAAAGAAAGTGAATGTTTTTAAGAAATTAAATTACAAAATTAGGTGATTGTCTAATTTAAACCGTAGCTATATCTTTTGGCCGACATTAACTGCTCAGGATATATTCCGGTGCAGTGAGCATTCAAGCACACAGGATACAACATAGTTATATTATACCTGAAAGCGTAAGTTATGTCACTCCACTGCTGACCATTGACGTTCGTAAACTGACGATTAAAATAGTATTCAATAAATAAAATAGTGTTAGGCGCACACTAAAATAAGAACTGTTTGTAAGAATAATGTAGGATTTGATTGGGGGAGAAATAAGTTTTCACTTAATACCAACTTATTAAAATTGTGTAAAACAGCTGTTATTTGGCTATTAATTTGAGTTCCTAAAAAGGGATCTTATGGCGGCAGATGATAACATAAGTTTACTTAAAATATCGACTCAAGCATCAAAATATTGTCTATAATATTTGACTAAAGCAGATTAAAGGTGAAGCTTTCAGCTTTAAAATGAGATAATAAATTCTTTTTGATTAATAAAAAAAAAATTATGCAAAATTTGTCTTCACCCATAAAATAAGTAAACATTGACTAAATAAAATACAGATAAATATACAAAATAATCATAAATTAAATAATAATAAACAAATCAATATTTAATGTTACCCCCTGGCTCTAATTACAGCTCCTCGGTTTTTCATAGACCGGATAAGATTTTTCACTGTTTCTTGAGAAACACCATTCCTTTCCTCAGCGAGTGCGACTTGAAGCTCCGATAACGTAGCTAGCGCAGGATTTCTAGAACAAACTTTTCCTTTAAGTCCGTCCTATAAATGCTCATTAAGATTTAAGTCTGGACTACGTGCTGGCCAATTCAGGCACTCAATTACGTCCTACAGGTACCGCCTAACAGAAGCTGCAGTATGTGGATGGGTATTGCCCTTCATTAGCACAGAGTTTTTTCCGGTAAAGCCTGCGTAAGGTATGACATGATCGCCTAATTTCTCTTCAATATATCGGTTCACCGTCAAAACTCCAAATCTGCTACTAGGTTGGATGAAAACCAACTTGGTTTTTCAAATGCCCGTCCATACCATTCAGGAACCTCCTCCAAATACTAAATAAGCACTAATTAGTGCTATTGTAATCAGGTGTAAAAATGGTGATTAGCATTAACAACATGCTTTTGGGCCGTATTCTTCGAAAAGATAGCATTTGTTTACATTATTAAGAAGCCAAAACATACAGCTTTTATAATTAAAAAAGAAAAATACAATTATGGGCTCAGTTATTTTTTCTCCTGCATGACGCTCGAGTCGATTTTTTGTTCACGAGCTTACGGTGTTATCGACACCGATGGCTATAAATGCAATCTCACCCCCGTTATAAGATGTACAAATTTTATCCTACAGTCACAGGACGAAACAAGGAGCACTAAGTTATGTTGGTATCGTGTGCTAAGACCATTCGAATGGTCTATTCTTACCATAGTCGGCATAAAGCAACGGTGTGTTCTACCAAGTATATATAATTATTTTATAATAGGTACAAGGTAATTTTGTGATATGAGTGATTTGATATTTGAGAGTTCCATCTGAGTCTACAAGTAGCTAAACTAAGTATTAGATCATGGTTAGTAAAGTAGTAAATACACAATGACGAAATGTTTAAATGATAAACGGTTAGCTGCAAGTATGTTTGTTAAATTTTCGTGTTATGAATTGTTGAGGAATAAGAAGTGACATTTTTTGGGAGTTTCAGAAAAACCATCATACGAACAAGACCTGGCTGTATGGACTAAAGTCTTTTGCTTTTCCCATTAAGGATAAATTAATATCATCATCATCAATGACATTTTGTTTGTCATTGTCAAAAACCACTGTCAAACAATTCTTGAATATCATTTCGTAGGCATTTTATTTCTTTAATAACTTTGAAATGCCTGCTGGAACATCAACTATGGATCCTTTGAGAGAAAAGGCGTTTCAAGACTACAGGAAAAAGTTGATGGAACACAAAGAAGTCGAATCAAGACTCAAAGACAGTATGTACTAATTCTGCCATATCATTGTTTTAGTGTCTTCATTTTGTAACTGAATTTATTTTATTCCTTACAGTCCTTTATTATTGTACTTGTTAGCGTGTGTGTTATAGCTCCTTCGTCGTCTTCAATCATATTAGACTGTTTTACAATAATATGTAATTATTGTTGCCTTAATTAATAGAATAACCTATGTCTACAATTATAGTAGCTTTAGCTTTGTTTCTGATTTTGTGTTTTATAGAAAAGTCATCATTCATTATTACCAGTATTGCTATACAGTTTCTATAAACTGTAGCAATAATGCAAATGAGTACAAATTATCATTTGAATTTTTGTTCGTAGAACAACTCAGTATGTATATGTGACACCACAGATAACTATTACGAGATACAGAGATGAGGGGTCAATTACTATTACTAGTATTTAATTTTGACAGCCGCATGGTTTAGTCGTTACAGTACCTGGGTGCTGCATCATAGGTACTGGGTTAAATTCCCAGCCTAGGAACAATATTTGTGTATCATAAATTGAAAGTTTTCAGGTTTGGGTGTATTGCATGTGTATCTCATGTCCTTGACATTCCATTTGAACCTTTCTCAAATGTTATTGCATACGCATTACATTGGAATAGTGTAACGGATAAGGAGTGTGTGGCTCTGTGTTGGTGCTTTTGGCACTATATTATGTTCTGTGTAGTTGATGTCATCTGGCATTAACCTGAATATATCACCACGGTCGAAATCAACCAGGAGGATATCATCATGATTATTTATTTGGGTAATTTTGCATATGGATCCACCATCTTTAAATTAATAAAAAATATGGTAGAAAATCCTTACCATAGTTATTGATAATTATTTGAAAAGAGTAAATGATCAGAAAAAATCTAATTATGGAAAAAAAATATTTTATTTGTATATGGATTTCATAATTTTGAAGAAAATTACCTTATCATATAATATGACATGCACATATAATATATTAGAAATGGAGAATGATCAGCTTTCACTTAATTGTTAGCTTTTTATTTTAAATAAAGAAATCATTGTTATTTATTTTTCATAAATAAATAAAAGAGAAATTCTCAAGTGTGTGAAAATATTATGCATAAGGATTATTCATACTGTTTGCAAAAATCACATTGTTAGCTCTATAAAAGATGTTATATTAAAATTTTTATCTAAAAGAATATGTGTTGTATTAAAAATTTATATTTTTCAGTGAGAGAGCAATTAAAGGACCTAACTAAACAGTATGATAAGAGTGAAAACGATTTAAAAGCTTTACAAAGTGTTGGCCAGATTGTTGGTGAGGTATTGAAACAGTTAACTGAAGAGAAATGTAAGTAGTCTAGATCAAGTTTAAAATAGTTATGACCAAATACTGAATTTTTACATAGGTACATATAATTAAAACTATGAAAAAGAGACATCCTGCTTTTTTATTTGGTTCAACTATATTCAAGCTGTATGAATTGAACAAAGGTAAAGCCAACTAATTAAAGATACACTTATTAAGTAACTCAGAAAAAAATAAGGTAATAAATATTAAAATAAAATTTATTATAACTATTTGTAGAAATTATGTAGAGTTATCAATATTTCGTTGCATGTGTTTAGCAGCAATAATAGCCTGCAGACTTTGGCAATGAAGAGATTAATTTGTTGCAATTTGATATTGGGCTTCACTTAAATGTTTTTTCAAAACCATATAAAGTTGATGAATGTTAGTGGAACATTTTGTGGCCACCATTCTCTTCACACAATACCACAAATTTTCAGTAGGTTTGATTTTGGGCTGTACAGGGGCAAATCTAAGACCATCACTGATAGGCTGGCTCTGTAGAAAGTCTTTCAACACTTGCTGTGTGTTATGGATCATTGTCATGTTCAAAAGTCCAAACTAGCGGCAAATTTTTCTGCATAGCATAACATAGTCTCTAAAATATTAATTTATCCATATTGCCTACAATTTCCCTAACAGGTCCAACACCATGTCTGGGAAAACAGCAACTTTGATAAACCCTCCTCCACATTTGACTGTTTTCTTCGAATACTTTGGATCCATTTCTTTATTCGGAGGTTGTCTCACATATTGATTTCCATCAGAATTAATCATATTAATTATTTTTTCATCCGAAAATAGTACATTTTTCTACTCACATTCAGTCCAATATTTATATTATTTTACTCTAATCAACCTTTATTATATGTTTTATTTAAAAGTCGTATCTTATAAGATATTCTTCTAAGTAAGTTTGCCTCAAATAATCCTTTTAATTGTAATTGCTGACTCAGACCCTCCAGCACCAAATACTTGCAAATGAATAAACTCTGATCCTTTGAAGGTATGTTTTTCGCTGACAATATCATTCTTGTCTTCACTTGTGGTTGATTTTTTTGGTATGTTTTCTGTTGTATACAACTTCTTGAAATGATTGATGGCATTCATATTACCATATCTTTAGTGCATCAAAAGTGATTCGCATTTTTCTTAATAGACCAACCTGTGTCATAAAAATACAAAATAATTTTACTTGTACAGGAATTGAATTTTTTTATCCCATAGTAGCTCATTGAAAGTGATCAAAATGATATAATATTAAGATAATGATAAACTCAGTTTTTGCTTTAGGCGCGTTTTTCGAATATGGCCTGGAAAATGGAAAAATAAAAAGGTTTTCTTTTTTTAATTTTAAACTAAGAACATGGAATGCTAAACTTTCTTTACTTGAGTAATAAATGTTAATATGTGATTTATATAAACAATGAATAAGGTCTCAACTATTACAAATACAATTCTTTATTGTCTTCATTTTAATAATATGGCGTTAGTGTAATAATTAATAATAACTAAAGTAGAATTAATACTTATCTTCACTATTAATAATATTATAACTAAAATTGTATGTAGCAAAATAAAAGATGTCATTAATTATGTGATACAGTGGGTATATATTGGCCAACCTGTGTCAAGCAACATCTAGAAACAAGCTATAACCCAAATGGATGTGTTAAATGGAGAGCACAGTTCTTAAGCATAAAATAACATCATATCTATCTTTTTTTACATGCAAGGGTATTGTGAACTAGGGTCTTCATTGTACTGACCTGATTTTACTTAACCTGATAGAAGAAGAGACATTTAAACTAAATTCTTAAGGTGGGAATGGAAATGGGAATGTCTGCAGGCAACATTAATAATAATATTAATAATAATCACTGGATTTTTGTTAAACTGTGTGCTGTATTTCACCCATACAGTCATTATAAAAATTGCAGTAGTTTATAGTTTAAAAAGCTGATTCTGTAAAATGTTTTATGAGGCTGCCCAAGTTCTTCATCTGTAAGATATTAACATCAAAATTCTTTCTCATTACAGTTATCGTAAAAGCAACAAACGGTCCCCGCTATGTAGTCGGATGCCGTCGTCAACTCGACAAAAACAAGTTGAAGGGAGGCACAAGGGTCGCCTTGGATATGACTACACTTACTATAATGCGGCATTTGCCCAGAGAGGTTGAGTTTTAACTATTACTTTAATGAATTATTCATATAATATCTTTACTATATCCCATAGTAAAGATATTCAAAGTTAAAATAAATAGGACTTATTGACCTCAATATCAGTTAGTTTGAAGAGGGAGTAGGCAGATTGCATGACTGTGATAATGTGGGAATGCCGAATTAAAGAGAATCATAAATATATGTGACAATCTTGCCAGCTTTAGACTCAGAACTCATCAGAATTTGTTTATATAATAACAAAAAAATCTAATTAACAGACATTCCATCTAAGAACTTGCTGACGAAAATCTGTTATCCTCCATTTAGATCCTTGTTTCAAGCTACATACAGTATGAATGGGTCTACTTAGCTATGTCTACTTACCCAATAAATACCTGCATGATGCAGCTGTGTTTTATTTTGTGGATGTAGAGAATGAGAGACAGTCTGGAATCAAGATATTACAACATTGTCTTCAAGATTATTTGAATTTATGTTGACGATAAAATGGATGTCCACAGTTATTGCTTACTATCGGACAAAATGTGATCATCCTGATTTCTAAAAATAAAATGCATCCATTGCTGCAATCATTTACCAACAAGTGAGTTGTATTTTGGTAGTATTCAGGTAGAAAACAGTGATTTGTATCTACTTTCAGGTAGATCCATTGGTGTATAACATGAGCCACGAGGACCCTGGCGATGTCACATACTCTGCTATTGGTGGGTTGCAGGAACAGATTCGCCAGTTGCGGGAAGTGAGTAAATTTTTTTATATATAGTTTTTGTGCTTTTTTGAAACCTCTTACTAACACAACTTGGTTGTCACATATTATAGTAGTCAGAGTGACTGCAAAAGCTGTAAAAGCTGCTTCACTAAAATACTATATAAACTTTTTTCATCTGAATTGATACAACTGTTTTCAATGTACTATAAGTGTACTAAAAGGGGAACTTCTATTTTATATAATCCATTTTATCATCTTATAGTCAAAGTTATATAAAAGAAGAATTTTCTTTGACACTGACAGAGCAACAGCTGTGTATGGGTAGCTAGACCAGGGAAGGACCTGAGCCCTCAAAGAATGCCAAAATAAAATAGCAGCATACTGCTGTGTTTTGACTGACGAGTGTAGGGATCCTGAGACCCTTAATTACTGGTGGCATAGCATAATGATTCCTTATAAAGCATGGATGATCATGTCATGGGACACAGCAATCAGACACCCTCAATAGAATGAAAAATAAATACACAAATGATTTGACATATTTAATTCTGTAATGGTGTGAGTTTCAGACCAACCATCATATGAACAAGAACTGGCTGTATGGACTAAAGTCCTTTGCCTTTCTCATTAGGGATAAATTAATATCATCTGTAACGGTGTTTCATGGTAAAAATATTGGTACTAATATTCAATGTAATACATTAAGGGAGATTCTTCATCTACATTTCGATTCTTTAACCATGTGAAAGTAAAAAAATTAACAACCAATTTGTGTATACAATATACAAGTATATATCCCACTGATAGGTGGATAGTGGATTGGCGGACATGAGTCAATAATAAATAAATAAAAAAATACATTTTTTTTATTTTACCAAGCATGTTAACCACATGCAGCATTCAAAATTAAACCAGGGAAGGGGGAAAGAATGAGTGAGTTTTTGCTAATTCTTATGACTCCATAACATATCCAGTTACTTTCTATTACTATTTTATTGTGGTGTATATTTACGTAATTCCATTTTTCTTTTTGAACTATTACTTATCCCTTTCATCCTTGGAAGATCCTGGATATAGTAAGTTGATGTTACCTGGTAATAACGGACCACACTCAAAGCACACTGCCGTTGTTGAAATCAACAAGCACAACACCAACATCAATAAAAATAAATTTAGTTTTTTTAAATAATATTGTTTCCAGGTGATTGAGCTGCCTTTAATGAATCCGGAACTATTCGTTCGTGTGGGTATCACTCCACCGAAGGGCTGCTTGCTATATGGACCTCCGGGAACAGGCAAGACATTGCTAGCGAGAGCGGTGGCTTCACAGCTTGATGCTAACTTCTTAAAGGTAATAATATAATATTAACTTTGGTCTTTAGAGTCAACAGAGAAATTGCGTTACCGCTTTTACGTTGAATGTCGTTTGCACATCACAAAACTACACCGAATATTTTCTATTAAAATATTAATGTGACAGTAAATACACCTGTCACCAATTCATTATATTATATTTGATCTTAGAGCTGTTATGTACTTTTGTGCATATTCATTGTAAAAACAAAAAAAAAGGTGGTGTTTTTTTTTTTGTTTTTTTCTTCCTTTCCGCCCTAGGTCTACAGGTCTTTACAATACTTTACGAAATATTATTTGTTGTTAAGTCTTGTTCTAGTTTTTTTTGTGTAATATAATTAAAAGACGATAATAAAAGAGTTAGAGACTATAGGTAACGTCATATTTACAAGTTAAAAAAAAATGATATAAATTGATACAAAAACTGATCTTTGTTTTTTATCACATCGAGAGTAACAAACGAGCACACAGTTCACCTGATGATATCATTTATTACATTCATCCTTGACAAGGAATCATAATGCAGATGCGTTGTTACTCTTGAGGACTGAGATGCCTCGTAACCAGTAATCGGTCTTCCTTCCTATAACTTCGGGTCTATATTTATCAGCGTAAGAGTTCAAACATTTACTGAGGAATAATAATAGAATATTGAAATTGCAATTGGATATAAGTGTGTTAGTAACAAGTATATCCGCAATTCCCTTCAATAACCGCTAGCAAGCGGTTTCTCATTGAACTAAGAAGTCGCAAACAAGTATGTACTCCGTATAGACTCGCAAGTTCTTCAAGGGAATCTCTTCTTCTCTCATTGCGGTGATCCCATGATTGTACCATGAGTCTCCAAATATTTTCAATTGGGTTTAAATCAGGCGATTTTGAAGGCCACGGTATCACATGAACGTATTGGTGTTTTTGGAACCAGTCGTGGCTAATCCTAGCCTAGTCTTGTGAATAGTGAAATTGGGGAAGCTCATTTTCTGGGTTAAAGTGCCAGAGACGTTTGGCAACGTTTGCTAAAGTACAGTCGTGAGCAAAAACGCTTATGGTTAAAATAAATGGAAAAGTGGAAAAACTTTTGCTCAAATTTATTTTTTAACTACAGTAGAATAAAGATGAACGTTTTAGCTTTAAAATGAGATGACGTTCATATTAATAAATTCATTCTTATTAATAAAAAGTAAAATATTTATACAAAATTAGAAAAATGAAACATTCACTCGAAATGAAATACAGACTGGATAAGATTTTTTACAATTTATTGAGAAACACCATTCAATTCTTCAGCGAGTGCAGCTTGACGCTCCCGTCTAGTAGCTGGCGCGAACATTTCTTTTGAGCTCGACCCATAAATGCTCAAGTTTTTTTTTTCACATTTGTTAATTTTAATTTATTTTGTTATTGTTCTGTTTTGTTTTACATTTTTGTGCTAATAAAATATTCTAATAGGATTTAAGTCCGGATTACGTGCTGTAGACTCAATTTCGACCTCCTGTAGACCGGCCAGTACCTCTGCCCAACAGAAGCTGGCTGTATGTGGATGGGCATTGTCTCCTGCATTAGCACAAAGTTTCTACCGATAAAGCCTGCGTAAGGAACGGCATCATCCCCTAATATCTCTTCAATATATCGGTTCGCCGTCAAATCTCGAAATCTGCCGTTAGTTTCGATGAAAACCAACTCTGTTAATGCCTGCCCCCATTGAAATTCCCGCCCACATCTTCCAGGAACCTCCTCCAAATGCCACATTTTCACGTATGCAGCTCTGCGCGAATCGCTCTCCAGGTCTTCTGTACACTGTGTTCGTCTATCGTTACTTTCAGCTGCGAAGACAACAGCTCCACTGTTCGTTCGTCCAGTTCACGTGTTCTCTTGCGAAAAGTAGTCCGGTTGCTCGATGAGCTGGGATCATTGTAGTCCCACCTACTGGCCTTTTTGGAGTCAGATTAACCGCATTTAATCTTCTTCTGACTATCCAGCATCAAGCCACTCCTCGCGTTGGTGGCCAGATGGCCCGATTTCTGAGCAAAATACTGACGATGAATCTTTCACCCCTCCGATGTGCAACTTTTTCTGGCGGATCCGGTTCTTCGGTTAAAGCTACCAGTCTCCTAGTATCGGCGGTAAACTCTGGACACAGTAGACTGGCTCATGTTTAACATACGACTCACTTCTCGTTGACGCTGGTCTTGTTCCGATAGGGCAACTACTTGAGCCTCTTCCTTAATAGATAATTTGTTGAATTGTTGTGTTTAATAACATGGAAAACATATCGGTTGACGTATGCCGAAATTATAAGGGTAGGTAAATGACTTTTTATACCCTAATTGGCGCTATTGTAAACAGATGCAAAAATGGTGATTAGCAATATCAAAATGGTTTTAGCTTCGTAACCTTGGATAAGATAACATTTGTTTACATTATTTAGAAGCCAAAACATAGGACTTTAATAATTCAGCAAGAAAAACATAATTCAGGGCTCAGTTTTTTTTAAAGACATTCATTCAACCTAGTTATGGAAGCACGGCCTGTACACATTGTGCGTATGTCAGCATAAAAGCACACCTGCAGTGCTTTCGTAACAGAGCATTGTTATGTTCCCACGTAGGTTCAGTTACAGTAAGACATTTTAACGTTTAGTTTGAGGTGATGGTTTTCGACATTCGTTGTTGGCATTCCACTATGTCAATACTCTAATTAAATTAGTTTGTAATTAAGTTTAGTCTTTTGTTTTTAAAAAGTCCAAAGGACGCTCCCGAAACTTGATTACCTCGTGCATGACGTTTGATTCGATATTTTTCTTACGAATGTATTAAAATAATTCAGAGCCGTTGTGTTTGGAGGTAATACGCATAGTTCACCGATTCCATGAGCCGTCATCCAACCCCAAGTGTTTGTACTAATTCTACAAAACTCAGTGATAGGTACTGCATGATTTTCATCATATCTTGTATTGTTATAACGCCATAGATTAACCGACCATGTTGGATGAATTTGAAGGTCTTTTCGTCTGTAAATGTTGCGGTTGACCAATCGAAAATCAAATGTAAGAACTCCCTGACAAAATGCAACCGAGATGTTCTATACGCATCAGTCAAACGGCCACTATTAGCCCAAAGGTTTTTACTTCACCGGTACGCAAGGTGGTCGAGCGCTTAGGTAACTCATCCGAGACCTTTATTAATGGGTAACAGCATAAGGGTACGCGAGAGGGAGCCTCGGCTTAGACCGTAATTTTGAGCGCGTAAGCAACTGAAGTAAGAGGAGCGAACCTCGCCTCGGTCAGTCACTTCTGACGGATTAACTAAATTAATAACTTTATTATTATTAACGTCATTTACCACCACGTCGGACTGCGTTGGCCCTGAAGAAGTGGCGCAAGAAACTCCAGCGACACTCCCTATCTATACTAATCGGTGAAAACCCGCCTGAAATATGGCGGTAACGGGAATAATTCTATTTGCGAGGGTGTCACCGTCGGTGCAATGTGTGTAGTGTTTTGAGCAGTGCTTGGCTTATATATATATATATATATATATATATATATAAATATATATATATATTATATATATATATATATATATATTATATATATATATATATAAATATATATATATATATATTATATATATATATATATATATTATATATATATATATATAAATATATATATATATATATATATATATATAAATATATATATATATATATATATATATATATATATATATATATTATATATCTTATAGGTTATTTACGCCACATTTATGCACACATATTACATCTTTTAATGAATGAAGAGCTTATGATTCGAATTTGAGAATGTGTAAATCTTCAAAAACAGCAAAATGGTTTAGTGTCTGTATTATTGGGGGCAGCCTCAATTGCCTCATAGTCTGATATTGCACTGACATATGTGGACCCTATTGTTTGTAATTCTTGTTTTCTATTTAATGGAGTCGGTCATTCATCAGCCAATTTACCAAAAAAATTAGCTCAAATTTCTTTACCCTCAAAACTGTGTTATAAATTATACATACAAAACTTTCGCGAAATTCTCAATAGATGGCGCTACGAGTATTTTAAATCGCGCTATTGCTATTACATCTCAATATTCTGATATAGTCCTATCAAATAAAAATCTCAATAATTACTACGTTTACGGTAGTGATAGTCAATTAAATCTGTTTTCGAATTTTTGTCGCCCGTATCATTATTTGAGCGGGTATGATATTTGTTTAAGGCACATGGATGTGCTTGGAAGCAAAAGACAGCCGACCGCGCCGATGTCTTTTGAATCTTACTTGATATAAATTGCGTTTATTATAGTAATATTAGGGTTTACTTTGTTCCAAAATGCAGCGTGAATAGGTCGGCCCGACCGGGGATCGTCCATACCTTCAAAGAAAATTATGATAAAATAACAGTAGTTTGATGGACAAATAATGCTGCTGTGTTTCGAATGGTTAGTGTAGGGATCCGGAAAACCTTATTACTGGTGGCTGAAGCTTTACATCTAAGTTTTCAGGGGTGATAACGCATCTTTATTGTGATACCCGATAAAGGATAAATTCGCTTTTTTATACAAAAGTTGGAAAACAAACAAGCAACTCACTTGATGGTAAGTGATTTTCGCCGCCCATGGAAGATTTTCTTGAAGGTCCCTAAGTCCTCGGAAATATTCCGCGGTATTTCCGAATACAGGCAATGATGGTAAGTGATTCCTATGGGCCATGACATCTACATTCATCTTTGATAACGAATCATAATGCAGAGGCGTTGTTACCCTTGAGGCCAGATGGAATTCCTTTAAATTTGTAAGCTTGAGCATATAAATATTTCTTTTTCGTGTACTGAAGTAGCGGAATTATTTCAATATTGTTGTAATGAATATTCAATCAACATATATATAGTTATATATATATATATATATGTTTACTTTCAAGTTATTGGACAATAAACATCTATTTTCAAACACCGACAAACGCTGCCCTAGAGCCAGGTGGTAGAGTCGTAATAATATTTTTATAATGTCCTCATTACTAATTACTTTGCTTTTGTTACGTATTGGTCAATACGTAGGATTATTTAGCTCCTGAAAACACGTGTTTCTGACTTATTATTACCCGAGTTTACTGGGGTTTGTTCACAAACAATATCAATTAGTCTAAACTTGTGGTTTCTACAGTGAAGAAGTCATAAAATGGTTCCAACGTTGTTTTACATAATAAAGGCAAATCTAAACGTGAGATTGCTTCACAACTGAAGTTATCGAAGACTTGTGTTCATGGCACAATAACTCGATACACGGAGACGGGCAGTTTTCAAGATCATCCACGCTCGGGAAGGCTGTAAAGTATCGTCTAGTGAAGATAATTTCATGGTCGTTACCAGAAAGCGAAATAGACGTTTAAAAGCACCAGAAATCCGCGTTGAAGTAAACAAAACCCGAGTTAAACCATCATTATTGACTACAGTAAATCGGCGACTAAGAGATGCGAAGTTGTATGGTCGCGTTGCCGTTCGAAAACCACTGCTAAGGCTGCAAAACAAGAAAAAATGGATGCAGTGGGCTCTTGCCCACGAGATGGGACTGAAGAAGATTTTAAAAAAGTGCTTTGGACCGATGAATCCAAGTTTGCACTATTCAGTTCAAAACGTAAAATTTACGTTCTACGCAGTGCCCAAGAAAAGATGATGTCAGATTGTGTAGTACCAACAATCAAGCATAGTGGTGGCTCAATTATGGTCTGGGGTTGCTTCTCTAGCCAAGGAACTGGCGATTTGATTAAAATTGAAGGAATTTTGAAAAAGGAACAGTACAAAAACATTTTAGAACAAAATGCCGTTTCTTCCGGGTTGCGTTTAATTGGAGATGGATTCGTTTTCCAACAAAATAATGATCCAAAGCATAGTTCAAAATTATGTAGAGGATATTTAGAAGAGAAAGAGGCGCAAGGGGTGTTAAAAAACATGGTTTGGCCTCTTCAGAACCCGGATCTCAATCCCATTGAACTTTTGTGGGAAGAGCTTGATAGGAACGTCCGTAATTGTGGGCCATTCTCGCGAGAAGTAATGTGGAATGCTTTATGCGAAATTTGGAACAATATATCACAAGACACCATTAACAAATTGTTTGGCCCTATGCCGAGACTTAAAGTCATAAAATGTGAAGGAAAAGTCAGTTTAGCTAATTATAGCCTTTTTTTGCATGGACTGTTAATATTTCTTTACGCTTTTAAAGTATATTGTTTGTCAATCAATGTTCTATATTATTGGAGTTTTACTTTATTTTCCTAATATAATTAAGGTGGTCTAAAACTTTTGGCATGCAGCGTATATATATATAAGGTGAGGACCTGGTGATCACTCAAACAGACATCCTAGTATAGGCGCCAGTCTCTCACAAATACTGTTTCATCACTGTGAAATCTGTACTATATTTACTAATCTTAATTTGTGAGAGATTACAATAAACATTATTATTATATCTTTACAACTTTCCAGGTGGTATCTTCAGCCATCGTTGATAAATACATTGGTGAATCTGCTCGCTTGATCCGTGAAATGTTCAACTACGCACGCGATCACCAGCCCTGCATCATCTTCATGGACGAAATCGACGCCATTGGTAAGCTTGGATATTATTTTGCTTAACTTCAACACTGGCAGAAACACACTGCAGTTAGATACTAGGACATTCACGTTGCAGCACCATGGAATGATCAAGGGCTCACAAATCTACGCTGAGAAGCAAACTGCAGCGTAGTTCTACCACTGTGAAATATGTATACGATATAATATGTATAATTTGGATAGAGCTACACTGCATTTTGTTTCTAGCTGCAGAATGAATGGGTCAGCCTGACCGCGGTGGGACCACGCCCTCACAGCGCTATAATATTGCTGTGTTTCGTTTGGTGAGTTTAGCTATCCGGAGACCTTTATTTACTGGTGACGAGGCATTCCATGTCAGTCCTCGAGGGTGACAACGCAACTTAATTATGATTCCTTGTCAAGAATGAATGTAGTTGTCTAGTTGTCACTTGTCATCAGGTGAACAGTCTGCTCGTTTGATATACTCTCAATGTATTAAAATAAACATATATATTACACAGCCTAAATAAATATCCAGGCCTTCAACTTTTTAGTTACTCTACAGCAGGCTAGTGTACCGCGTTGTACCTCTGTAAGAGAAGTGGATTAACATGTCTTCGCGATTTTTTTTTTTTTTTTTCGGGCTGAAGGCCACTGTTAGCCCGAGGGCTTTTACAGTTTCACTGGTTGAGAGGTGACCGAGCGCCAATGGCACTCAGTCGAAACCTCTATTATATGTAACCAGCACAAGGGCTCCTGAGAAGGAGCCTCGGCTTGACCGTTACCTTGTTTCGCGAGAGCGTCTGACTCGAGGGTGCCCGAGGCCGAACCTCGGCTCGGTCAGTTGCTTCTGACAGAGGATTCTTTAAATTCGCTATGATTATTAGCTATCTGTACCACCACTTCAGAATGCGTGGGCGCTGGAGAAGAAGTGGCGCAAGAAACTCCAGCGACGCTTCTATCTGTATGGACTGGAGAGAACCGACCAGTGACATGGCGGTATCGCGAATATCCTTTGCGACGCCCCGCCGTCGGCGGGGCCATGTGAGGGTGCAATGTACGTGTGTTGTGTTTTATGAAGGGCTTGGGCCCTGGTGGTCACGTCGTCGGGTCATCGAGGGCGTGCCTCGGTCTCCTTCGGACGCGGGTGAATCTGTGATTCGCGATGGGATTGTAAGTGGCGGCACTTACAATCAAGGGGTTAGAGGTGTGACGGCAGAGTCGAAATATCGGCGGAAGCCTGCTTCCGGTACTGAGCTATGGTCGGCAGCTCAAGATCTATGTGTAGATTTCATTACGCAGGACATTTTGCTATTTTATTGAGTAACGGGTGCAAACGACCTAGGACGAACGCTGCTCGATTCCGTACGCGGTTGACATGCGGACCGAAGGTGAGTCTTTCATCACTGTGAAATCTGTACTATATTTACTAATCTTAATTTGTGAGAGATTACAATAAACATTATTATTATATCTTTACAACTTTCCAGGTGGTATCTTCAGCCATCGTTGATAAATACATTGGTGAATCTGCTCGCTTGATCCGTGAAATGTTCAACTACGCACGCGATCACCAGCCCTGCATCATCTTCATGGACGAAATCGACGCCATTGGTAAGCTTGGATATTATTTTGCTTAACTTCAACACTGGCAGAAACACACTGCAGTTAGATACTAGGACATTCACGTTGCAGAACCATGGAATGATCAAGGGCTCGCAAATCTACGCTGAGAAGCAAACTGCAGCGTAGTTCTACCACTGTGAAATATGTATACGATATAATATGTATAATTTGGATAGAGCTACACTGCATTTTGTTTCTAGCTGCAGAATGAATGGGTCAGCCTGACCGCGGTGGGACCACGCCCTCACAGCGCTATAATATTGCTGTGTTTCGTTTGGTGAGTTTAGCTATCCGGAGACCTTTATTTACTGGTGACGAGGCATTCCATGTCAGTCCTCGAGGGTGACAACGCAACTTAACTATGATTCCTTGTCAAGAATGAATGTAGTTGTCTAGTTGTCACTTGTCATCAGGTGAACAGTCTGCTCGTTTGATATACTCTCAATGTATTAAAATAAACATATATATTACACAGCCTAAATAAATATCCAGGCCTTCAACTTTTTAGTTACTCTACAGCAGGCTAGTGTACCGCGTTGTACCTCTGTAAGAGAAGTGGATTAACATGTCTTCGCGATTTTTTTTTTTTTTTTTCGGTCTGAAGGCCACTGTTAGCCCGAGGGCTTTTACAGTTTCACCGGGTTGAGAGGTGACCGAGCGCTAATGGCACTCAGTCGAAACCTCTATTATATGTAACCAGCACAAGGGCTCCCGAGAAGCCTCGGCTTGGACCGTTACCTTGTTTCGCGAGAGCGTCTGACTCGAGGGTGCCCGAGAGGGCCGAACCTCGGCTCGGTCAGTTGCTTCTGACAGATTTCTTAAAATTCGCTATGATTATTAGCTATCTGTACCACCACTTCGGAATGCGTGGGCGCTGGAGAAGAAATGGCGCAAGAAACTCCAGCGACGCTTCTATCTGTATGGACTGGAGAGAACCGACCAGTGACATGGCGGTATCGCGAATATCCTTTTTTGCGACGCCCTCGCCGTCGGCGGGGCCATGTGAGGGTGCAATGTACGTGTTTTTTTTTATGAAGGGCTTGGGCTCTGGTGGACGCGTCGTCGGCTCGTCGAGGGCGTGCCTCGGTCTCCTTCGGACGCAGGTGAATCTGTGATTCGCGATGGGATTGTAAGTGGCGGCACTTACAATCAAGGGGTTAGAGTGTGTGACGGCAGAGTCGAAATATCGGCGGAAGCCTGCTTCCGGTACTGAGCTATGGTCGGCAGCTCAAGATCTATGTGTAGATTTCATTACGCAAGAACCACGGTGCACCGGTGGCCTTGCGCATGAAACGATTTTGTATTACCTGAAGTCGGTGAATGTGACGCGGGAAGCATGCGCAAAGACGGGCTTGCGTATGTCATTATGGGTCGGATGCACGCTTTGTATAGTGTAATTTTATTACGCAGGGACATTTTGCTATTTTATTGAGTAACGGGTGCAAACGACCTAGGACGAACGCTGCTCGATTCCGTACGCGGTTGACATGCGGACCGAAGGTGAGTCTTTCATCTACTGTGACGCCTAAGCATTTGACTGTCTGTTCCCAGGGATTGGACGATCAAATAACTCTATAGTTGGGAGATGCGGCGTTTTGTTGCGCCGAGAGAAGTACATGGCTGCACTTTTGGTGGGTTAACCTCGATCCTCCATTTCCGAAACCATTTCCCTAAGGTGTTGGCTGCAGATTGGAGGCGTCTACAAATAGCGTCTGGTTTGAACCCAGACACATAGAGGCCGGTGTCATCGGTGAAAAGGGCTATTCTACACCGCGAGTGCGCGGTATGTCGTTGGTGTAGAGTGTGTATAAAATAGGACCTAAGACGGAGCCTTGTGGTACTCCGGCACAAATAGGGTGAACTCGGAGCGTTTCCTCGACGCGGTAACGAAAGGTTCGATTTCGGAGAAAGTCTCATATGATAAGTACGAGTCGATCTGGCACACCGAGCTCATATAGTTTGTATATGAGCCCGTTGTGCCATACCTTGTCGAAAGCTTTCGCCACGTCGAGGATAAGTGCCCCAGTTTGGTAGCCCTGAAGAAATTTACTGAGGATGTGCTCCGTGATGCGGTGCACTTGATGTGTGCATGAGTGTTGGGTGCGAAACCCGAACTGCTCATTGATTGGTAGCCCTTGGGACAGCATGAAGTCCTTGAGGCGGGCGAGGATGAGCCTTTCATATACCTTACCCAAGACTTTGAGTAGGCTTATGGGTCGATAGGCTGATGGATCGGTTGGATGTTTTGAGGGCTTGAGAATCCCTATGACGTCGGCTTCCTTCCAGGTGTTCGGGAAGGTGCCTTTGGATATGGCCGCGTTGTAGATTATCACCAGTAGGTGTAAAATGGATATGGGTAGGAGTTTCATCACCTTGTGATGCCGTCGGGGCCGGGAGCCTTGCGTAGTCGCAGGTTTTTAATTATGGACTCAACTTCGGTGCATGTGACTTGGGTAACGGAATCGCGAGGTGGTTCCTTACTCCTCCGGTCGACCTCGCTGTCAACCATTGCAAGGTGAGCGGCGTCGCTCGGTAGGGTGCTCGGTGAGCATTGGAGCTCCAGATTGTCAGCCAGACATTCGGCTTTCTCTTCGTCTAAGAAGGCGGGTGGTTTATTAGGACGCGCTAAGGGAGGCATTGTTTGGGCGGTGCCCCTTTAGGATTTGGGAAGTCGCCAGAAGGCGAGATGGGAAGGTTCGATATTGGAGAGGTGATTATCCCACCGATCGTTCCTGTACTGGGCTATGCGTGACCGGACTTCACGCTGAAGGGTACGTAGCACCAGCCGGTTACTTTCAGTGGGATATAAGTCGTGGGCACGAGTCGCCGCATTCTCTCATTAGGTCCTTTATGTCGCTTGGCAGGGTCCATCGGTGGTCTTCCACCGAGGGAACCCGCCTCGAGCAATCCTCGACGACTGTCTAGATACCTAGTGAGGGCATGAACTGCGAGGTTCGTGTCGTGGACTGAAGATATGTTCCTAGGAATAGCATCTAGGTGTGGTGATGTGGCTTCCTTCAGGTCGTTCCTGAGTCGGTGCCAGTCTACTATGGTTTTGGTGGAGGGTGGGGTTGGGGCGGAGGGCCCTAACCGAAGAAGAACGGGGCGATGATCGGAAGCGAGCTCGTGGATTACGTCTATCCCTTGGAAGGCGAGGTTGATGTTCTTACAGATGGCAATATCAAGCACGTCCGGTGCGTGACCCAATATATATGGAAAATGGGTAGGCGTAGTAGGCGCTACGACGTCGAAGTGTGCGCTTAGCGAGTCTTAAGCCAACCCCCGGGGGTTGATTTTAGTTGCATTCCACCGAGTGTGCTTGCTATTGAAATCTCCTGCCAAAATGACTGAGTTTCCAAGGGAAAGGAGTGCCACGAAGTCGCTTCGTAATACTTGTGCATCACGTCTGCAAGGCAGGTAGACGGACGCGATTGTGATGGGGGCATAGCCGGTCATGGCTAGCTGACAGACTGAGGCTTCTAGGAAAGTGAGGGTTGGCGTATCGACGGGCACGCAGTGCAAGGACTTTTTGTAGTAAATGAGAGTTCCGCCATTAGCGGCAGAAGTTCTATCATTCCTAATGATGTTATAATTCGCAATGTTGGGATTGCGAGTGTACGGTTTGAGGAATGTCTCCAGCACTAGGAGCACGTCGACTTGGTGATCGCGAACGAAATTGAAGATTTCGTCGCGTTGATTGTTAATACCGTTCGCGTTAAAAAATGCGACGTTAAGGGAACGCGGTTTTACTCTGCCGTTGTAAAGGCCCTCTATGCTTGAAAGTTGACGATGGCTGACACTACATGTTGGTAGCGCATTGTGGCGGCAATCCTGACTTCGGGCTTGCCATTTGAATCCCTTAAGGCTTTTGCTAGGGCTGAGACGTCGGCGCCGTTGAAGACGGCGGCGAAGCGACACACTAAATCGAGGTCGCTTTCGCTAACCGGCCGTCCGGCTGATGGAAGGGGCTGCTCAACCGGTTGAGCAACTCTCGCTACGCCGATCGGCGTATGCCATGCTGGGCGTAGAGGTCGGACAGGGGCGAGAATTGGCGCGGGGGCGGCGGTCGGGGTAGCGACCTTGGGCGCGATTTTTAGTGCCGGATGTTTCGGCTTGCGGGCTTTTGGGCAGCCAAGGTAATTGGCTGTGTGTCCCTCTGTGTTGCACAGGACACATGCGGGAGGCCCGAAAGTGGCCAGAAGGGCCTTGTCCTTGGGTCTCGGACAGTCGGTGGTTCCATGGTCACCCAGGCACTTGACGCATCTGGGTTTGCCGAAGCAATTGCGAGCTGAGTGGCCATATAATTGGCATTTGTGGCACTGGCCTGGTGGGCCGTTTTTATGTGGGCGCTCTATAGTCAGCCCAGAGAGGGGGCAGCAGGTTTTCAGGTTAAATACCTGCTTCCCGGCCTCGGATCTTTCGAGGGCCACAATCAACATGTTGAATGGCTTTTTATTATGGCCACTGTACATCCTATGCACAGATAGGACGGGGAGATTCTGGGCCTGAAGGTCCTCTTTGATTAGATCAGCTGGGATTTCCCGCGGGAGGTTTTTAATTACTACTCTGAGTTGGCGCTCTTCCGCCAAGGTGTAGGTGTGAAAGAAAATACCTTTGTCTTGCAAGAAGCGAGTTACCGCTCTATGGTCGTCCGTGGTTTCTAGCTGCAGTTTAATACCTACAGCGGTGGGGATCGCTTGATATTTGTAGCGGTTGGATAGGGCCGATGCGACAATCGGCCACTTGTCTTGTGCCTGAATGAAGACAGGCGGCGGGCGTTTCGATGGCTGTGAGACAGCCGAAGGTTTCTTTGAGCCAGCTAGGGCGCGCTCAGGAGCGGCGGGGGCTTGCTGTGGGGCAGCTGTGAGGGGGCCCTGGGGCAGGGCCGACGTAGATGGCTGGGGAGAGGGGGCCTTTATTTCCCGTTTTTTCGCCTTAGGAGGCGGCGTCGGGGCGGGTGAAGCCCGCTTTTTTCTTTTTTTTTCAACCAGTGTGAAATCGCTGGTGTCTTCGGCTTGGGGATCCTCAGGGGACGCGGCGTTATCCAGCTCCATTTCGGAGACTGCGGATGAAGTGCAGGATATGGAGGAGGCCCTTGAGAAGGGTCTATCAGGCAGCGGTCTTTCTTTAATTATGTCCTGGAACACACCGGGGTATTTATTTTTTAATATGCTGATGAAGTACAGCAACGACTCTGAGGAAGAGTCCTCCATTGTGCACTCTGTTCACTTTTATTTTTTTCCTACTTTATTCGTGGGAAGTGTGGCCACCAGTGGGATGCCAGGGTGAATAGCCTACTTCCCTCCCTGCCGGGTATAGGCAGGGAGGATGTGTGCCTAGTTGTGTAGCCCTAGTGCGTCCAAGTGCCAGTCTTATTGTGCACTTGGGTGTGTGCTTAGAGCTAACTAAAACTACGCGTGGGACTATTATAAGTCCAGCGGGTTGGTCAACCTTGACTAGGGCACTACCCAAGGCCAAGTTTTGCGTCGATTCCTTCCGGTTTCGCGTTTCCCAGAAGGGGAACCACGGGCGTACGGGGCTAGCCCTACACTAGCTAAGTTAACACCGCAAGGTATCCACTAGTGTAACCACCCAGGTGGCTTTGCAATAATCTTTCTTGGAAACTAATTTCCGATTACAATAGCACCCGCAACAAAAATTGCTCGGTGTATTATTCTCGGAACAATAGGTGCGCAGGTGGTTCGCTCGGGGGCAGGTAGCTCGGGAGGGTCGCGGCGGGGCGCCGGGCGACCGTTCTCGGCGACTGCTGAGCGTCGAATTTGACTTCGCGAACTTCTTAAAAATTCCTATGGATTTGCACCGTCGAGCATGTTTTAACACCATACCTGTCACAATCGGTTAAATAACAATTCCTAACGTCAAATAGAATAATGATATTAATTATTTAATAGCATTGAAGCGTCAATAGCCTAATGGTTTAGGGTACGGTCTGCGAAACTTAAGGTCGCAGGTTCGAATACGCCATTTCACTATATTGATACCGGCAGGTTGTAGTTTTACATGCATTATTTGCATCTATTGGCATTGTTTCTATAATTGACTGGTGAAGAATGGTAGACAATTATGTCCGCAAATTGTACTCTTTTTAAAATAAATATAATTCAATACATATATAAATAAAAAAAAAAAATGAAAAAATATATTTAGAATATACAAGAAACAATTGTATGTACATTTTAAGAAAAGTCGTTAAGTTTTATTAACGTTGTATTTAGAAAATTTTAAAGAAAATATAAAAATGGTCGTATGAACGAACGGTCGTGGTAGTTTTAAGTATTAAAGGATCACTTGAAAATGCATTTCACTATATTGATACCGGCAGGTTGTAGTTTTACATGCATTATTTGCATCTATTGGCATTGTTTCTATAATTGACTGGTGAAGAATGGTAGACAATTATGTCCGCAAATTGTACTCTTTTTAAAATAAATATAATTCAATACATATATAAATAAAAAAAAAAAATGAAAAAATATATTTAGAATATACAAGAAACAATTGTATGTACATTTTAAGAAAAGTCGTTAAGTTTTATTAACGTTGTATTTAGAAAATTTTAAAGAAAAGAAAAAAAAACGGTCTTACGAACGGTCGTGGTAGTTTTAAGTATTAAAGGATCACTTAAAAATGCATTTCACTATGTTGATACCGGTATGTTGTTTTTTACATGCATTGTTGGCATCTATTGGCTTTGTTTCTGTAGTTGACTGATGAAGAATGGTAGACAATTATGTCCGCAAATTGTACTCTTTTTAAAATAAATATAATTCAATACATATATATATAAAAAAAAAATTTGAAAAAATATATTTAGAATATACAAGAAACAATTGTATGTACATTTTAAGAAAAGTCGTTAAGTTTTATTAACGTTGTATTTAGAAAATATTAAAGAAAAGAAAAAAAAACGGTCTTACGAACGGTCGTGGTAGTTTTAAGTATTAAAGGATCACTTGAAAATGCATTTCACTATGTTGATACCGGCAGGTTGTAGTTTTACATGCATTATTTGCATCTATTGGCATTGTTTCTCTAGTTGTCTGGTGAAGAATGGTAGACAATTATGTCCGCAAATTGTACTCTTTTTAAAATAAATATAATTCAATACATATATATATAAAAAAAAAATTTGAAAAAATATATTTAGAATATACAAGAAACAATTGTATGTACATTTTGAGAAAAGTCGTTAAGTTTTAATAACGTTGCATTTAGAAAATTTTAAAGAAAAGAAAAAAAAACGGTCTTACGAACGGTCGTGGTAGTTTTAAGTATTAAAGGATCACTTGAAAATGCATTTCACTATATTGATACCGGTAGGTTGTAGTTTTACATGCATTGTTGGCATCTATTGGCTTTGTTTCTGTAGTTGACTGATGAAGAATGGTAGACAATTATGTCCGCAAATTGTACTCTTTTTAAAATAAATATAATTCCAGGTGGCAGACGGTTCTCTGAAGGCACCAGCGCTGACCGTGAGATCCAGCGTACTTTGATGGAACTACTCAACCAGATGGACGGCTTCGATTCACTCGGACAAGTTAAGATCATAATGGCAACCAACAGACCCGACACTCTGGACCCCGCATTGCTTCGTCCAGGCCGTTTGGACAGGAAGATCGAAATACCACTGCCAAATGAGCAAGCTAGGTGAATATAATTACGTTCATTCAATCATTTTGCTTTTTTAATGGTATGCCAACCGCGTAATAATTTTGGTGTAACACAAATTTTTTGTTTTTAGGTTTACATCTCTTGTCCTTGACACTGCATTTAAATCTTCCTTAGATCTCTAGTGGTTGAGCTACGCTGCAGTTTGGTTCTAGCTGCAGAATGAATGAGTCAACTCGACCGGGGCGGGACCACGCCCTTACAGATTACCAGCGTATAAGAGCACCATAATATTGCTGTGTTTCGTCTGGTGAGCTTAGCGATCCGGGGACCATTATTTACTGGTGACGAGGCATTCCATCTCAGTCCTCGAGTGTGACAAGGTTGAATGTAGACATCATGGGCCGCGGGAATCACTTGCCGTCGGTTTGTGTGCGAGTTTGTTACTGTCAATGTAATAAAAAAAATACTAGTTATAAAAAATTGCTAGCAACTACTAAATTACTAGGCTTTCCCGCCAACAAACCTTGTGCTAATGTGTTTTTTTTCATTATGGAAATAAATACCTCTAAATCTTCGTCAGATCTGATCGACCCTTATATAGAAATAGGGCAGTGGAATAATTGTGTCAAGTTTTAATTGTAAATGTGATAGCAACTTTCGTATACTAGTAATTAAAATGAGATAGTTTTTATAATTTTGGATTGACAAAAGTTGTTTTATTGTGTTATGTCAGATAACATATCAGAAAAGAAATTGTACTGATTGAATATTTTTTATGCTAGAGTATTTTTTTTAATTTTGAGAAAATGGTGAGCTGTTGTTCTTCTCCTTTTGCGTCGCTATCTTACGATTTGTTGTTAACCAATGCTTAATTACTTAAAAGGCTCTGACGGGGGAACTGTTTCGTAGTTAGTTAAAAATTAACCAAGGTTTCCCATATATTTATCAAATTAATTATACTATAGTTGGAAATTATTACTCTATAAGTTTAAACATTACGAAATTTGTATTCGTAAATTATGAATTAATTACATAATAATTTACACATCACACGAAAATTAAAAATATATAAAAATAAATATTCGCGATGGTATTTTTTTATATTGTATTAATTAAACACTAAAATGTATAGATTTATCATTTTTAACGTTACAGTACGATAGTTGTAAATTCTAAGGTCAACCATCTTTGTTAAGCATAAAATCCCCATACGCAAACTGGGGCATAAATTTTTCCTATACAAAATCAATCTATTTCGCTTATTCATTTTATTTACTAGCTGGTAATCAATTATTTGGACCTATAGTTATAGGTCTGTTAAAAATTCACCAGAAAACCTAATTCTGATGGCTGAGATGATGATAATACATATGCAAAATATGTCTTCGACCCTATTACACTAAGATAGTACTTCGATAGTGCGATGTAAAATACCAGTAGCGACATCTGTTGGCGGGCTTTGGAACTATTTTCATCTGAGTCTAGGAGTTAATAATTGTTTTTTTCTTTTATGTATGTTAAAAATGAAAAGATTGGTAATATTGTATATAGGAATACAAAATATATAGGATATCAAATCGTCAAGAATAGGACCACTGCTTCGGAAGGCGAGAAGAGACGGCAAGAAACTCGACTAGTTGCTCCTTTTTTTTTTATAATCCAAAATTAAGACGAATTATCACAGTGTGGCAGTGTAATAAATATCACAGTGTATTTTTAAACGATACATATATTTGCCTTATGTAAATAATACAGTAAAATTAAATATATATTTGTGTCCCATGACATCTACATTTATCCTTTACAAGGAATCATAATGCAGATGCGTTGTCACCCTTTAGGACTGAAATGGAATGCCTTGTTACCAGTAATAAAGGTCCACAGATCCCTTCACTCACCAGACGAAACACGACATCGATATTCTGCTATTTTACACCGGTATGAGGACGTGGTTCTACCCCGGTTGAGCTGACTCAATCATTCTGTAGCTAGAAACAAACTAGCAGTGTAGGTCTACCACTGTCAAAATGATTGGCTACTAAATAATTTCTTTACGTTTTTATATATACCACATGTTTGTCATATAAAATATTGGGATATAATATAATAAGGGGATATTTTATTATATATTTCGAGTTCATTTATTTGGATTTCCACCTGTTTAGACCTTTTCAAATGTGACGTTTCAAATACTGATGCAAAAATGCGATCTTGGTTTGATGAAGTTTTCGAGTCGCAACCGGGTGATGTAAACAAGGGAGAGAATACTTGTAGACTAAAAAAGTTTTTTTTTTAAATAAGTGACAACATACTTGCCAACCTGTTATATGATCTATGTAAATAAAAAAATATAAATATTAAAGTACTGTCGGTTCCGAGATATGTTCTAAATTATGGAATTTTCATATAAGCTGTAAGGTACTAAAGCCAGTACGAAAACCATTATTACCGCTATCAGATTTGTAATTTATAATTGCAGACATTTTTGATGTGATAGTCTAATAAATAATGGTACGGTATGCGAAACTTAACAAACAGATTAAACCTAAACAATGCAACTTAACATTTTAGTTAAAAACCAATTAATCAAAGAATCTTACCATTCATTATAGGAATATTTATATGGCAAATATGCTTGGATTTAAGATATATATAATTATTAGACTTGTTGGATATTTTGTAAATTATTATTTAAAATATATATAAAAAAAGAGCAACTAGTTTCGAGAGTCGAGCTTCTTGCCGTTTCTTCTCGCTAGCAGCCTCCTTCCGAAACGGCGATTAGCTATTTTGATGTTTCAAAAGTGTTTTGTATAAACCTATTTGAATAATTTTTTTTTTGATTTAATTTAATTTATAAGCCTAATTGCGCAATTCAATTTCTATCAGCAACATATACGTGAAAATATTATATATTATTTAACTTCCTCCTATTCTCCTAGAATTCCATGTGAATTATTTTATTCAATGTGTAGTATTCGCGGTACATATGAGATATAATTACTGGCGTATTGTGAATTAAAAGCGACCGTTTAGACCAGAGGTCCCCAGAATTTTTTCCTCATAGACCACTTTCAAAATTTAGCTGGTTCCGGTGGACCCCCTGCTACAGCTACATTTCTACAATATTCCCAAAACACGACTAAAAATGTGGAATATGCAAGTTTCCACAAGTAACAGTCGAGCTGCAGTGAGCTTCTTAAAATATTATCTGCCCACGTCTCAGTCCTTAGTCAAGCCAACATTTCAGTTCTTCACTATCGAAAGCAAATAAATTTTCGTGGACCCCCCGCTTACCAATTGTGTACCCCAATTTTTTTGTCACGCCAACGTAGACCCACGTCGAGTCCTCCCGTGTACACCTTGACCACTTAGGGAACTAATGGTTTAGACATTGAGGTATTTTGTCTTTTCTAGCGATATAATTAATAAATTGTTTAAATCCATATACAAAAAACTTGAGCTACGTGAAATAAGAATTATATAAACAATGTATCTTCTCTTTATCAGGTTGGAAATTCTTAAAATCCACGCTGCGCCCATAGCGAAACACGGCGAAATGGATTACGAAGCGGTAGTGAAATTGTCGGACACGTTCAACGGCGCCGATCTAAGGAACGTATGCACCGAGGCCGGCCTGTTCGCCATACGCGCCGAGAGGGAGTATATAGTACAGGTAATTGGGAATGTACATGGTTATTGGTAATTCGACGTATTCCCGTTGGGAGGTGATGGGGGTGATCTGCGATGATTTTGACACCCCTATGCATCATGCAAAAGTGAACAATTTTTGAGTTATCATGTCTTTTTAGGTTTTTTCAAAATAAGTCAAAAGTGCAACATAGAAAATTTATTAAATAAAAATGTATCAATTTATATCTCATTTGTTCATCTGATTTATAAAAACGATCAAACACTGGTTATTTATCAATATGAAAACAACAATTATTGGTCCAAATTTAAAAATACGAGACGAAAAACGATATTATTCATATATTTTTTTAAGATTTTTTTTCCACTAAAATGTCTTAACTTGTCTTGCAGATTATTTTAAAACACAACCGTTTTCTTAGCTCTCCAAGAATGCATAACAACTAGGAACTTATTTCAAAGAAACTGAAAAAAAAATATCACAAAGGAAGCGGGCGGAAATTCGTATACGAACTAAACTTAAAATTGCTGTTGAGTATCTTGCAAATAGGTTTAATGCCTTCACAATTTCGAGGTTTCCCGAGAGAACAAAACCTCAGCTCGATCAGTTGCTTCTGACGGATTATAAGGATGACTATGCTCCAATATTTACTAGAGGATTATGCTCATAAGGAGACCGTTGTATATATAGAACGTCACTATATTTTTTATTGTATTGAAGGTGATAAATTGGCACACATTTGTTCTGATAGTGTTTCCTGCGTCCCGTGACAATTACATTCAACCTCATAGAATCACGCCTTGTCACTCCTTATGACCAATATGGAATGCGTCGTCACCAGCATTAACAGTTTTAGCATCCCCAAACTCACCAGACGGTTATTTATGCCTCTACGGTACTCCCCGGTTGAGTCCAAATCATGCTGCGGCTAGACACTAATTTTAGTGTGGCTCTATCAATGTATATAATATGAAATATATGTTTTTTTATTAAGATATTTGGGTTTTCTAACGATGCCCTTCTTCATTGTGAAGCACGTGGCACTTCGAAATTGCAATTAACGATTTCATTGCTGTCCAAGGGAATCGTACTCGGTGCGTTCGCGTGCTTGAATTTAAAAGCCAACACTCAGACACTAAGCTACGCTACAATGTAAAGATTTGTTCCCAAATATTTCAGGAGGACCTGATGAAGGCTGTACGCAAGGTTGCAGACAACAAGAAGCTGGAAAGCAAGCTGGACTACAAGCCAGTGTAATGTGACATTTATATTGTCAATCGATATTGTATTTCACTCCACGCTTCTTTTTTAATATATATAGTTATATGTATACATTTGTTTTTTTTTCTTCTTAGTGTAACTTCTAGACCAGTGATCCTTAACCTGTTTTTTTCATGGCATTCTTTCAAAATTTAACGGCACACAAAGAAAAAGATTAAGTTGTTTACTTACTTATAACTTTATTACGTTAAGAAGGTTAAACAATAGGTACTACCCGCAAGAGTTAACTTGAGACTTCGCTCGGATTACGTAAAAAAAATATATTCGATTTTTTTTATGGCTTTTTTTGGTCTTAGAATAGTGTTGTGTATCTTAAATCTTTATTTGACACCGTAAAAATCATATTTACAATATCACATGGAACCCTGACTCCCCAAAATAACCTGTGCATCAGGGAGTCAGTAACTTCCCAATAATTCTTAGATTAAATTAAACTATTAAAACAAAAAATGGTTAAAGTTTAGAAAAAATAAATAAAACTGTACATGTTATAATTGGCATTGGTTGCAGTTGCACACATAGTAAACAATGTCTTGAGGGTCTGGGTATTAAGTATTAAGTTTAATTTTGAGTTGATTTATCTTTTTATTTTTCTTTTTGTTTTCTTTTTATGTTACTAACCGTAGTATGTAATAAATTGTTACTAACAAGATGGGCACAAGACTGAAATAAATATATTATTATTATTATTATAATAGCTAAACAAAGAAAAAATATAAAAATAAGATGAATATGGTGTATCATATGTGTGTGTTTGTATGAGTCTTTTATAAAGGGGTATGTGGCACGCACGCGCGCGTCACTGCGTGTGTGTTCGAGAGAGAGAGTATGTCAACAGGGTGGTATAAGCTTCTCGCAATCTTCATAATTATAGTATTTTAGCCAATCACTTAGGATGCTCTTAATTTTGTAGTTCGATGTTTCTCTGGTATATATATCTTTATTATATATCTTCTCCTTGCAAAAGATGTTTTTATTTTTGGTATGCTATAACGAAAAGTTCTGGTCGGGAGGGGAGCGCGCATTCCGCTCAGGTCTCAAGTTAACTCTTGCGGGTTGTAAGTATATTTACTTACCTATTCTTTTTGAATTATATTATTTGATATTTCAACATATTCATATATTAAACTTTACATTAATTCAAACTTTACTCGTAATAATTAAAAAAAATTATTACGAGTAAAGTTTTTATTATTGTAATTTTAAAAATTTCTAAAATTTGGCGGCACACAAATATAAAGATAAGTTTAAAAGTTGTTTACTTACCTATAACTTAATATACTACCTTTACTTTTTAAATTATATTATTTGATATTTTAACATATTCATATATATATGTGCTTTTCATTAATTTATACTTTAGTCGTAATAAAAAAATATATAATTCTTAAGATATGTACATTTCTAAAATTTGGCGGCACACTTTCAAAATTTGACGGCACACACAAGAAAAAGATACGTTTAAAAGTTCTTTAAAGAACTTTAAATACTTATCTTTTCTTTTAAAATTATATTATTTGATATTTTAACATATTCATATATTAAACTTTTTAGTAATTTAAACTCTATACATTTCTCTAAAATTTGGCGGCACTCTAAGAATTTGGCGGTACACAAAAGCGCCTCGGCATAGTGGTTGAATAGTGAATCACTGTTCTAGATAGTGGCTACAAGATTATTACCTATCCTCTGAAAAATACTATTATAAAATAAAAAAAAATAAAATTAGGGCTGCCATATGACCATGGTACACAAAAGCGCCTCGGCATAGTGGTTGAATAGTGAATCACTGTTCTAGATAGTGGCTACAAGATTATTGCCTATCCTCTGAAAATTACTATTATAAAATAAAAAAAAAATAAACAAAATTAGGGCTGCCATATGACCATGGTACACAAAAGCGCCTCGGCATAGTGGTTGAATAGAGAATCACTGTTCTAGATAGTGGCTACAAGATTATTGCCTATCCTCTGAAAATTACTATTATAAAATAAAAAAAAATAAACAAAATTAGGGCTGCCATATGACCATGAGTCCACGTAATGGTGATTCCCAAAAATCAACATCTTGTCTATACCGCCGTTAAATGTTAAACTTTACTGATTAAGGTGACATCTTTAAGTCTTGATATATACAATTTCCTCTCAACAAACAAAATAGAAGGAATTAATATCTGCAATAACCTAAGACGAACGGAAAATCTGTCTAGATTTATTTTTTTAGAATTAGCCATAAATTAATAGTGTTTTTAGTGTTTTTATTAGATATAGAATTTAGTACCCTTTAGAATGAAACACGGTAATCATGCAATTTCTTCTTTCCTTAGTATTTACTATTTCAGCACGATACTTTAACTCCGACAGTTACGTGGCTTGGTGGTATGTACTTGTACCTGGTCGCTGAGTATGAGTCCTGGGTTCGATTCTCAGCCGACGAACAAAGTTTGTGGTATCAAAAATTGTTGGAAATCGGGTCTTGGTTTGTTGTAAAAATGTCCTTTGCCTTGATACTGCACCTGAAGGCTCTTCCGGTCTGTGAATGCATATTTATTACATCGAACTAGGGAACGGGATGACAAGCGAGTACTGCTGGATCGATTTGTTTTTTTTTAATGTTACGAAAATTTAAGAACATGGTCCGAATTAGATTTGTATGGAAAGAAATATTGGAGATGCCCGGTAAATTGGCAATTTCGGGAAAAACTGAAAATTCTTTTTCCATGGGATTTTAATGTAAACGCAAGACCCAAAGCATCAAAAGCTTAATGGTTTAGTCTGCCAAACTTAGGGTCGTAGATTAGAATTTACCATTAGACTATTTGCGTAAAGCATATCTTAGCACGAGCAGAATGTAAGGAATTATATATACTTTTTTTTAAAAAAGAAAAAGAAATCACAATTCATCGATTGATAATTTAAACAAACTTACAAAACGATCACAAACCAATTTCAATGAAATCCCGACCAGTGAACGGCTTCAGATCATTAGCTGATATTAATAAGGTACATTTCGTTGATATGTTTTAGTTTTCAATTCGTAGTAAATCCGTCCAATAGTTTTTTTTAAAAAGGTAAAAAAAAAAAAATCGAGGATGAATTACGGTTCTAAGGGGCCGCAGGAATCATTTACCATCAAGTGGACTGAACTGTGTTTGTCACTATCAATACAATAATAAAAAAAAAAACCTATTCGAAATATAACTAACAAACTAATGAACTTTAAACTAAACCTCTAAAATTTAAACAACGGCACTTTATGTATCGTTGTTTAGAACACATAAAAACTTCTACAGTTAACACTTCGCTAGTGAATTTTAGGTGGGAACTTGGGTACAAATGGCAATAAAACACTTTATACTTTTCATTTATAATAATAAACCTGTCGAGGTGTTAGGAGGAATATATTATTTTCTCCACATACAAGAGTCAATTTTTTTACGTAGCAGTTATAAGTCGTACATATAAATCTGTAGCTGTATAGGTCAACTCGCCAGCTAAAAGACCACGCTTTCTTCGTATGTGGAAGCCTGGTCTTTGGGTGAACGAGGCGATAATAAGCTAATGGTTTAGGTTACGGTCTGTGAACGCACGTAGGTTCATTTCATCTATTCGACTATTCTTAACCATCTAATAGCACAAGTGTTTTGAGCTTAGTTGGAGTGGTTAACCGGAATATAAGTAATGTAAAAATAGTGTTGGTGGTTAAAAAAAACATGTAATTTATCGTTTCTATGCTTCGTCTTGTATGTAAAAATAAGTAAAGTATTGATTAAAGATTCAAGGATAACAAAGATTGTTAACGATTGGGATCGAACGGGACTAATCGTGCATAACATACTAACTTGGCTTTGGTTTTCTTGGAAAGGTTTGTGTTAGGAAATATATAGACCTCCCGCGGCCCTTAGGACGGTCTGCTCACACAGACCACATTTGACGTGTGCTGGTGGACTCCGTGGGGAGATAGTGGTTGTGTGTAATTTTCCCTGCCTTCTGCAGTCGAGGTGAAGTGGCGAGAGGAGAGGAGTGTTGTTATTGCTTTACGCTGTTTCTCTGTCCTCTGTGACTGATTTTTGGTTTACGGCGGACAGGGAGTCGGGGAAGCTTGTTCTTCCGTACGCTTTTCTGATCTCCATGGTGTCCGGGTGGCAGTTAATTTGGGTGATCCATTGCTCACTTGGGGATGAGCCATGCATTCCAGTTGCTTGAATGGGAGGGATTCCTCCCCCGAGACGGGACTGTCGATCAGCGATCGGTGCTGGTGGGGAAGCGGATATTTGTGAGAGCGTTCCTGTGACCTGTGAACTTTTATTAACATCATTATTGTGGTATTTATTGCTAACCTCATCTGATTGGTCCTTATCATAGTTTATTTACATTAGATTATAATATATATATATGTGACATTTTGTTCGATAACTTGTTGCCATTATGTAGGTAGTGACAAAATCCCTATTGCTTTAGCCAAGCCATGTTTTGGGACTTCTGATCAAAAAACAAGTAGTTATTTTTTATTTTATTAGTAATTATTTAAATAAATCGAGAGTAACAAACGAGCACGCAGTTCACTTGATGGTAATTGATTTCTGCGGCCCATGACATCAACATTTATCCTTGACAAGGAATCATAATGCAGATGCCTTGTCACCTTGACAACTGAGATGGAATGCCTCTTCATCAGTAATAAAGGTATCCGGACGGCACACTCACCAGACGAAACATAGCAGCATTATGCTGGTATTCTGTGAGGGCGTGATGTTTCCCTGGTCGAGCTGACCCATTCATTCTGCAGCTAGAAACAAACTGCAGTGTAGCTCTACCACTGTTTGGATAGTCCTCTCTTGATGTTAGCCCAATATTACCTAAAGAATACACAATAGACCGAAACAGGTGAAAGTCTGATGATGCAAGGTCAGGGCTTAATGATGGATGCATTAACAATTCCAAACCAAGCTCTCTCAATATTTGACGAGTGGCTAAAGATGTGTGAGAGGTCTGGCGTTATCATGATGAATAACCACACCCAATCTGATAATCAATTCCGGCAGATTTTTCTCTATTTCTTGTCGTAGTTAATCCACTTTTCATCACCAGTGATTAATCTATCCAAAAACAGTTTGGTTTGATTACGTTTCAATAGAGAATCGCAAATGAGTACACGATTCATTAGGTTTCTTTCAGCGAGATCGTGTCACCCAAATATCGAGCATTTTTGTATATTCAGACTTTTTCAAATTGGTCAAAACCGTTTTGTAGTCAATATACCGAAGTTGCTCCACATTTTCGAAAATGGCATCGACTTTATTTGTAACAGGTCGGCCAGAGCGAGCTTTATCTTTGACATCAAAATTCCCGAACTTAAAACGCTTGAACCAATTTTGTGCTGCTCTTGCTGACACTGCGTTAAATCCATAAAAGGATTTTCCCCTGTTTTGTAATAAAATTTCAAAATTCGAATTTCTTTGTTAGAATCTATTTATTTTGGCACCCAGAAAAACTATAGAAAAATGTTGGAAGTTTTTTATTTTTCTGTTTTTCGAATGTATCAAAACCAGTAAAATACAAATAGTGTAACCAAAGATACTTTCCTGAATTTTTTACTTGTAAAATACAAAAATCTTTTTCCCCGACCCATTTTATTCACATATAAATTTATATTTTTATTTTATTTTAACTACACAAATTACAAAATTAATGCATTGTTCGACATCTTATTGAATATTTTCTAATAAAATTTCAGTACATTAATTCATTTAAGGTGTTAACATAGAGGCAGGTGACTCGTGGTCGACCCGTGACCTCGGTTGCGAAAGGCAGGGAACACAATGTCCATTCACGTTTATCCACGGGCGTGGGTGGCCTGGATCGACCAAACGCAGTGTAGGATGATCGCTTAGGTATCATTGGCGTAACTATTTTTTTTCTTTGTTTCGTTCTTTTATCTTTATAGTTTAGTAAATCCCTGGTTGATCATCCCCTGTATAATGTTATGTAGGGGATGATAGGTCTCTTGCAGAATGTATAGTTCTAGCAATCTTAGCGTTTATCTATAGTAACAAGAACAAGTAAGAAGAAACTTAAAACTTATAACTAAAGGCCAAAGCTGCCTTTATCTCTCTCTAAACTGTGTTCGTCCTATTCTCAGCACTCGTAATCAGAATTGTTACAGTTCAACTATTAATTAGTTCAGTTAACGAACTGACTTCTGGAGTTGAGTTGAGTGACTCTTGCATTTAATTGTACGGCGTGAAGACGTGATCGAGTTAGTTTTAGAATTTCCGATATTAACTTGTGTTAGTTCAAGCGAATTATATATATAGTTTAAAATAACGGCTGCGTGGCCTACTTGTTAGAGAATATACCGATTTAAAGCCGAGAAATAATATTTGTATATTACAATTTAATATATAATTGGCCTTTGAATCTGGGTGTATTGTAGATGTCACGTTACCCCGACACTGAATCTTATTCCAAAAATGTTTTTTTTTCACATGAATTACGGCAAACAATTTCTTATACTTAAACTATAAACGAGCGTACAGTTTACCTATTTGTTGATGACTACAGCTCGTGACCACCTGCGTCCGTCCTCAACGTCCAAGATCACAAGCGTTGTCCCTAAAAACTAAGATGGAATGAACTAACTAACCCCCAAATCTCTGCGCACACAATATGAACTGCTAATTCAATGACATTCTTTAAGCGCGTGGTACGTATAGCTTACCCTGGTCAGCTGACACATTTATTTAGATAGAAAAAAACTTTCTGTGTTCGGGAAAATATGTTTTTATAATATTATACCCGCCGTAGTTGATAGCATCTGGATAATAATCAGATGTCGTTATGGCTAAGAAACAGGTTACAATATACAATAAATACATGGAAGATAGAAAACATAATAATTTAATCAGTATCATCAGTTTGAAATAATACAGTAAAATTTGTATTTTAGTACCTACAGGATGGCCAGATCATCTATAATGCTGCGGCGATCATAACACTGGTCTTCAGCTGGTCCCGCAGTGACGAGTGATACGGTGATTCTTTATGATGAATGCTGAATGCACCTAATAAACTCTTCTTCGACATACTTATTTGCAAGGCGAATATATAACTAGTCTGGCCATAAATACTGTTACATTAAAACTTTTCTTTTTTTTAACTTTTTCATTATTTTGATTTTGGAACACGTACGTACAAACTTCTTTTGAAGACACATATATATAAGTACCTTCTTCTAAGACATTTGTATATATAAGTACGTATATACCAATAAAAGCATAATATATATATATATATATATATACAATATAAACATATACATAATACATATATACATAATATATATATATATATATACAATAAAAACAGATCTTTACACGTGGAAGTGTATTTAATCTCATCAATCAACGAACAGCCTGCGTTAGAGCTTCGTCAGTCTCACAGAAAGGTTTGTATTTCCGCCCTTATACCACCTACTTCAAATATAATTTCAAATAAATATAATTGCCACAGTTCATATTTAGCCACGACTATAATTCAAAATAGAACATGCAATTATTTTTTAATTTAACGCGATGGCAATGGTTGATGGTTAACATTTATTGTTACATAGATTGCGATTAGGCTACTAGAGGTCGCTAGTATCATATAAGATTATATATTAATTATATAAATGATGAAATATGAAATTAATTTATATAAATGATAATCATTATTTATTAATTTAGTAAAATAATAAAAACTAGTATAAAATAATCTCTCAACGCTATTGAGTTGTATATAGGGTGTAATAAATCAGAGTCCCTGTTTCTAGCCGATAGATAAATGAATACTTACCGTGAGGTAAATGTTATTGATCGTAAGGATCATTTATTATCAGGTAGACAGTGCATTCATTTATAACTTACTTCCGTTAAAAATATAAATACAAATACAAATAAGTCGTAGCTTATGAAAACATCATTTATTAATCTATCTCCAACACAGTTCTTGCAGTAACGCAAGTGATAAACTGCGAATGGCTTTCTTTGTAAGTTGAAACTCCGTCGACACGACACTATATACTTTATGACTAAAGTTAATGTTACAGTACACGTACAGCATTAAAATTTTAATAGAAAATGTTCTCTAGATAGGAGATAAAATGTATGATTGATGTTCATATCTTCGGTTGTGTTTAAATTCTATAGCGATGGATTCAGGACATTTATTTATTTAGTCAGCAGTATATATACATATTTATATATTTTTACATGAAAATTACATCAAATTAAACACCAATAAGTAGAACTTTTGTTAAATAGTGATATTGAAATATTAATTATAGTTGACATGCTGCAGATAAAATTGAATAAAACAAAAAATATTCACGAAATAGTGGGTTAATATAGTAATAAGCGGGGCTCTACGCTGCGGCTAGGCTTTAGCTACAGCAGCCTGCTGGACCGGGATGGGCTATAGCACAGAATACCAGCGTGAAATAGTAGCATAACGTTGCTGTGTTTTGAATGGTGAGTGTAGAGATCCTGAGACCCAATTACGTGGCATGGTCCATCTCAGCAATCAATCTCAGTTTTCAGGAACGACTACGTATGCACCTACATACATCTCGAGTCTTTGCTGAGGTGGACGTAGGTGTCATGATGCAGTTTCACAAGATTGGTTTTTACAAACGGTAATACTGTTTATAAATATACCAACTTTTTATACTATTTCCAGCCACATTTGCTAACGGTGAATTCTGTTAGCACGGAAGTGGTTTATGCAAACGGATAAAAACTACATCAGGAAAGGATTAAAACAAGTCGCAACATATTAATGGGATAGTAGAAGCAACATCGATTTTTAATACGTATGCCCCAGACTCATTCCCTCACCATGCCACGGGTTGACTGGTATAGAATGCCCCTTACATTAATGCCCTTTGTTACCTTATTTTTAAAGTGAATATAAGAAAAATATAATAAATAAACAAAAAGATATGTATTTTTAAAGAATAATAGAATTTTATTAAATAGAAAAATAGATATGCCTGCCCATCGGAGCGAGGTGAGAATGGGCAAGTATTGCAATT
This sequence comes from Teinopalpus imperialis, assembly GCA_029286865.1. Taxonomy (NCBI): domain Eukaryota; kingdom Metazoa; phylum Arthropoda; class Insecta; order Lepidoptera; family Papilionidae; genus Teinopalpus; species Teinopalpus imperialis. The sequence goes on along the minus strand of JAGSMU010000008.1, from coordinate 8,567,534 downwards.
ACAATGTATGCATTTTACCATGACTTTATTACTAAGGATTGTTTGGGAAAAATACGTATATTTACAAATAAGTACTACACATACGTTCACATTAGAATACCAATATGTATTTTTGGTGACAGTCTGATAGCTAAGCTTTAGAAATATTTATAGCTGCCCGGCTCGAATTTCGCAGGATAGAACTTATATATAACTTGATTCCCAAATACCACAAAGGCTGAGCTTTTATAATTGGTAGAGTAATTTTTATGTAATAAAAATTCTATGTGTATGATACATATGAAATAGATAAATGACACGATGCTGTATTCCATTTGGTGTGTCAGGGTGCGGATACCCAGTTCTGGAAGCATGGCATTCCATCTCCATTGTGAGGGGTCACGCCAATCCATTGCAAATGCATGTTATGGTGTATCTTATTTTTTTTAGGATATACACACTTTATGGTTTGCAGTCATAACTTATCGTCAGGTGCACTGTGTCACCATTTCTGATGTACAAATGTTGCCCTTTACCTGAGTATCGACTCGGAAGCTGCGATCCTGTTCTAAGGTACTCTTACCAGTATCATTACTTGAGATAAATTACATCACTGATATATGTTCAGAAACTCTGATCCGTAAATTGCCGCTTACTGTATAATAAAAGTTTACGAATGAATTGTGGAAATGATAAAAATATAGAGGAGACAAAAGACTGGAAAAGTTTGTTAAACCTAGGATATGTTATCAGTGGCGCCGGAGATTTATAGTGGAAAGCATGAAAAACATTTGAAGTTTTGTACAATTATGCAGAACGGTGTTTTGTTACAAAAACATATTTATTAAAAAAAAAATTAAACGATTGTCTTTTAAAGTTTTAATGTATTATTATGTATAGCGCATTATAATGTGTTCCAGTGCATTATGTATGAATTTCCCAATTGTATTATGTAAGTTAAGGTTTTTACAACTAAACTACAACTAATTTAGAAGCAACGCATTTTATTTCAATTCGGAAATTACTAAAATGGAATTTTGATTACAAAAGAAATACGTCTATCCACTGCTGTATCTTTGACTATCAATGGTCATATTTAGTTTCCTAAATAATTGTCATCTTGTGATTTTTGATTACAAACTGAAGATGTCATATCGGCAGGACACTCCTGTAACACACAGGTATTATAAGATCGTAACGAGTTTCAGGTACATTCTCAAACTCGAAAATCATTAATTTGTATTACGTCAAAATATTGGGCATATCAGGAATCCAACAAGAAATCCGTGAAACTAAAGTATTTTAAATAGAGTGGAGTAAAAAACTAAAGTTGGTAATAACTTAAACTAAGAATTATTCTTTACTCCTTTTTTTAATTTTTACTAAAGATCACCGGCCTTTTCAAATAGCACTTCTTAGCAGATCGTACTTACCTCGCTGTACAGACATGTTAGTTAGGGCAGTAATACCGTTATATCATTCACTCGGTATCCTTAAGAACTAGTGAGACATTCGTTCGAAATATAAAATTATTGTAAAGCAAAATAAGTAATTAAAATTTTTTAAACAACATGTTCAATTATATAAAAAAACTAATTACAGTTATGTCCCTGAATGTACCAGAATGATACTGAGCTACATATATTACACCGAGAATCATTTTCATTAATGCGAACAGTTTATCTCCAAGGAATGGTAATTCCGAGTGGGCAAGTCGTTTGGGCAAAGTAGTTGAACTATGAAGGAGAAAAAAGAGAGAATTATATAATCACGAAGCAATGATCAAATAGTGTTGATTTTCAGTTTCAACATCAATTGATAATACATATTATATGTGGTTATATGTGTTTATATAGTATCAAAACTAAATAAGGTTGTTTACGTCTTGCCTTTATTTATTTAATAGTAAGATTATTAAATAAATAAAGACAAGGCATAAACAAGTTTTTTTAGTCGTACACTAGTTCGTGGCGTTCCTCTTAAATAAGTATAAGCGGCGGTATAAATTAATTTGTTAATAGCAATTTTCAATGTTGACTTATTACATTTACTGCGATGAATAAAAACATAGGTAGGGATCCGTGGACAAAAACATACAACTAAAACATATATTAAAATTCATAACAAAGATTTTAATTATATAAATTGAAATATATATTTATTATCTGTATGTGTGTCACATATTATGTATTAATTGATAGTCTTGTATATAGATTTTACTGACTGTAATATCCTCAAAGCGAGCGGAATGCATGTGATATTTTTTTATCCACGTTTATATATGTGATTTTTCGTGCCGCCCCACAAATGAGACAATAACCAACGAAATTTAGACAAATTTAATCATAAATTGAGCATTTTTCGCATATTATTATTTGGAGTCGTTCGCAGCCTTTGTTATTATTAACTAATATTTTACTATTTTTTACGGAACATCAAACCTGTATAAAATTAGTTAACCGTTGTCGTGAATATTAACATTTGATTAAGAAACTGCATCGAAACCCACTTAGGCAGAGACAATAAGACAGATGAAGCCTTTAAATAAGTTATAAGCAACACTAAAAGCCCCTCTTTCGCTAGGGACTATATAACACGAATCGAATATCAAGTTATCCCTGAATTTACATCGAGAATTTATTTTGTATTTGTAAACCTGTTTAGTATTCTTTAGGACTTATGCAAAGTCTGTGTTAATTTTTAATTTAAGTGAACTAAAAAAAATATTGTTAATATTACCTGTCAAAAGTGTTTGTATTTTTTTATTTTCCTGTTTAATTTTAATGTCTTAACTAAATAGTTGTATACATCTGTCTACAGATTATAATCATATTAAGATTCAAATTCTGTAATGTGTAATATTTATACTTTAGGTGTATAACTTTAAAATAAAAAAAAAGAAATAGTTTGCATAGTAAGTGTAGGCGTGTACACTGGCAACATTAGGTGCTTTCACGTTTCGTCTTCAGCACCAGAGAGGCGCGTGCTGTCTTATACTCGTATGTTGGGGAAGCGTGCCTCATTATTTAAAACGTATCTTTTAAAAGCTAGCGTTTTTTTGACACAATTTAAGGTTATTTTTTTGTAGTGCCGTTTTCGGCTTATTTTATCAACTGCAATATAATCAAAAACAGACCTAAAATTTATTTTTAACAATTTTATATCTATTTTAATAATATAATCATTTATTTCGATTGGTGAAAAAAAAAATTCGCAGAAATCAGTATTTAAAAATAAACGCATATTTATTGAAATAAAGATGGTTGAAGGTTGACAAGAACTACCAAATCTTATCGCCTCCGTCAGCGCTGATAAAGTATTTGGTTAACAGATATTGTTTAGCATATAATACATACCGATTCTGAAGAAAGATTTGAATGCGTCAGTGTGGAGCTCTCCTGCCGCCAGTTTCGACCTGCAGCATCAATAAGTTGGCCCAACCGGAGAAGGATGTTTCGTATATGTTTTTAAGGGAACGGAGACCATTTGTATTAACAATGTAATTGTCAGTGGTCGCAGTCGTCATTTATGGTCAGCTGAATTGTTAGTTCGTTTACTGTTCAGACTTCACTACCAGGACCTTGCCTGGTAATATGAGAAAAACATCGAGAAAGTGCTTTTTTAAGAAGCTAGTTCATGATTTGATGAATAATTCGATGGTTGCATAATTTAGTCTTCTACCTTTTCATTATTTATTTATTAATATATTTTAAACTTCATGCACAAAGTAAATTACATAGGCGGACTTAATGCTAAAAGCATTTTCTACCAGTCGACCTGAGGGTGGTATTGAGAAGCTAGGGTAGGTGCACATATTATTTAAAAATGGGAAAAATAACAATTACTCTACAAAATAAAAATATATATGAATATAATAAATATATAGGATACATAAATTAATATACTTTATAATATATAATACAATATATAAAATATTATTATATATAATACATACTTTATAACATGATGGTGTTATCAAACTGCTACAAATTTATGGCTTTATGTTATTGGCTACCAGATATACTAAATATGTGTGTATAATATTTTATTTTTATTTATCTGTTGATTCATCTTTAAATGTTTGTTTGTTCATAACTGTATTATATTTTGTTCCTATTTATATATTTTTTGTTTTATTAGTTATTTTTGATTGATGCACGCACCTATCACATCTTTTCATTACACATTGTGTTGACTGGCAGAGAATGCCAAATAGGTATTTTCTTAAAGTTAAATGCAACGTAAAGTTTAGAAAACTAGGACACGGTTATACATTTAAATTAGTGTTTCAATATATAACCACAGATAAAAACCTAATAAACTTTAACTAAACTTAAATATATGCAACGTCACTTTAAGTATCAATGGTTAGGTTAGGTAGTATAAAAACTTCTGAAGTAAGCACTTCGCCAGTAAATTTTAGGAGCAAACTTGCGTTTTAATACGTGACTATAAACTTTATATTCTGCACATAATATTATGTTTTTGACGTCCACGTACTTAGTGGTTAGTGTATCTCGTTGCTGTCTTGGGGTCGTTTACGTATTTTTATATATTTCGTATTTAATTTACATAATGAAAAGTATAATGTCAATTGAGGAACCTAAACAGCTAATTTAATAATGGTATCAGCTTATGTAGTAATGGTTTTGTGGCGTATCTTCACAGGTATTAAAAACAACAGTAGCTCTGAAAAGAATTGTTGGTTACACTGTTCTCCCTTTTCAGGGCTGTTCTTCTTGGTGAACAGGAGTCCTTTTCATGAGTAATGTTCTTGGTTTTATTGAGAACCATGAGAACAGTGTAACAAACAGTTCTTTTCAGAGCTACTGTTGTTTCTATCACCTGTGAAGACACGTCACGGTTTTGATATATCGTATGTAAGTGATTCTTTTTAATGTATTGAGCATGACAAGCTAGCACAAATTGTAAGTTATGGTTAGTGAAAACTGCGCTGATGAAGAAGAAGATTCTGTTTATAAGGATGTTTTTGAATCAATTCCAGTTGTTGTGGTAGAATTAAAATTCCGTCTTGGGGGTTGGCAGTCCACCACTGTGCGTGTTCTCACGTATGTACATATATATTGTAAACAGCATTAAATCAGCATTGAAAATTTCCATTATCAATGGCCAATGACATGCAAATTCATCCTTTATATAGAAGCCCTAATGCAGATACAATGTAAAATCTGAATACTAAGATGAATGACACGTCACCAGTAACAAGGGTTATAAGGGACTGCCAGTCCGACACAAGTGTACATCGATGATTTAAAGCAATGCACTGCTTACTTAGCGCAAGTGTATTTTGAAGCTTATTCGATTTCCATCGCACAATATTTCCCTCCAGGTGTTTCTCACGTAGCCGGCATTAGAGCAGTACGTTGTTTCCGTAAGATATTATATTTTTGTGGACGTGACTTATTTCCAAGAGACGTGACGTTTTGAGGAGATTTGTTTTTGCACAGTCTCATAATATATATATATATATATATATATATATATTATATATATTTCGGCTATTTATAAATTATAAATTATTTTATAAACTAAGTGTGATGATGCGGTAATTTCTTCTATTTATTTTTCTATTGGTTTATATAATGTTCACGTTGTAATGTGGGCGTGGGCCCACCCCGGTCGAGCTGACACATTAATACTGTAGTTAGATACAAACTGCAGCGTAGCTCTACCACTGTTTTGATAGTACTCTCTTGAGCCTTGTTCTTTTATTACCTACCTACAATCTCAACGTTGCTATGTCGGCTCACTACTGTTAAATAAATTGATGAATTAATTATGGTGACTATTACAACATTAAAATATTTTTTTTTAATTTATTTGCCTTGTCGTAGCAATGGTGGGCGGATCTAAGCCTCCTAGTTAATAATTACAGAATAGTATTCTGTACTTCTCATAACTGTAAAGTGATCATTAACTGTAATCAAAGATAATTTTTTTTATTACATTGAGAGTAATAAACAAGGACACAGTTCAAATGATGGTAAGTAATTCCTGCGGCCTATGACGTCTACATTCATCCATGACAAGGAATCATAATGTAGATGCATTGTCACCCTTGATTACTGAGATGGAACACCATGTCACCAGTAATATCCCAAGTAAGGTCTCCAAATCCCTTCACTCACCATACGAAACACGGCAGCACACTGGTGTTCTGTGAGACCGTGGCCTTACTCTGGTCGAGCTGACCCATTCATTCTGTTTTTAGAAACAAATTGCATATAAGCTCGATCACTGATAAAAATTTCGGATTGCGCAAGCAATAAAGTTAGTAAAGTTTTTCTGTTAACCCAGTTTCAAATAAGTAACTTATTTGAAGTTTTAACTTATTTAACTTATTGTAGTTTTCTTCGTTATTTGTTAGACATCAAGCTTCATTCAGGTTCCTATGTCCCGTGTTCACGACGATGCATCTGAATCTATATTTATCTTATAACACATGAAATCATTACATGGAACGTGAAGTGAAGGGAGTGATGAGGCGACGATCTAATTCGTAATATTTATATGTGAACGTTGATTTAGTTATCTGATAATTATCAGATAATATCGCGATATTCGCTATCGACTAGACCAGTGATTCCCAAAGTGGTCTATATCGACCCCTAGGGGTCTATGACAACCTGCAAGGGGTCTACGTCAGCGAAAAAAAATTTGGGGGTCCATGAAAAGAAAATGGGGGTCCACGATAGTGGATCTCAACACATACATTGATAGTACCTATTTACTTACATCATACTATCTTATAATATCAAAACATATACATTATTTATGAAAGTACCTATGAAGTAAAAAAATTATTATATATATTTATAAAATTGTGTAAGTTGTAGGATGTTGGTATTCGCTTTGTGGTCGCAATACATTTTGAACTTGTAAAAACCTGAGACTCGCAGTCTCAGAGCTTCGCTACCTTGCACTGACTTGTTCAATTCGTCACTCTATAAATACGAATGTGGGACAAATACGTTTATTCGTTTACTGAATCTTGAAAAGGAAAGTGCTAAGAAAATATTTAATAAAAATATAAACAGATAGTATATCACACAAATTATAGTGAGTCAATGTTATTTTGTTTGAGAGTGCTGGAGAAAAGTAAGTACATTATTTTTTATTCAATTTTAGTTTTGTACTCGTAGTTAGCAATAATTTCCTTTCCATCGTCATACCTAGTGTAAAGGGGGTTCAGCGCTGTTACCAATCTCCTAACGAAAAAAGAAACAGACTGGACATCATTAGCCGAGGAGATTTAAGATTAACCCTTACAAAATTGACGCCAAATGTTGATAATTTATTATTAAAGCATCAGGTTCATCCTTCTCACTAAAAATATTGACTTATTGCTTATGTTATTTTATTTATAGTTTATTTAATGTTACGTATATTTTACATAACAGATACAAAATTATATTTTGAGTAGTTTTAATTTAAATTCAATTAATAAATGTATAAATTAACATGTGTTTTTACTTTAAGTTTTTAACACTAAACTTCACTACAGTTAGAAATTTACAGGAAATCAATATCAGGTAAGTAGGCGGTCTACCCAACACGGAAAAACATGGCAAGGGGTCTACGACACAAAAAAGTTTGGGGAACTCTGGACTAGACGGACGCATTCACACAGATATAAATTTATTTTGATATATGTATATCAAATCTATAATGTTTTGATATCGCTAATATATCTATATAAATAACTATTAGGTTTAGGATACGGTCAACGAAAAGTAAGGTCAAATTAAAGGTAAGTTTGGAATCCATCATTCGAATATTGTCATGAAGCATTTTCTAGCATAAGCATATGCTTATATAAGTTAAGTAGTTATGTGGTTAACCGCAGTGGTAGTAATGTTGATGGCTACTATGAATATTTTTATAATATAATAAATCTTCTATTTGCGATGGGGTTAATAAAAATAAAGTAACAACCTATATATACCATATATTTAAATCAGACAGCTGGACGTAAGGCGCCTCTCTAGAGAGAGTATTAGAGCGTAGTCCACGAAGCGACATCACTGCGTAGTGTCGGACTTCACGTGTATACGAAATACATTGGTGCTCATTTCTTTTCTCTTAAACCTCCGCAGGCAAGACGGCTAATGAGACTTCGTTGCTACTAGTTGTGGACGCCGGAACTTAAACACGACGCTCCGACACAATTTTAATTCCACGCCAAATTGGAATAGTAATATATATAGATATCCCACTGCTGGGATTAGACCTCTTCTGTAAAGTGGCTATTAGTGCGAACTTCAAATGCGTTTGGAATATTTTTTTTTATTTCTTTAACTGACATGCAGGTTCCCTTATGATGTTTTACTTTACCGTCGAGCTCTTGGAAAATTAACACTTATTTTGTGTTAAAGTTATATGTTTGTTAAAGGCTACGAGTGTTATGTTTTCTTGTTGAGTAATATGAAACAAAATTCTATACTTTCTGTGTCGATTTATTTCCTTGTGCATTTATTAGAATAAGTTCTGACATGTATCCTCCAATTTAAAGATGATATACAAATTTAAAAACAAACAATACTAAGTACTGAAATACTGCTCTTAATATGAAATGGTTATTCGGTTATTTCAAACAATTCTATTCAAGAAGTCGGCCAATTATAAGTTGAGGATGCACTGAGACACGAACGCTATTATGAATGAAATAAGTTACTTATTTGAAACTGGGTTAATAGTAAAACTTTACCAACTTTATTGGTTGAGCAATCCGAAATTTTTATCAGTGATGGAGCTTATATGCAATTTGTTTCTAAAATCAGAATGAATGGGTCAGCTCGACCAGGGTAAGGCCACGCACTCACAGAACACCAGTGTGATGCCGTGTCTCGTATGGTAAGTGAAGGGATTTGGAGACCTTACTTGGGATATTACTGGTGACATGGTGTTCCATCTCAGTAATCAAGGGCGACAACGCATCTACATTATGATTCCTTGTCATGGATGAATGTAGACGTCATAGGCCGCAGGAATTATTTACCATCATATGAACTGTGTGCTTGTTTATTACTCTCAATGTAATAAAATAAATTATCTTCGACTATAGTTAATAATCACCTTACAGTTATGATAAGTACAAAATACTATTCTGTAAATATTAACTGGGAGGCTTAGATCCTCTCACCATTGCTACGACAAGGCAAATAAATAAAAAAAAATATTTTAATGTTGTAATAGTCACCATAATTAAATCAGCAATTTATTCAACAGTAGTGGGCCGAGATAGCAACGTTGAGATTGTAGGTCTTCATAAATAGAACAAGGCTCTTGTCCGACAAGAGACTAACAATGAAATTTATAATCACATCCTCAGCTTATGTTTAGCATAGCCAAAGTCACCAAAATCCTTGAATTACCGAATACTTACATGCTCCTAGTAATATTTTAAGATGCTCTACAACGCCCATGAATATCCGTAACACCAGTGGACTAGCAAATACAATGGTGGCCTTCAAGGAAAGGTAGGCTCTTTTCTCATAAGATCCCTGAGTCGTATTAAGAAAGGTGTAAAGGTAAGGATCCCTAAGTCATATCAATACGAAACACAGCTGCGTTAAGCTTCTATTCAACGCGGGTATGCTATGAGGCCTTAGTCCCACTCCGGCCGAACCGACCCATTCATGTTGATGTTGCAGTTAGGAACAAGCAGTGTTGCTCTACCGGTTTGAAAAATAAGAATAAATACGTGAATTAACAATGTTTACATTATTTATTTACTAGCCAAGAAAATTTATTAATCACTTGTGCACGAAAAATGTATCGTGCGATAGACTAATCGATGTGAGAACCAAGCAGAGTACGTGCGCTATACATACATACATAAGTGTTATTACATTACAAACGTTATATTTATTTATTTATATATATACACACACATATATATGTATATATATATATATATATATATATATATATATATATATATATATATATATATATATATATATATATGTGTACGGTTTACCATGCACAGTTATATTATTGATGTTTCTATATATTTAAGGCAATTCAATTGAGAAAAATGTACCAATACAGAAACTAAAAACGAATATAAATATAATTATATTTGCTACATCTGTGGTGTGGTCCTATACAGCGACTTCCAGCCTGAGGTTGCCACTCAAGAATTTTCTTCTCCATCTGTTATGAGCTCTACGAGCTACATGGCACTCTAGTTATAATGTGAATATTTACGTAAACACATGAGCAATTTATTTTAACTTTTCCTTTACTTACCATTACTTTACATTAAGCAAATTAAAAATAGAAATTTAAAAAAGAATGAAAAATAATTATACGTTTTTACGTTGATTTTTCTGTTTAATTATATGATTGCCCTCGTTCAATTGTACGAAGAGAAAAAAAAACAAAATATAAGTATAAATAGATGTTGTGTCGCCTTGAGTGTTCAAGCGGAAAACCAATTTACAGATAAGAGTTGGCAGAAGTGTTTAAGATAAAAGCGTTGCACTCTTGTTGGTGCGCATTTCGTACGTACTATCTTTTTAGATGCTGTTTAAAAGCTAAATTGTTTCTATTAAGAAAAGTAACAGGACTAAATGGCTATTTTCTAACCACTTATTATATATATATATGTATATATATATATATATATATATATATATATAATTTCTGGAATTTGGTTTACCCTAAAATTATTATGGGCAAGTGTAACTAAGCTACTAAAATGACAGCTCTTTCATTTATTGTCGTTATTTCTTTCTACCCTAAGGCGAAAGGCAAAGCACTAGCTATCCATACAGACAAGTTATTTCATTTATTTACTTCTATTCATTTGTATGTATGGTCTAGAACAAGTAAATTTTCGTTTATAAATAATTGTTTTGTTTTTTTCCCTTTTTATTTAATTTTAAGTTTCCTTTCTATAAGTCCACAATCAATTTTTACGCTTAGTAAATGGCTGCAAAGACTTTCTTTAGAGAATATGGTGAAAAATGAAAATCGATGCTGCTTAGCAACAAATTATAATTATTTACATTCCTATTAATCTAATTTAATTTGAAACTAATTATAATTTAATAATATAGTAATGTATATTTTGTTACGAAATATAAATTTAAATTTATAATGATTATCAAAATAAATATTTAATACCTTTTACTCGAGACACAAATATTTTTGGCATCCATTTGCTTTACCGGTATTAGAATTAGTATCGAAAATCAACGCAGTTCACACGATATTTTTTTTTTCGTTAATACTCATATTACTGAGGAACTAGGCAGAAACTGGTCTTATAATTTACTTCGTTATCAAAATAATCCTATATGTATGAACCGTGATAAGGTGTTCAAAACATCATTCGATTTAATCTCCTAGGCGTTATATCAGATTAAGGAATTTGATACAATGTAAGCCCCACTATGTTTGCGGAAATATACTCGTATATGGTATACGACTATGTTTTATTTAGTTGTTGTTATTGTGGTACTGTAGTCTACATCATCTGATAAAAATCGTAAGATGTATTCTCAGTAAAAATAGAAAATAGAATAAACGGCCATTCACTGCTCAAGTTTTTTCTATTTTCTTTATTTTTTTTGTTACTTTAGGTTTTCGAACGCAACTTCTATTTTTTATGAAGTTAGGGGAGAACAAATGACAGCCTAGTTTAATTGAGGATAAGAGATTCTTGAGGCCCATGATGCCCTCGATCGTAATAATCCTCGATAAGAAATTACAAGGACTATGAAAGCGTAATTAATGTTAAAAATTGTTAATGTCATAGCAAAACTAAGTAATTTTTACGATAGTATTTTATGGGCATAAAATGTAGTCTTTCCCCGACCGACACGGCGTCTTCTTGATTGAGGAAGGTTATAGCTGCTGTTTTAAATTAGGATAATTGGAAAGAGAATTGGTAAAAGGACAAGAATTCACAGCAAGATATATAGATCTGACCAGATATGAACCATATTCAATGCCCTCCGCGATGCTCTGATCACCAACAAATGGAACAGTAAGCTTAGATCGTAATAAAATAGAACCGGAGCTGGTATAATAATAAATAGCTGAATAGAGAACACGACGCAAGGATATATATTTTATAAAATGGATCCTATATATATTTATTATTTATTATATATTTAATAATAATAATAATAATAATATCATTTATTTCAGACTCATCCTAGGATTACATCCATATTAGTTAGTACAGAAGCAAGCTTACAAGATAGTGTTAGTAATATTAATATTAGTTAAATATAATATGGCAAGTCCGGTAGGACTCACAGATGATGGTGGAAACTTACTGTACGACTGCATGCAGTCGTATCCATCGGGCCAGCATCGGAGAGTCCCACCGATCCGCCAACGCTCTCTTTTTCACGTTATATTTGAGCCCATGAGCCACCGCGTAGGACTCACAAATTCTCAGGAGCCTTCCTAAAGCACCGATCGAAGGGCTCAGCAGCACCATATCGTCTGCGTAACTGATGTTATTAACGCACACTCCATCTATATGACACCCAACGCCGGTGCTGCTGAGCTCATCAATCAGTCGGTTAAAGAAGTCAGGTTGAAGAGCGTAGGAGAGGTAAGTCCCCCCTGCCTCACCCCGCAATCCAGCCCGTACTCCCTCGAAAGAGACCCAGCCCACCTTACAAAGTTCTTTTGGTTCTTATACCAATGCATAAATAATAGAACAATCTCTCTAGGTAGACAAGTTTCATTGCTTAATTTACCCCAAAGAATATCGTACGAAACCAAATCGAAGGCTCTAGATAAATCAAGGTAGATTGCATAAACTGGTGTCTTTCTTCTCGTGTAATACTGCACAGTCCGCTTGAGGCACAAGATAGCACTCTCTGTCGAAAGACCGCGCCTGAAGCCGAACTGCGCGTCATTTAGCGCGATGTGTTTATCCAGGTGCTGACCCAGCAGACTGTCGAGCACTTTAGCTACCACTGTGGCTAGAGAGATCGGTCTATAGTTGTTTATATCTGATGCATCACCAGTTTTATTTTTGATGATCGGTACAACTACAGTGCGCATTAGTTCATTAGGCAGGTGGGAGTGGCCCAAACACAGTGTGAAAAACATAGAAAGCACTCTGGGTAGGTGTACATCAGCATGCTGCAGATGCTCGATGCTAAGACTGTCGTGGCCCGGGGATAAGGGGTAAATACCCCTTACCATGCGTTTTATCACTGCAAACACTTCCTTCGTAGTAAAATGAACTCTACTCTCACCACCTTCCTCCGCATCGGACACCTGCCGCAATGGCCCCAGAGAAGAGTCCACCCTGAAATGGTGGGAGAACATAGTGGCTATCTCACTAGGTTCGTGCACTCCCGCCACGCTGACAGGGAGGCCCGGCTTATGATTCATTTTATTGGTGTTTTTCCAGAATTGACAAAATTTTTTGTTTGAGTGAAGTTCAGCTATTATATTCAGTTTTATCTGTTGTTGATTGTTTTGACACCACTTTAGTTTTGATTTAAAAACGCGCCTACTTTCATTCATTTCAATAAAGAGACGACCAGCCCCAGGCTTACCCCCATACAACCACGCCTGATAACTGATTACTTTATTTTATTTTGTAAATATATATAGGATATATTTTATAAAATAAAGTACGTCGTTGATTGTTCACAAAACTACCAAGTACGATGTTAGTGAAACAATGTAACAAGTTTATTATAATTTTTGGATACTGTCCAACTTGCAAACATTTTACAATGCAAAGAGTTCACATGTTTTCAACACCCAACTTTTCTTTGCAACTTTGGACGCTTCTTGTTCGGGTTGCATAAATATTATCTATTTGACCAAATAATATAAATTTTAGCTTTTGTCCGTTCGTTTTAAGCATCTATGCGGACAGAATGTCTGTCTTAGTTTGTTTTCGACTCTTTTGCGGTGCAGATATTTCTAACTGCAATAACATATTTTGATCTAAATTTTATATAATATTGAAAATCATTACAAAATATTGGCATGGGTAGCTCAGACATAAGACATTGGTTTTTAATCTCATAGAACGCAAGCAGTTTTAGATCTCCGGTGCCGGCAGATTGGGAACATATAGACGAACTTACCGACTATAAGTTCGCATGTTTCTGGCACGATTGTTCAACTAAGAAAAGACTCGTCACCACTGCTGGATTCCAGCTCCTTAAATTTACCACTCAATTTATTTTAATATTTTCAATTGATACTGTATAATATAAATAATAGAAATATTCTAGAATGTTTCATCATTTATTTTTTAACGTTATAAGTTTCTTCATTTACGACACACAAAGTTATACATCTAGGACAGAGGAAAGGTGCACAAACGATTATTAACAAGAAAGGGCAAATAATCGGCAGACACGGAAATAAGCACATATATTCTCCTCTATGTAACTTCTAAATGTGTTATATTATTTTATTTTCAAATATCTTGATTTTATTTCATTCATAATCAAGTTGAGGTGATCTCTTTAAGTGCAATAACAATCTTTGTCCTCGTCCGGTAAATTATAATCGGCGCAGCAAGCACAGCACGGTAAACAGGACCTGAAAGAGCTTACAATCAAGGACCACAAGCAACACATAAAGGATTTTATGTGATTTTTCTTCTTTATAACAGAAATTTCCGATGTCTTGAATTTTTATTCACAATAACACAAGATTTGATTCACTCACTTATAGATCATGCTTCAGATTTCGGTTCCGATTTGTCGCAACGTTTTGATTTACGTGACAAAAGTAGAAACAGACATGGGATAGGGCATGGATAACAAAATATCAAAGGGATAAAGAGTAACGGAAACAAAATAATAAATCCGGTGGTGGAAAAGGCACACATTGATTTCGATTAAAAGTGAGTGAGTGAAATATATATTAACGCCAAACTACGCGAGTTTATTAATTTTAGACGATGACAACCGTGTCATGATTTTTGAAATATGTCATTGTATACATTTTTGAGATATCTCATTAGGGGTAGGTATATTATATAATAAGATATATACCATAAACTGAATAGAGAAGTTATTACGTGTTAGCATTTTTTTAAGTTTTTTTTTTAAATATAAGCCGTGACAAAAGAGCACCTAGTCCATTTTACAGTTTTAGACCTGCACTGCAGTTTGTTTCTAGCTGCAGACAGCTATCTACAGTATGGTCCTATCATGTAAAATTTTCAAATATTTATAGAGTTATTACAAAAATATATAGGTGCCAATAATAAAATCAATAATTACGTCAGTGAATCTGAGATTATTATTATTGGAGATTATACCACGTACTCTAAATAGGCGGTTTCGGGAAACTTTTCTAGTTTCAGGAGTATACACACATTGCGACATTTCCCTGTTAACAAATGTCTATTGAATATCAATGTGAATGCCAGTCCCAATTGTAGAATATATCTCGTAGAAGAAAAAAATATCGCTAAACTTTTCGAGAATCCTGGGGGTGTACAGTCAACACGGGATAGAAATGATCGAATCACCGACTTCGTTCCGGGAAGTATGGTAGATGTCCCTGGAGACTGGTGTTTCTAGCAGAAACTGTCGACAAACATTCCACTATGTGTCTAAGATCGCATAAGAGTACGGAGGGGTTGAAATAGCTTAAAAACAAAAAGCTTATATAAAAATTATTATGAACGAACATAGTAATATTATAGTTTTTAAATTCTGAGATCTTGTTTAAATTTTCTATTTTCTATACGAATTAAGAGTTTTGTATATATATTTTCCTCTGTGAATA
This sequence comes from Teinopalpus imperialis, assembly GCA_029286865.1. Taxonomy (NCBI): domain Eukaryota; kingdom Metazoa; phylum Arthropoda; class Insecta; order Lepidoptera; family Papilionidae; genus Teinopalpus; species Teinopalpus imperialis. Next base: position 8,551,790 of record JAGSMU010000008.1, on the reverse strand, counting down.
TTGACGATTGCCAAATGTACGCAATCGTCAATATTGTAGATGTGACTAAGCTTTTTAGAAATTTGTGATGAGTTCGTTCAGAGAAGAAATTTTCTAGTCTTATATTGTTAAGAAACAGGTCCAATCAAATGAAATGCTGAATGTTGTACCAATGATAATTATTGGTTCTTCGATCGCTGATTTGCAAAATTCTTAAGGTTTAAATACTGATTAAATTATTATTTAAATACCATAAGTACAATTTCTGCATCCTGAATTTTAATAATTTAATTAAGAAATCAAACAAAATTTAAAAATAAATAAATTCCAACGTTGTACAATGTAAAGATTGTTTTTCAAGTTTAATTGATTCTGCGCCTTTAGTCTCTTTCATAAGCTCAAGATCTTATACTATACAAAGCGTGCATCCGACCCATAATGACATACGTAAGCCCCGTCTTTGCACATGCCTCCCCGCGTCACATTCACCGACTTCAGGTAATACAACATCGTATCATGCACAAGGCCACCGGTTTGCCGCGGTTCTCGCGTAACGAAAATCTACAAATAGATCTTGAGCTCCCGACCGATAGCTCAGTACCTGAAGCAGGCTTCCCGCCGATATTTCGACTCTGCCGTCACACACCCAAACCCGCTGATTATAAGTGCCGCCTCTTACAATTCCATCATGAATTTACAAAAAATTCAACAGCGTCCAATGGAGACCGACCCACGCCCTTTTATGACCCCAACGACGCGACTTCTCGACCAGGGCCCAAGCTTCTTTCTTTCAAGGCTCTTCATATAACACTACACACGTACATCGCACCCTCATACTCGCAAACAAAGTTATTCGCGATACCGCCATGTCTCAGGCCGGTTTTCTCCAGTCAATACAGATAGAAGCGTCGCTGGTGTTTCTTGCGCTACTTCTCCAGCGCCCACGCTCTTCGAAGTGGTGGTACCAATACTCAATAATAATAATAGTGATATTAATTGAGACAATTCTTAGCCGAGGTTCGGCCCTCTCGGGCACCCTCGAGTCAGACGCTCTCGCGGGACAGAGTGACGGTCCAAGCCGAGGCTCCCTCTCGGGAACCCTTGTGCTGGTTACGCACTAATAGAGGTCTCGACTGAATGCCATAAGCGCTCGGTCATCTCTCAACCCGATGAAACTACAAAAGCCCTCGGGCTAACAGCCGCCATCAGCCCGAAAAAAAAGATAAAAAGTTCAAGATCTTTCCATAAATGTAGGTAGACTCATAAGAGGAATCATCATTGGAGAGAATATAGCATATATTTTATCTCATTCTCAATCTACTTTAAATTAAAACTAAATGAAATATTTAAGTAATATTTTTTACAATTTGACCTCTAGAAAACTAAACGCAAATTAGTATTGATATCAATTTGTTGTAATTGCTACGCCATGTAAGCGCATCGTCAATCACAATTACAGAGGATTTGCACTAGAGACATTTATATCATTATCATTTTAGCTCTGCTTTAGTTCACTCTTGATTAAACTACTCCCTTATGGAGCCACAAAGTATGATCTTGAACCCATCAAACCTCCGCAAAATTACATTTGTATGTAATAAGTTTCGTTTAGTTTTACTGTTCGGGACTGTCCGACAAAAACTAGATATGGTAGTGTACTGTACACGCAATTTGTATACTTTTTACGACTTAGAAGTTTTGTGAGATGTATATTTTTATCTCTTTCCCACATAGGCATTTCAATCATAGCTAACTCATCGTCGGTTGATTCTGTTATCGTCTGGTATCCTAAAACTTTCCGGAAAGGGCCACACCCTTCGTCCAGTGTAATTATTTGCAATTTTAAGTACTTTATTATTACGTAATCTGTGATGAAATAAATATTTTGGGGAAACATGCATTTCTTAGTAATAAATACAGTAAACACTTGTGCCGCCGTCATTCTACATTATACCAGCGTGGTGGCTATATAGATATTATATATCTGTATATCATATATCTTTTAGTACCCTATATGATATACAGATATATAATATCTATGTGCTATACATAGAAACTTAGTAATGTGTGCTGATACTTTAATTATTCTTAAAATATTAGAAAATTTTGTTTAGCAAATAAACAATAAAATGCGACTTTCATAACTAGTTATGTCTAGAAGATTAGATTAGATAAATCGGCTTCCATGGGGCGATATATAATGAGAGACTTGATGAATTTTTAATTACTGTGTATTTATTATTTATTACATTTTTAATATTAAATAGGATAACGTTCATTTTTCTGGGATCTGCATATTCCATGTATAGATGTATCGATCTCGTCTTCTTCGCAGTTAACGATGAAACATTGACAGAATTTTATACCTTAAAACAAATATCATAGCAATGGGAATTCTATGAAAAATGTATGTCGCGGGTAAAAACAACGGTTTTAACGATATATAAATCGAAAATCTCTAAAAATCGAAAATATTTAAAATCCGTTTTCCTTCACACCTGTCTCCTTCTTATTCTCTACTAATAAATATTCATAGTCCAGGAGCATATTGCGATATCATGTGGTTTAGTTTGTACGAGTTTGTTTGAACAGTAACGAGAAGTTGCTCTGACGGTAAGTATCTAATCAATCCTAATAAAGCCTATTGTGTGTAGTATTAATAATGTTAATTCTTTGAGATCATGCTCTTTCCTCAATCGAGCAAAGCTACTCATGTTTTTGACAGTTTTTAGACGAGTCGGTGAGATTATTAGGTGCACAGTGATATGTGGTGGCTCGCGGAGAAATAATAACGAACACACTCACTTTATATGATAATAATTTTTATTGTTTTTATAGTTTTACAAACGTTTGAAGCACAGCACAGAGTATTAGAAAGATTAGGACACAGAATAGAAAAGAAGAAACGGAGTTAGCGCCAACTTATTACAGCGTAAGCACGTGTACTTGTGGTATAATTTAAGCGATCTACTCTAGCGGTTACTAGCGGGCAACTAGCGCTCAGAAAGCAATCGACGTGCGCGCAGCCCTTGTTTTGTTCTTACTCCCGAGCTGTGGGGACGAGAGATATTTAGTCGCAACGATTTTATGTCATCGTCGGCCTTCCGACAATTTAGCGATTTTATATAATTTGAATAATATAAAACTATTTAATATAAAATAAATATGGAATAAATATAATATAAGGTAATGATCTCGACAGATACGTAACTATGTTAGTATCAATCACTATAATATGTCATCTCTCGCGGGTAAGCTCATGCAGTAAGGAAAGTCAGACAGTTGACTGATGTCACTACTCAAGACACTACTGAAGTCGTCTATTTAATTTACTTAGTATAGTATAATGTCATATGAGTTAGGTTAAAGATCGTGGACGTAAAGTCAATATCTATTCTTCAAAAGAGGTCCATCCGGAACCTACAATCATCGAGTTTGAGCTTACCTCAGAGATATGTTTAGTAAAAAATGTGTTCCTAATATTATTTACATCAAAATATTTTGTATAATTATCATTTAAATATAAAGTACAGTGACGTAAATTTTATAAAAACTAGAAATAAGTATAAAAAACGTTATAATACACGCGATAAAACCCGTGCAAATAGTTTTATTCAACTAGAAATAAGGTTAAACTTGTAGTGCCAAGTTTTCGTCTCCACAAAGTTAGTGAATACTTTATAAGGCAAGGTATTCATATCCATAATAACATATCAAAATCTCTATTAGATTTGCCACTTAATAAATTTCAAATGCAAATTAAAAAGTTGTTACTTGATAAATCAAATTACTCTGTGAGTATCTCTATCGCTCATACGATTATAGAAGTGTTCACAAATATTTAGAATTAGAGCACAGATTTTTTTCAGAGTTTTCACAGAGAACAGTTGATTTTAACATATGAATACTAATCTTATTTGTAAATAAAAATATTTGCTCAGTTACCCGTCCGCTTCTATTAGTAATCCGATCTAGGCTTCCTGGCTTGTAACAATTTGACGTGTTGTTTGTTTGCTTTTTATAAGTGTATTTGAAATACATTATTTTTGCTGTGTTGAGTTCAATTAGTTCTATCGTGTGTCTCCTAACAAGAGTATAAGATAAGGTATAGGATAAATCAACAATAAGATATGTAAGTGTACCAAAATAATAGGGCGTCCGAGAATAAGTCATGTTTGTGGGAATTAATGATTATTTGACAATTTTTAGCATGTTTAACATATTACCGTATTGCATTTACCTTTAATACAAATTGGCAAGCAAGCTAGACATGGGCTGAAAATAGACGGGTAACAGCATAATTGAGGCACACAGAAACAAAGGCACATGTAACTCCTGTTCACACTTAAACATAGATTATAATAAATTTCAACGAAATTTTATCATATTTTATGAACACAGAAAGTAATAACAAAATATATAAACTGGAAGCTTATGGAACATATCAATTGTACTGACTGGAAATTAATATATTTTTAAAATAATGTTAAATAAACTTAGCTGTAAAATTATTTTAGTTTTGAATTTATTTCGTTTATGACAGCAAATGTCATACGCCATGAAATGGTTGGTGTGTTTTTCATTGATATAAGTACTACGTACAACAGGGAGGCCTGAGGTCAGCGTAGACCAACGAGAGTATGATTTTTTAGAATGTTATCGTGTTTTCTCTGGTACAATAATAGAGACCATATTCCGATGTATTCTATCTTAGTTTTTTAGTACTTAGGTACAATTAGGATGGGTAGTATTCCTTATCGAGAATTTGGATGTCATGGGTTCTCGATTCTACAATCAGGTGAACTGTGTGCCTATTTAATCCCTATAGTATCATAAAAAAAGTTTAAATTGGAGGTTTGTGAAACTTCATCTTTATATGTTATGAAATAAAACACTATTAAATAGATGATTACACTTATAGTTGTATATCACATTCGCAAAGATTATTCGGTTTGAATTATTGAAATTTGAAAGTAACTTTTTAAAAAACTGAATCGTTCTCGCAGTTGCTTTAAGTGCCTCACTGCTTACTTAATGCTTCAGCTTTGCACTGAGTGCACTGAAATGCAGATGATGTTTATTTAAGTTTAAAAATTTTCGTATTTTTTATTTAAATTTGGTATACAGAGTACTTCATATATCTAACGAGTATCAAGAACAGTAAAGCGTGAAGTTGACTATATAAAAAAAATGCTCAATTTGATTTGAGAACCCGCAATATTTAGTTTAGTTTACTTTCACAATTATTGGCGTGGCGTAGTGCAGAATCTAGGTTCCTCGTACTGGTTTAAATTCTCTGCCATTCGCAAGGTTTACATCTGAAGAAGGCGATAAGTGAGTGGTTATGTTTTGGTGTGTATGAATACTTCACTATCTAATGACATCCGTTGACAGTCTGAAGACATCGTCGTGCTCGATTTCATTTATGAAAGAGTTTCAGACCAACCATCATACGAACAAGACCTTGCTGTATGGACTAAAGTCCTTTGCCTTTCCCATTAGGGATAAATTAATATCATCTTCATCATTTATGAAAACACATCAACATTGTTTATTGTAATTTTAAAATAAAATAAACGAGCTGAATGACTGCCCAAAAGTTAAATTGAAATTCGAGAGTAGTCTAACAAGCCTATCCTTATTGAAATTTGAAATTGTAATTACGACTAAAATCATGTGTAAAATCAGAGTGTAATGTTGATTGGTTCGGACTAGTTATTTAGATATTAGAAAAACGAAGAGATATATTAACAGGCTATTTATTGTTATGTATTATTTTCAATAGATAGTTAACTTATCCAACAAGGCACGCGATAGGTTATATATTTACATTTATAATATTTTATATACATGAAACGAAATACGTTTACATTATACGCGTCGCGATGAATGAAATAGCCGAAGTAGATTGTGATTTTCCACGTGTTCATAAATATTTTAGAAATCTTTTCTTATGTTTTTGTTACTGAAAACATGTAATTTAAATTTCACTCGTAACGTCGTACCTTGCTGGCACTATTCAATTATACAAGTCAAAAAAATTAATGTTGTTAGCAGCTGTTACCTAAAATAAATCATGCTTTATTCACTTTGTGCATTTTAGGAGACCTTACTTGTTAAGCACGTACTGTAAGTTACTGTAAGACACGGTCTCGGTTACTGACTGTGTGAGTAGCGAAAAACAATTTAGTTATTTGATTTGTTGCAGTTGTGCAAAGAGCGTTCCTTGTGTGATATCTGTATATTACTTTCAAGGATAAAACGGATTACTTTAATGACGCTTGATAGTAACTAGTGATAAGTCACGTATCACCCTCGGGCCTTTCATCATTCTAACAGACGATATGATTAATTTATGAGCAAGTAAATGTCATTGCTCAAGATCAGTGCCACTTATTTTCTTTTCTTTTTCGGTCTGTTTGCCCGAGGGTTCTTACAGTTTTGCCGGGTTGAGATGTGACCGAGCGCTTATGGCGCTCAGTCGAGATCTCTATCACAAGGGCTCCCGAGAGGGAGGCTCGGCTTGGACCGTCACCCGATTCCGCGAAAGCGTCTGTCTCGACCTCGACTCGGTCAGTTGCTTGTGACTAAGAATTATCTACATTAATATCTCTATTATTATTATTAGCTATTTGTACCACCACTTCGGAATGCGTGGGCGCTGGAGAAGTGCCACTAGGTAATCCGTTTATATACAAGTTATCATGTTCTTTTTTATCATTGAGAGTAATAAACGAGCACACAGTTCACCTGATGATAAATGACTCCTGTGGGCCATGACATCTACATTCATCCCTGACAAGGAATCTAGAAAAATAGAACAGAATTCTTCGACCTTCGTTTAATAACAAGATCTGTATTCCAGTTCACTTTACCGGTTTTCTCGCAAATTAATTTGATGTCCGAGCTACATTACTCTGGAATTCGTTGCCCGATGAAATCACGAAGGTCAGTTATAAAAACAGTTTTAAAAGTTTGGTTCGTGATTACTTACTTTAGTTATCTGAAGTCACGTAAATTTATCATCCACATGTGGAATTTATAGGTAGCTACCGCTATTGCATTGTATTCTATATATATCTATATATATATATATATATATATATATATAAGTATATATATATAAAGCACCATCAAACTCATTGATTTAGTCAATAATAAAAATCAAAATCAAACTTTACTACTACTTTAAGTTTACAGAAATATTTTCATCAATAATTTCTGTAACTTTCCTAAAAACTGTAAATTTTGACTAAATTCCATAAAATTGACAAAACTTACTCTTGTTAATGTTCACACACTTTCAAAAACCTTAATTTATTCATTCCTAATCATAAAAACTGAAAAAGAATCTGTAAAATTCATTTATAAAACATTGTGGGCCCTATTTTGTTTTGAGTACTTTAAATATATATATATATATATATATATATATATATATATATATATATATATATATATATATATATATATATATATATATATATATATATATATCTATATATATATATATATATATATCTATATATATATACACATATATATATATATATATATAAATATATATATATATATATATAAATATAATATATATATAAATATATATATATAAAGCACCATCAAACTCATTGATTTAGTCAATAATAAAAATCAAAATCAAACTTTACTACTACTTTAAGTTTACAGAAATATTTTCATCAATAATTTCTGTAACTTTCCTAAAAACTGTAAATTTTGACTAAATTCCATAAAATTGACAAAACTTACTCTTGTTAATGTTCACACACTTTCAAAAACCTTAATTTATTCATTCCTAATCATAAAAACTGAAAAAAGAATCTGTAAAATTCATTTATAAAACATTGTGGGCCCTATTTTGTTTTGAGTACTTTAAATATATATATATATATATATATATATATATATATATATATTATATATCTTTTATTAATTACTTTATTGCTACACCTATCATACACACCTTGGGTTGACAGGTAGTGAATGTCTTTGGTATTAAGTCCGCCCCTTGTGAAAATTTAACCTTGTTAAGGTTAATGCAATAAAGAGTAAATAAATAAATAAAATCATTCTGCAGCATACAATAGCAACAAACCGCAGTGTAGTTAGTAAACAGGCCTACTTACCGTTGTAATCTGTGTGTTATTTAGTAACTCAATAAAACAAACAGTTCTAACAATTCTGTTGCTGTACTATCGTCGTATCGTATGGTATAATATAATACAGTTGTACTTGAAATATAAAATAGGTAGACTTCATAGATACAATAAAAACACAGATTTTCTCGCGGCCCGCAGTCATAGCCTCGAAATTCGGTAGCATTATTTGTTCAGTCGAGAAGTCTTATAACATTAAAGTTTAATTCAGCGAATCCTGAAATGCCTCAAACAGATCTTAATATTCTTAGAACTGCAAATGAGATAATATAATGAGAGTTAATACTCATTTTTTTTATAACAACGATAGTAACAATCGAGCAAACAGTTCATCTGATGGTAAGTGATTCCTGCGGCCCATGACATCTACACATTCATCCTTGACAAGGAATCATAATACAGATACGTTGTCACCCTTGAGGACTGAGATGGAATGCCTCGTCACCAGTAATAAAGGTGTCCGGATCCCTCCACTCACCACGCAGCATTACTTACTATCTTACGCTGGTATTCTGTGTGGGCGTGGTCTTGCCCCGGTCAAGCTGATCTTTTCATTCTGCAGTAGAACGAGCGGCAGTGTACCATCACTGTTAAATAAACATTCTTTAATAAAATAGTACAATTTTATACATACATATGTATATTTAACAACGTGTAATTATTATACAATGATTGTCGGACAACTTTTTTATTAAGCCGAATTAGACAAAAGAATAAACAGTTCACTTTATGATAAGCGATGCCTACGGGCCACCATACACAATTTACAATCGATCCTCAATAAAGATTCAAGACACACCACTTGGACTGAGATAGAATGCCTCTGTTACTATAATCGTGTTTCTAGGCACAACTTCAATATTGTATCAAAATATAGTAATCATTCTAATGTGGTATTGTTAGTATTCCGTGGATATCCTTATTCAACATTCGTCACTCTGCAGGTAATCACTCATCTTACCCGTCACTAGGTCACGATACAAGCCATATTCCGTATCACCTAAATATTTATATTAAAAAAATTGGTTTCACTTCATTGAGATCACATTAACGACTCGTCACTCAGTAGCCGAATACTCTGGCAATGCGGTCGTTATATTAAAGTAAGAAAAGCATATTATGTTTAATTTATAACTATCGAAACTATGAATTGAAGGAGTGGTTTAAGTGGTTGTTGGGTCGTGAGTCCTTGACTTTCGAGCCAAAGAATAATATTTGGGTCATGTTTTAAGACATATCAGATGCAAATTCCCTGTCACTGTAACTGAATCTTGCTCAGGAATTATTGCAACTACATAACAACGGAATAGAGGAGACGACGACAAATTAGTACAAATTATATTATATTCTGTGTAATTGACGTCATCTACTAATAACTAGATGATATCGCAGTGGTCGAAATTGACCAGTACGACATAATTTACAATTATGATCATTTATTGAAAATTCATAGGATTTTCAGAACTCGACAGAAAACGACGAAACAATCGCAAAACAGTAACTCATTGTAAATTCCGCGCTCTTCGGCGAACTTATTAAAGTTTGCGTAGTGTACACAAAGTTTCCGGAGTACCGGGACGCACAAGAATCGGTGAAATCCTAATAACGTATAACAAATCCTAATAAATATAACTAGTATCTGTGAGTACTATTTCAAAGATTTAGTTGGTTGCAGAAAAATCTCTTGATCTATCGATGAAAGATTTTATGTAACTAAGAGTAAATAACGAGTACACAATTCACCTTATTACAGTGTAATAAATAAATCAATTCAAATTTTATCCAGGCCCTGCGGTACACATAAAAGTGAAATCTTGTGGCCTCGATATATGGCGGAAATTCATCGTAATTTCTTATCGACGACGAATGCATGGGCCGCAAAAATCATTTACTACCAGGCAAATTGCGTTTTCGTTTATATCCAACAAATATAATACAATATAGTCCATGCTTTAGTGTTTTACCAAAATAATATTGCTATATTATATATATATATATATATTTATGTATAATATAGCAAGAGAAATGAATATATGAAATAACTAAGAGATAAAAGAAAAACAAAGAATTACCCCGAGCTTGAGCCTTGGAATTTGGTTGTATTGTTTGTTGATACGAGAATGTCTTGGAATATTAAAGTTTAATTCAGCGAAGCCGCTTGAAATGCCAACTCTCAGATAAACGTTGACTTTCTATTAAAATAATTTGAATCGTAAGTCATGAAAATGAATATTCACTTCATTTTTAAAATAAACATATACTTATCTTTATTGATATTTAGTTAATATAACATTTTTTTTTTATTAAGCGAGTATAGTTAAGAGTATTCAGTTCACCCGATGGCAGCACGATATCTGTGATCCGTGTACAGATATTTCGTGGACGCTAAGTATTTTCCCCGTAGAGCGGATCAAGCTACAATAAACTTTTTAGTTACAGCGTATTTCTACTAAGTAGGAACGTTTAGCAATATTAAACGGAAGTAGTTTTAATATTTAAGTAAAGCACCTACATATGTATTTGGTAACGAATTTAAAACAGCAATAGAGCCACACTGTTTATTGCTGTATAGTTTATGTCTGTCAAATTAATGGGTCAGCTAGACCGGGGCAGGACAACGCCCTCACAGAATATCAGCGTAAAACAGCATTATGCTGCTGTGTTTCGTCTAGTGAGTGTATTCCATCTCATTCGTAAAGGGCGACAACGCATCTGCATTATGTGTCCTTATCAAGGATGAATGTAGATTCATGTATTTAGAGTCACGGGACGCAGGAATTAATTATCATCAAGTGAACTGTGTGCTCGTTTGTTACTCTCAATGTAAAAATAAAGAGAAATCAAGCCGACGCTGCTATCTCGTGTGCTAATTATATACATAAACGCACACATACATACATATGTAGGTTAAGTTAAGCTCATGTAAAATATGTATATTATATGAAGGGATTTTGTTCAACAATAAAATAAAAATAAAATAAATGGGGTCGGAGATAAATGTTAAATAAATATTGTCCATTTGCTGGTTATATTTATTTTTTGATGATGGTATCTCTTTAATAATAAAAAAGCCTTCTAGTATTTATTAGGAATCTAAATTGTTTTATGGATTTTTGAATAAATTTAAAAAATAAAATCATCATAAATCCGACGTACTATGGATGACGAAAACAGTTCGAAGACAAAGAGGAAATAATTTGATTTGATGCACATACATACTTAATTTATATATAAATACTTATTAAGACTGAGTATATAGTCAATGTCAAATATACTGTACGAAGGACGACGAAGCTGATCTCACTCTTAAAGGTTTATGCATGGGCAATGAATTATATCAAGCATTTCTTTGTGTACAGAGCAACGCGTAGAACATAAATAAATAACATTGATGCGCTGAGGTTTTAACGTTTAATTTTTATGAGGCCTACATTTAAAGTAAAAATAGCCTACACTGCTGAGAATAAACCTCCACTCTAGAGGTTGTCCAATACCGCATAATCCGCCGCTAAATAAATAAATTAAAATAATTACGTTACTAGCATATATAAATAACCTAATACAATGTATAACGACTGCCGCGTAGCGTAGTGGTCAGACTTGGCTGCTGGACCACCGGTCCTCGATTCGATTCCCAGTCGTATATTCGTGTATCACAAATTGTTGATTTTCGAGCCTGGGTATGTTATATGTATGTACGTCCCGTGTCTTATATAAAATTCTTCTGAGACAAAGAGTAAATAATTTGATTTTATGATTTAATAATTAAATTTAATTATAAAATCAAATTATTTGTATCGTATTTTTGGAGCCGTAGGTCATTGATTCTATACTTGATTTATATATAAATTATGTATGTATCAGAAAACGTTTGATTTTATGATTTAATTATTAAATTTAATTATTTACTCTTTGTTTCCGAAGAAGTAGCACTTCGTATATTATTATTGAATATAATAATTCAATCATAAAATTAAACAATTTATGAACATAATACATAATTTATATATAAATACTCATTTAGACTGAGTATGGAATCAATGACAAAGATATTATACGAAGGATAACAGAAAGAGTGCTACTTCTTCAGAAACAAAGATTAAATAATTAAATTTAATAATTAAATCATAAAATCAAACGTTTTCAGCACATACATACATAATTTATATATAAATCAAGTATAGAATCAATGACCTACGGCTCTCCAACCATATGTTACAAATAATTTGATTTTATAATTAAATTTCATAATTAAATCATAAAATCAAACGTTTTCTGCACATACATACATAATTTATATATAAATCAAGTATAGAATCAATGACATACAGCTATGTATCCAACAATATGTTACAAATAAATTTCTAACAAAACGGATAATTGTTCTATAAATAATGACAGAGAATGGTTTCTTCTTTAAACACGGACATGGCTAGTGGATGTGAACGTAACAAAATGCCGGAAGCAAGAGCGATGGCCAACAGCTTTATACGAGAACATGGCCACTAGCCAATATAAAAATCACAAAGCATACGAGAAATACTCTTGTAAACCCACGGCGATAAAAATTGGATTGATTCCAATGTTATAATGTACCATTTATTTGTTTCGTTGTGTTTGATGGTCCTAGCGATTAATCCGTGTAACACCTGTAGTAATGACTGACTAACGATAAATATAACAGTGCAGAATTAATGTAATAAATATACATAAGTATTTGCACAAACAGATATCATGCCTTTTGCTTTTCGTTACAAATAATTCTTGGTAAATTGCAGCCCTGGACAAGAAACGGATTATGTCAAGTTCCTATGGGATTTCAGGGACGAAAAGCACGAAAGGTATAAGATTCTCTATTCAAAACACAAATGTATTAGCGTTTTGTAATGCCGAACTAAGATAGTCTGCTCTGGTGGTACAGCTCACATCGCCATCGCCGGGAGACTACGAGGAAGCTGGCAACCAACGATACTACTTTTTCATTCTTCTCGGGAAACCATTGTGCTTATTTATAGGCCGATGGCACTATCAGTCGACAGTATAACCGTACTTATAATATAGCTATGAATGACCTAAGGCCTATGTTTTGTGTCGAACAAATATGATCGCTCAGCTATGTGATAATTCTGCCGCGTGATACTTATTAAACAAAATAAATTATCCCATCACTGCAATTGTTTTCGTTGAAGTTCTAAAGCTTCTCGTAGCATTTCACGCTTTAGAATTTCTTAAAACTTTATGCAAGCTTCAACGCCAGCTAACTATAAATTTACTCAACATCAACAAGTAAGTTTAAGATATAAATTAAAGTTATTTCATTGGGGAGATATCAAGCGACTAATCTTAATTAAAAAAAAAGATTGTTAGAAATGTTATTTGCATTACTAATATTCCCGTTTACCAATCAAACTAAGCTTCAATGCTTGAGTTAGGAATTGGTTCGCGTCTATAATCGAATAATGAATTCCAAACTTGAGGTTCAGAGACTGTATTCGAAACCATTAGGTTATTGACTCTTAAAATACTTATACCAAAAAGCACTACATATTTTTATCTGAAGTTTAAAAATCATATAACATCATATAGAAATTGTCGATGGTAGAACGAATGCATTAGAGACGTAAAAGGATTACTAATGCGTTAGGCCGTTATAGTTTTAACTCGTTAAATAACGAACTGCATTATGTATGAAGTTATTAAGGTCGGTGCTTTAGCGGGTTAAGTAGCGCATAACAAAAAGCAATCTTGCCTTGTTCGTTGCTAGTCTTCCGTACTAAATATCCCTCGCTAACATTTGTACAAAGTGTACTGCGATAGGCCCGCCATTTAGGACTGAATAATTTTCTGAAGAACACAATATGACAAAATTTTATGCCTACTCTATTTATAAATGTACTTTATGGACTGTAGTTTTTAAAAATACATATTAAAAATACTTATAAACATTTAATGTTTCAATTTATATGATTTTGTATATTTTCTCATACTTTCCTGATATCTCTCTTTCATCTTTGTTGTAATATTTCTTATCATTTTCGTTTTCTTGGGAATCACAAAGTTATCTGGCCTGTGACAGCAGCAATTATAGTGAATTTATTGAGTCTGGTATAAATATTAAATAATTTTTATTAATAATTATAGTGGAATATATAACAATTAGTAGTATTTAACGTCCTAGTCTATGCATATTGGTTATGTATACTTCTGCTGCTTAGTCTTTATTTGTTTTATTGTTTACTTTCTTTATTTCTATCTTTGTTTTTTACGTACAATTTTATATTAGATTTTTAAGTGCTGATTTTATTATTATATTCTCGGCGGTGAAGGAAAATGAGCTGGATATACCAGGTTGCTAGAGTCAGTCAAAGGGTAACTAGTGTTCTTAGGTATCTCTATAGACTCAAAAACTTTCTACCGACAAAAACTAAAGTAACGCTCGTGCAGGCATTGATTTTCCCCCTGATCGACTATGGTGACGTGTGCTACTTCGACCCGAATGCAGATCAACTCAACAAACTCGAGCGGCTTCTAAATAACTGCATTCGATTCGTTTTCAATCTACGTAAGTACGACCATGTTTTGTTCTACCGGTCTCCATTAAAGTGACTAACTATTCGCTAGCGACGCTCTTTAAGAGCATTGACCACTCTTTTCTCCGTTTTGGAGTCTCCTCCTCCAATTTATTTGGCTCCACACTTCCAGTATATATATATATATATATACAGTCAACAATAAGAACCTTCGCTCATCGCATAATCGTCTTCTTCTATGTTCTCTTCATCGTACAGAGTTTATGCACTCTTCTTTCTTTGTGAAATTTATTCTTCTGTGGAATGAGCTACCTTTGGAGTCAGAATGGCTGAAAATCGTTTTGTTTTTAAAAGGAAGGTGCGTGAGTATGTCCTGAATAAACTGTCAGCAGATTGATAACACCATCATGTTATAAAGTATGTATTATATATTATAAAGTATAATAATTTAGGTATCCTATATATTTATTGTATTCATATATATATATATACATACAAACATATATATATATATATATATATATATATATATATATACCCTACTACCCTATTACCCTGCTGAACCCTAGGGCTCTCAACACCACCAGGTCGACTGGTAGAAAATGCTTTTAGCATTAAGTCCGCCTATATAATTTACTTTGTGCATGAAGTTTAAAATAAATATAAATAAAAATGTCATGAAACCAGCATGTCTAAGAAAAAAATATTTTAATGAAAAGCCTGTAGTCTTTTGTGTACAACAGTCGATCTTTGATGCTCTATGGTAGTTTTTAGTTGCAGTGTGGTTCTAATACGTTAAATTAAAACAATCTGTTATCACTAAACCGCGTACTTTTTTGATTATAATTTTTATCCCTTAAATAGGGTTCCAAGGGTGGATTTATTACTCCTGTACAATGCATTCTGGGAAAGTCAACCCCGGGCGAGTGTAAGAAAATGTTGGTAGGCGTAAAAATAAGAAAGTGAAATATTTGATTGTATTATAAGTATTGTGTTTAAGTATTAAGCATTTTCTTCCTATAATTTTAGCATAATATGTATTTCTTTCCAATCGTAGGTTTCAACGTCTTTACGGTAAAGCTGTCCAATATTACAACGTACAAATAAAAAAAAGTTATTGCCTTATTTGTAATTACTAGTTTAAATGACCAATAATAACAGAACTGCGTTAAGATTTAATCAATTTTTTATTTCATAAACTTTGAGAAGTTTAAAATAATTTTAGTCTTTTCTGCTTGACAATTGAACCTTATGATATCAAAAGATTTTCTATATGTTCACGTCAGTTGCAAAAGGTTTAATTATCTAATTTAGGTAGAATGAAATAACACAGCATGGTCACCCTTTGAGAAAGGTCAACTCTTTCTGTATTCACACGTACGTAGAACATATAGCCATGTACATGATATCATTTCATTATCCATAGATAATTAGACAAGACTACAATTGACATGCATTATGGATTATGGAATTTCAAATCAAATTCTTACTTTTATTGATGTAGTAAGTTATAGTATGAAATGACATCATCACTATAACAATATTAAAAATAAGTTAGCAAACATTAAAAGACATATGGTTGAAAAAGTATTTAGACCAGTCTTCCGCTTTTCTGTAATATTCTTTAAAATGATTAAGCTAAGTATATATATATGATAAATCAAATGTAATAAATCAAAAGTAATAAAATGAAAATTTTATATTAAGCATCAAAATATTTGTCTTTTGTTGTTTTAAAGTGAATAAACAAGTAAACTTCACAAATTCAATTCAACACAAAGTTTTCAGGCTTCCGTCATTTTCTGCTCAGTAGCATGCGACGTGTCTGGAGTTTAAATAATTAATTTACTTATTTCGTAATAAATATACATTTTAGTATCCGAAATAGGACATTTAAAGAGCAGTCTAGATAATAGCAAATATATCCAAAGAGATATTTATTTGAATGTATCCCATGGTTATATGCATATAGGCCTCTCTAGAATAATGGTTTTAGTTTAGGCACATGGTACCACTATATATGAGTGAGTTCTCGACCTAATATTTTTTTATATATGCTGGTTATGTTTACCCTATGTTTATTACTACTAAGTACGTGGTATATTAGCTTGCAGTGAGTAAATGAAACAAAAGTAAAAATCAAATTAACAATTATTAGTGTCGCCGTCACGGATCGATTACTCATACGGATTGGGTTACCACGGCTTTTTTATTTGATATTTGATGTACGATAGCTTTGTTTTATTGTACGTTATCGTCGCCTGATGACGTTATGTGATTGAGTGTTTTGTTTATTTTTATATTTGCTACATGATCTGACAGTTGAAAATTGAGGCCCATCATGTTTTCTTCAATGTTTACAGCGCAGTGATGTTGCTCCGCACTTAATTAATTTAAAACCCCGCAATCGCAGATGATTCCGCGCGTCATTAGGCCGCTTCTTGTGCTTCTCGAAGCTCCGGAAACTTTGTACAACTTTAATAAGCTCACTGAAGAATTAAATTTACAATGCGCTGAAAAACAAATAATTAGTTGTATATATTTATCACTATATATTAATATATATAAATACACACCCAACACAATTTCTCCCGACACACACTTTACCGTATCACTCTTCTCCCAACACTGATAGTGTTTTGTTGTCAATTACATGACGTAAGTTACATTCAAAAGATTATTAATAGCAGTTTGTATTGATATAATTATGTTAATATTGATATAATAATATTTATTGTGATCATTGTAGCCGATAGATATTTACGCCATCCTTGGTGTAGCATCAAGATGTAATGTTACCTTTTCATTTTTCCAATAAAAAATAGTAGATTTATAGATTTTCTTTTTGTTTAGTTTCCAAAATATAGTGATATGTATGCAATTTATACTATTTATTCATTTAATTAAAAGATCTAAGTTTTAACTTGAATATTACATGCCTTTCAATTTCCGCTAGCTAAGAAGTTCTCAAACATGTACGCTTACATGGTTTTCTCTGAAACTTCATACTTACTTACCACTAGCATCTTAATTGCTCATTACGATGCTGAAGTGTTTGCGTTGTTATGAAATGCGGAATGCAAGGTTCATTATACACTCAGAAGCAATCAAAACGACTCAACCTATAATATAATAAAATAATTTGTATATACGAGAGGTGGTAAATCAAACACTGGTGGCGTATCGACTGATCTATTTTACATATATCTCCTCTCAATTACAAAACTGTTTAGTTATTTCCAAATACCCGACATCCCCCTTCTTTTATTTATATAGAATGTATATAAAAATTAAACATACTTTTAAACATTATACATACTTTAATAAATTCTACGTAACTAACACTCACATCCCCATCTTTAGATATTTTTTCAATCTATACACAATACATGTACTTATTCTATTAACTTAATTCCTTCCATGAGACTTTTATATAAATAAATAATAATAAGAATAAAAAAAAATTTCGCTAAAATAAAAAGTAAACTACTATTTACTTATAAAAAAAAACTAACTTGCTACTAAGATTTCGGTATAAAATGACTTTAATTATTATAACTTTTGTTAATCTTCCGAAATTAACATAGATAAAAATTATCAATACACTAACACTAATTTTCTTACCAGTTCCTTAGGAGTACCCGTACCGTTTATGAGGTCTCACTGTCCTGCGAAATTTTGTCACATATAATCCCTCACGATTTCTATGCAAGGATGATTGGGCAGAAGGTTCTTGAACTTGGACACGGTCGCGCTCCGTTTGTATTTCGCGACTTATGTTAAATTTAAAATCATCCGCGTCGTAAGGCGACACATAACAATCATTGCGGAATTGGCATTGCATCTTTTATAATGTGCCTGCGGTTTCTTCGTATTTCTCGACCTGTACACATTTTAATAAAATAAGACCGCAGGCCAATGCTCTTAAATATACTACCATTTAACCAATTTCAATTAATAAACACTTTGACTTTGTCTCCCGCCTTTAATTCTTTTAACTGCTTACTATTTTCATCGTAATAATACTTTTGAAAATACTGTCGTTTTTGTAAATGTTCATGTATTATAATTTAATCTATAACCCTAGGTTCTAAATATATTGGAGCTCGGGGTAATAAACCTCTAAGACTACGTGCGATTATTTAAAAGTTGAGCCGGAGATGGTATATCGACACTAATCGGAGTATTTAAATATTCTAAGAGGCATAAACGGAAATCCGATTGATCATAGCGTGTCTTCTTCTACCCGTTAGACTGCGGATACCGCGGGGTGGAGGTGACATTAATACTTCGGGAATGCCCTGCCTACAAAATATGATTTTTAAATTGTCTGTACTGATCTCTAAAGTATATCAAATTTAATTTAATCACTTCAATATATTTGCTGTAATAATCAACCGCGAGCAAATACGGCCGACGTAATTTATGAGACCTTAGAATCTTTCCAAATCCTTTACATTTTTAGGTGTAGGCATATTTTATACGGCCGTCGTATGAGAGTAATCGGGTGAAATACCGTTTTTAGAAATCTTGAGACCTAAATATTTTAATTCGTTCAATTTGCATTTATTTTTATTTAATTTTATATTAATTTCCCAACATCTTTGCAGCACTCACCGTAGCCGTTCATCGTGCACTTGCCTCGCAGGGCCGAACACCAATAAATCATCCACAAATAAAATAACGCCATCTATATCGTCAAAAAACTCGTATAGTTTTTTATGGAAAATTTCAGAAGCCGAAGAAATTCCAAACGGCGTTCGTAAAAACTTATGCCGTCCGAACGCCGTGTTAAAAGTTCATAAATTAGTTGAACTATTATGTAATTTTACTTGAAAAAATGATTGTTTTGCGTCCAGGGTACTAAAAAAATTTGCAACTACATGTTATTTCAACTAAAGTGGGTAATTTAAAATGTTCCCGCTTAATGGCTTTATTTAAATCTTTCGGATCCAAACAAATACGTATGTCCCCGTCAGGTTTATTAACAACGGTCATACTATTTACCCAATCCGTTGCCCCTCGACTTTGGCGATTACACCTTGGTCGATTAACTCTTTCAATTTTTGTTGCACGTTATCTCTTAACGCTATCGGTAACTTACGCGGCGCGTGTATAACAGGTGTAATATTGTCCTTTATTTGTATTCTATATTCGCCAGTTAAGCAGCCCATTCCCTGAAAAACGTCTTCAAATTCATCTAAAATATTATTATTTAAATGTGCGTTGACACTCACAACACTCGGCGCACAACGTTTAATTCCTCACACGACTGTCGTCCTAAGATAGGTGCAGTGTTTACATTTGTAATAATGAATTTTATGATATATTCATACTGTTTATACCTAACTTTTAAGCTGCATTTTCTAAAATTTCTATTGGCGTGCCTGAGTTTAGTTTAGTCAAGGTTGGATTTATGCTTTGTTTATTTAAACCTATTTTCGTTAAAAACTTACTCGGCAAAATATAATGACAGCTCCCGTGTCCAGTTTTATTTTTAAAACAAAATTATTGATCAATACTTCTACTCCCCAATCACATTTTTATAAATTAAAGGGTTTTGACGTCGGCCGCGCTGAACTCCCGGCCGATTCGAATTGCCGCATGAACACATCTTACCGGTCTTAATGTTGGACCGGCGTACTTCGTGAATTCCTTCCTTCGTTCTTTCACTCCTAGAACTTGCTCACGTAACAGATTGTCCCGCTTTATGAAGCTATCCTGGGCTCTTGACATTTCGGCTAACTTACATATCTCGATAGTTTTACTAAGAGTGAGATCTTGCTCCCTTAAATTGCACCGTGTTCAGTTTATTTTTGCGACACCAGTTGTTGACGTATGTGAAATTGTATCAAGCTTTTTATTCAATATCACTAACCTATTTGCCAGAGAAGACAAGAACAATATCATCGGTGAAAGCCTGACAGTATTTCGCGCCTATCCAAATCATCCAAGAGAGGATCATCTATCAAGATGTTCCAAAATATTGGTCCTGTGATCAATCCTTGCACGCATCTTTTCCGTTTCACTTTATTGTGTTCCGCCCCTTATATCTTATCTTATATATCTTATCCCCGCATATCTTAGGTTTATTCTTATGTTCCCTAAGTAATTGCCTACTAATTTTCTGATATTATTAGGGCATTTTTTGGCTGCTAGTTGAATATTAATTGCTGGCCACAAAGGTGCTGTCGACAACTCCCGCTATGTCTAAGGATACCACAATTACGATCTTTTTGTTTTTTATAAAAAAAATTATATGTGTTAGTAAGTCATTAAGGGAGTTTTCTGTACAGGGCTGGGAGACCATATTGTTTTGAATTCAGTTTTGAAATAAGGTAAAATTTCAGCCTAATGGCTAACATTTTTTCCAATATTTTACCAAGCACAGGAAGCAAACCTAAGGGTCGATAAGACAACATGAAGATAGGGTATGAGGAAACTTTTTAGCCTGGTTTCCTTAGATCAACTATTTGGGCTTTCTTCCATGTTGTAGGAAAACAAGCCAGCTCGAGACATGTATTTGTTATCTCTAGGAACAATTTTGGGTGCACCTCTACAGCCGCTTTACAAATTTTCGCTGTAAATCCTTCAGGACCAGGATCCTTCTTCGGACTATAGTTGTCTATTACTTGTTTAAGTTCAACTACGGTAAAAGGTGGTTTATTATTTTAAACTGGACCTTCTTCCTCTCCCTTATCCTCACCTGCTCTTCGTAGTCTTCTCACTATCTTTCGCGAAAAATACAGATGACTACATGGCCGCCTTCATCTGGTTCTAACACCTGTGCATTATCTTCCATGTTTTGGCTATGACTCTATATATCCCGTCCCAAACACTTTCCTTGTCTTGTTTTTTACAAAAACTTTCAAACTTTCCGTATGAGCTCTTGTTGCTTCTTCCTCGTATTTCTGTTGTGTTTCATGATATTCTCTTATTACATATTCCTTCCGTTTCGGAGTTGCAAACGATATTCTCCTTTTCCTTCTTACCTTTTTCTTTTATAGTTTATCTATATGTTTCATTCCACCACGGTAATTTGTTTCTTTCATGATATCTAAATCTAGGAATTGCAGTTAGGCACGTTTCTTCTATACTTCTCTCATACTCTCCAATATAGTTTTTTTATTCTTTGTTGTAATATTCTTTATTTTTCGCTTGTTATTTGTTTCTTTTATTTGAATAGATGTTTTTTATTTTTCTGTAAATTGAGTTGACCTAGCTTATTTTGTATTAAATTTACGAGATCCTTTTTCCATATTACTAATTGGGGACGTTTGCATTTTAATAAATAAAGCGTTATGGTCTGAACTAGATATCCTGTATCCACATTCCACTAATTTATGTTATCAGTCCTTCCGTACATGCTGTTATATCCACTATACTTTGATACACTTTCCCTCCTCTGATAGTTTTAAATGTCGGTTCCTTCCCTTCATTTAGTACATATAATCCCTATTCATTTAGAATTCTATTTCCATTCCTTTCCGGTCTTCTGTTCTACTTCCCCACCAGTAACTTCATGCATTAATGTCCCCTCAGATTAGTATATTTTTCGTAAGTAAGCGTTCGTATATCTGCTTTTTAATAATAAGTAAGGCTCTAGTGGTTGCGGATTACTCTCCATGTACATTGAGATTACTGCGAGGTTCCAGACTCTTTATCATTGGGAGTAAGGTGTGTCAGGAGAACAATGTCTAGGTAGAAATTTGTGTTGGGAGTAGTATGTTTTGGGTGAAGTGTGTGTCTGGAGAATTTTGCATTGGAAGAAATGTGTGAAGTGTGTGTTGGGAGAAGTGTGTATTGGGAATAGTATATCTTGGAATAAGTATGACTTCGAAGAAGTGTGTGTCGGGATATGTGTGTGTCGGGAGAAGTACGTGTCGGGAGAAGTGTGTGTCGGGAGAAGTGTGTCTCGGGCATTGGCTATGGGCTATTTTCTTTCTAGTTTACTAAATAGTAACTTTCAATAACCGTACAAATCAACAGCGATAACAATAAATTGTAACTCAATTTATTCCCAAGGAGCCGTCAACTTAGTTATGAGTACAAATATAATTTTCAAATAGTATTTTCAATTACACTGTTTCGATGTAAGTTCAACGGAACATTTCCCCTGTGGTGTCGATATCGACTTGACAGCTAACTAAGTTTGGAACTTACAGGCCTTAGGTTTGAGAAATTGTTTCTTTGAACAATTGCTTATATAATATATATAATACAATTTACAAAAAGATTCTACAAAAGCTGTGTACACGCTATTTATACAAGAAACAAAAACAAAATTGTGACGCCTATTTTTCGTTTAAAAATGGTACAGAAATCGTTCTTGGGCAAAAGTATACACATATTTAATAAAATTCTGCACATATATATTAATAAATTTGCCACTAAACAGAATTAAAATTTTGGTTTAAAACCAAGTAACCAAAAAATCTTAATAATCTTTGTCAGAATATTTGTCCGACTAATATGCTTGCATTTAAGCTTTGAGCTTCAATATTGGACGACTCTTGGACGTTTTAATTTTATTATTTTTAAATAAAAAGAGCAACTAGTCGAGTTTCTTCCCGATTTCTAGCTGCCTTCCAAAGCGGTGGTCCTATTAATCTTGAATTGAATCGGTGATTAAATTTATTATATCTCAATCAAAAAAATCTAAATCTAATCAGCTAAACCGATAAGTAGACAAAATTAAATCCAAAAAGTATTGGCGGATATTACTTGCTGTCCCCGTCTTACTCAATTATAACAAAAGCTTTGTAAAATATAAAAAAAATAATAATATTGTATTCGATAAATTATTTTTTTATAAACCAATACTCGCCGATCTCATAAGCCAGGTGTGCTCAGTCGGAAAAATGTATACTATATTTCAACTCGAATATTATTGTTCGATACAACTTACACGAAACTTTGTTATTATTGATTATTGATGAGAGATCAATAGATGTATTTATAGTTAGCGGTTGTTTTTGTGAGTGTATTTAAATTCCCTATTTAACAATTTTTTCATAAATTTAGTAACTGGTAACGATTACCGGTGACGAGTCAATCAATTTTATCTGTCATTATGACAAAGAATTTTTGGATTAAGATTTCTTATCGAATATGAGCGTAAGATGGGCCATGCACGAATTTAGTTTTCATCGAAAATGTTCTTCGGTGCATATGTGTCACATATCTATCTTGACTGATGTTGTGCTGTTGCATTCAAGGTTTTTGAGGTTTAAAAAAAAACAATAGATAAAGATTAAAATTTGTATATTTGGTACTTCGTATATTTTTCCATTTACAATTTGAGTCGATAAGAATTAATAGTAACCGTATTATCTTAGACGATTATAATAATAATTCACAAAGAACGATGTAAACGTAACACGCTTTGAATGTTTTTAAAATTAAAAATATTTAACAAATTCTAGATTACAATATAGATAACTATGAGTAGTATAAATAGTTTTTATTACTTTCAGGTTTAGAACAATAATTATTGAAATTCACTAATTTATTATACAGAGTAGCCTATAGACGAGTTTATATTAAAACAATATTCATTTAAAATTCCGAAACATCCTAATTGGTTAATTATACTAAACAGAGAAATGTCTTTAAGGTATGTACATTGAATAATATATGTACATAAACCTGTATTTAATGGAAAACATTTGATATATGCACCTAAAGAATACATACGTTTTATTAAAAATTATTGCATTTAGTTGGAACATGTCCCGAACTGGTTCCACTAAATATTTTTTTAATTACAAAAGTCCTAATAGTTCCTATACAGTAAGCAAAAGGGCTCAGGGCTTACTGTAAGGGTCCCATTGGTATAGTTTATTACACCGCATTATTCTTAACGAAAAGATCGATCAATCATTCGAATTCCACTGAAAGTCCACTAAAAGTTGTGCAAATAATTTTTTTGTTTTATTATCTATAAATTAATAGAAACCTGCTATATATTATTTTAAATCACACACATTGGAAGACAATATGAAAATGTTATAGAAGAAACGATGAGGACGAAATAAATTAGTTATCTATTGCATTTTATTTCAGTACTCAAATATAACTAACTATAATATCTCTAACGTTTTTTTACAGCTAGAACGGCAATGGTGTTGCAAGTTTTTAAATCTAATTAGAATTATAATATCCCTTAAGTACATTAGATTTATCAAAGAAACTAAATAACACTGATTTAGAATTAAATTGTCGTTGTGTCATTTATAATATTAATTTTTCTTAATTTTTCAGTCTACGATATTTACATTGTTTCTACGTAGGATGATAAGAACTACAATCAGTCGTAGGTAAATGTTGATATATTTTTAATAATGTTAAAAAAAGGATCTAATGACTAATCATAAGTTTGTTTTTTTTAATTTACAGATAATTTTACTTATCGAATGTATAGATGAAGCATGAGAAAACTACTGGCATTCTATTAAAAAACTTGTCAGGAACTTTGCTAATCAATATATTTAGCGTATACAATTTCGAGAGTAATATTTTGAATATATAATTTCATAAGATTAAAAACTTTATATACAAACATGTTTGGTGTTCATTTTTGGTATGATTAACATTTTAAATTTACAATTAACTAAATTAAATACACTATTTACAAATCACTGATTCTTGCTTTTTGAAGCGAGTTGTTTGCATATATATATATATATATATATATATATATATATATATATATATATATATATATATATATATATATATATATATATATATATATATATATATATATATATATATCTTAATATAGAAAAGATAAACCCTAATTTTATACAAACAAAATGTCTTTTATATATATTTTTTAATATTGTTGAATGTTCATAGGCACAGAAACACAGTCATTTTTTCCATTACATACTCTACTTTGAAGTAACAGTGGATTAGATATCCTAAACGTTTTTGGTTTTAATTTAAGAGTTTACAACTATTTAGTATATACAATAATTTCAGGAACCCACACATACATTTAAACCGTAACGAGTTTATAAAAGAAATTAAGAACTTAAGCTGACTTTATTAGACCAAAACAATTAAGAAATATTCAATCCACTCTATGAAAATTGAGAGGGCGAGCATCGAGGGCAAAATTCGGTAGAAGTATGAGCAGTGCAAACATATAAATACGAGTATATCGAAAGATTTACTTCAGTTATACTGTTTGCCCACATTTTAATAATTCTGTGTGTTATCACGCCCCATCTTTAGATCGATCGCTTGAAATAATTGATTTAATAATGATTTATGATTCAATAATAAATAAAAAATAGTATTGATTCAGGAAATTAAAACAATAAAAGTATAGTAAATTATATACACTACTTATTTAATTATTATTTAAATTTTCTTATAAGTGATTGAACCTTAGAACAACACTAGCAAACAATTTTACGAATATAAATAACTTTGTACATGTTTAAGCGTATGGGTAAACATGCAGAGAGAAATCCCTTGCATGAATATAAATCGAATAATTGAATAAGCTATTGAGTAATTTAATATTTTAAAGCTATAAAATTCCAATATAATTTCATAATCTACAAGGAAAGCTAAATATCTACATAAATTTCAAATCCATCAGTGATTTTGCAGTTTAATTTTATTTATACATGTTCTATATATATGAATATTTTACAATTCCATTTTAGAAGCGTGATTTTTCTAAACCTATTTATTGCAATATTAAAATTACATTAGAAAAAAAATACAAAAACACTTCGATAAAATATTTTGAAATTCTGACAAATTATAACAATAAACTATTCCTTAATAACTGATATAATCAATAAACACAATATAGCTAAAATTCTAAAACTTAAACTTAAATTATAACGGTTAAAACAATATTATAGATATAAGTAACAATTAACTCACTCCTCAAAGGTTTTAATAAATTAACATATTTAAATTTACATTTAAATTTACAGTTACACATATTTACAGCTTTATTTTTTGTATAAATATAATAGTCTAAGTTTAGACATATAAATAAGCTTAAGAATACATTTCCTAACACAATTGAAGACACTGAATATGACTAAAACGTTGCTCAAAAGTTTCGTAATGTCAAAGAATGTGATGAAAGATTAACGAACATTGTAAAGACCTGGTGCTGCGCGTTGTTGAGCGTACATTATGCGATTGGCAACGCATTTGTAGCAGCACAGGTAGGCCAAACATCACTTGAACAGTATCCGTCTGAAGGCTCTTCGGAAATCCTTATTGAATATCGTATATATCACCGGATTTAGCACTGAGTTCATATAACCCAGCCAGAAGGCAATCGCGAAAGCACTTGAGGGTATAACGCACCATCGACAGGCAGCTTTAAGAATGTAGAGAAAGAAGAAAGGCAGCCAGCATGCTATGAAACTTCCCATTATTAAACCTAATATCAACGTTGCTCTTTTCTCTTTCTTTCTAGCTAACCTCCTCTTCTCCCTTTCTGGATCTCTTGGTTTGTGTTGTTTGGGTAATGCTGGCTCCAATTCTGATTTTGTTGGTTGTGATTTCTCCTGTCTTCGCGTTGAGCCTGATTTCTTGCCGAAAATTGGTTGGCATATTCTTAGTTTTAAAGGCTTGACCACAGCACAGCGAGTGGCAACACCTGAGTCTGATGATGACGGTTCTAGTTCAGATACCATGTCTGTATCTATAGCAACACTTGGCGCCCTACAGCGTTGTGATTGTTGAAGTTGCAGTTCCCCGTTGACTGATAACGTAGAACTTCTGTAGGGACACGTAGCTAACGGATTTCTTGTAACTTGCGCACAAGTAACCACCTGTGAAAATATATGCGTAAATTACTTTTAATAAACTAGGAGTAAAGATAACGTCTGCTAATAGAAATATGTATTAATGGTAAGTTTAAAAATATAAGAATTATTTAATACTTTTTTTGGTATATATGCTCGTTTGTCACCCTAATTTAACAGATATCTATACTTCTTCCTTACACCAAAGTTTAAAATGTATATTTTCTCCATATGGTAAATTCTTCAATGCATGCCACATTAATGCTTAAAGCATTCCAAGTCATTTTTAATACTGTGATGAAACATTTTCTTAAGACTGCATACATGCCATTTCAGTGATTTAAAAATTAAAAATTAGTTAAAACCTCTTTTGATGTCTTGTTTAGATCCTTTGTTTGATTTTGTACTCATATATCGGACAGGCAAAAGAGGCTCCCCCCCTTGCGTGGCAATATATCTTTGAAAATGAATCCCGTTTGCGTTACACATTATTATAATGGGTGATTTCAAGACAGATTTATTGAAATATACTTCGCGCTCTTATAAACTTCAATCATTCTTTTACTCTTTTTTGTTATTGATGATGTCATTAAAAAGCTTAATGACAATTTGAAGTTTTCAGAATTTGATCGGGCAAGTATGATGCACCGGTTAATCCTACCAAATGTAAAGTCATAATTGTAGGCAGTTCACGGATAGCTAGCTTAGATAGATTTTGGTTACGTCTCTCCTATATTTTACAATAGTATTGAAATCTTCCTTAGTAAATTCATTAAATACTGGACCTTGCACTTGGACAGTTCCATGACTTGGAAAATTCATGTTGCCGAAATTTGCCGAAAAATTAATTACACACTAAGTGCCTTTTACCGTATTAATAACTTCTTGTTCCACAAAACTAAGCTCAAGAATCAGGGAATGAAGCATGAGCATTCATTCATTCCCTGATTCTACCCATCATCGATTATGCTGTTTTTACCCAAAAGTGTCCTAAAACATTCTTAATAATCTACAGCACTTTTTATTATTAGATTAAATCGGGTTACGTAATTAGGACCATATTTCCTTTCATTGCTCTAAGCTTAAATGTCTTCCTATCCGTCAAAGGCGTAGCTCCAGATTTCTACAAGTCTTATTCTCAATTTTAAACATTTCTAGTTCACCATCTTATCTTAAGAATTCTTTTCATTTTTATTCTACTTATATAAGAGTACCACGTCCTTTTAATCGATTCGTATGCCACAGCATAACATTGGTTTCCTTTTTACGATTCAGGCTGGAACGTAACGCCTTGCCGATGACATTAAGCGAGCTCATAATAAAAATAATTTTACAAGACTGATTCCTGAGTATAAGGGAAATCATCTGAATTTGCTATTTATATATTTATATCAATTTATTAATATTATCTATTTTTATTATATATTTAATGTCTATATTTATCATTATGTATATTAAATATTTACATACATTGTAAATATTTAGGATTATTTTGTTATTGGCACCTATAATCAATATTTCTCCATGTAAAGATTTGAATGGCAAAAGAAAGGAAGTCTGCACAGTGTAAACAAATTGAATATTAAAGAATAATAAAAAAAATAAAAATGTTTGAATATATTTGCCAAAATTTCATACTAATTTTTTGTTTCTAATTAGAAAAAAAGTTTATTATTAGAGTTGGACTCATAATGGGTGATTCATAAATGATGATAAGATCCGCAGTCAAAAACAGTACTTACGTATAAAATTAAAATACATCGCTGTATTGTAAATAAATGTAAATGTAATTAATAACTACTATTAACTTATTCGACATTTTCCCACAAAAACATAGGACACAAGTTAGTTTAGAGTTTCACTGTTTTGTTACTGTTTGCATGTGCTAGGTCTAATATTTATTACACAGACACAGATTAAATATGTTAACAAGGAATTTTATGGATCGTACTAATTCACTATTAGGCCCCGTACCGTATAACAAGCTCGGATGCCATTCTTTTTGAGCTAACCAGTTTTAAAGCGTGATTAAATATTTACATAATGTGAAATTAAATAAAGATAGTAATTAAGGCGTTTTATATAAAATTTTAACAAACCTTAAGTGTATCTTTTCTATCATCAGGTGGTTGGGTGCTGGCGTCACCCGCTTCACTAGTCGAGATGTCAGATGCGAAGTCGCAGGTCACCGTCGGAATTGGGACTTGTTGAGTTTCTATTGTTGATATCTGACCTTCCCTGGAATATACATAAACTTTTATAATATAGTTTATTAGTGTATTTCTCTCCAATTTAGTGATCTTTTGGAATATGCCTTGAAGTTGTTGAATGTAAGGGTCGAAAACCTATGTTTAGCAGGGGACTGACACAACCATGAGTTCCATGAGGTGATTATTAAACATCAAAACTAGCAGGTGCTGTAAGTTGGTGTAGGTGCATACCATAATTAACATATGGATTTAACAACCTACAAAATCTATTACATGATGATCAGTTAATAGAAAGAAACTCATTTGGTATCGGTTGTAATTGAAAGATTACAACCACGACCCAATAAATAACAAGTTAATATTATATATAAAAGTACTATTTCTCAAATTATTAACTTTTTATTAAGTATAAGTATTCATTTATTAAGTATAATTTAATTTTTTAAAGCATAATTTAAACAACTTCTCGGTCTACATGGCGTTACCGTGACCAAACGTACGCTACATTCGAAAGGTGGTACTGGATTCTCTTAACTCATCCCTTTCAAGCTGGATTATTTTATTTACAAACAATGTTTATACCTGTTATTATTAGAGTTATTGGGATCCACCCCTGACGGCATGTGTAAGGATGACGAGGTTGGCATGGGTCGTGTTCCTTTGGTAGGATTTGTAAAACTTGTTTGTTGATCATTCTGAAATATAACATGAACATAATTTCAGATTTTTTAACTATTAATTTAAATTAATAGATTAAACTAGCTTAGATTAAACTTAGATTAAACTTAGCATTAGATTTAAACTAGCAGTATTAATGAGTCTGTAATATCGAGAAAGACACAAAGTTTTTCAGAATACAGCACAGAGCAGAAAATCGAAACAACGCTTTGTTGTAAATACCAAAGACCTTTCATTTTATTTCAAGGTACTTTATTGATGATGAGTATATGAGTTGTTAGGTCACAGAAATAACTTAAATTAGGTGAACTATTTGCTTATTTGTTATTATAATAAGAAAAATCTGAACTAAGTCTATGTCCTAAGAAAAACATATTCTACTCATAGACTTAAATTAGACCATATGACGGAAAATGAAATTGTTTGCCTTAAAACCAGGCCATTGGAATCGTTGATCACAAGGTAAACTTGTTACATAAAAGCAACCGCGTGGCGTAGGTATCAGAGCAGGCGGCTGCTGTGTTGCGGGCTCTAACTTCGGTTCCCAGCTCATTATATTATAAATAATTAGATTTCTGGTCTGGCTGGTATGAGTACCGCGTCTAAGACTCTAAAATTTTTCTCCGATCTGATTGTATTACATCAAATTAAAGAAAGGGACTACGTCTGATTGTCTTTGTGTTTTCGGAAAAGCTTATTTCCATTTCCTTTACGTTCAGGAGGACAGCATTATTATGAACATCTAGTATGATACTCACAGGTCTCGGTCTAGGATTTTTTCTAATTCCCCTCCTGGCACGCGCTTTCGCCGCGAAATATATCCTTATGTAAACAAACACCATGATGCAGGACGGTATGTAAAAGCTGCCCAGCGCAGAGTATACCACGTAGCCGATATCGTCAGATACCTGGAACAAAAAACAAAATTTGTGAATGTTGGCTTATAGCCAGCTATGTAAATCATTGTTCCAAGAAGTGCTCGGTTTCGTTAGTGCTTTAGTGTACTGACAGTAGACCTAAAAGGAAGAAAAATATGGAAAATGCATTATACTAAATATTAGTCAACGATACTTACGCGCAATATTACTTCTGGTTGACATTAAATACGATCAAATTAAATTGTAACAGTTAAAAAAATTTGAGTAAACATGTTCACAATATTACTTTTTAAAACCGATTGTGGTTGATATATCTAGATATTAATAATAAGATCTGATATAAATATATTAGCAAGGGGCATTTAGACCTACTATCTGTGTTGCGATCCCACCTTCCCTGAGCTACTATAAGCCACACCCCTCTCTCCGGGCTTATAGTATCACCCCCTATACCTACTCCTACCTTCCTACCCTTCCTACCTCATTCACCCCAAAAACAAAAAGACGTTTGGCCAGCGTGACGTTTTATGGCTAATATCATAAAGGAATCGCGACCAAACACTGCGGCCCTCAGTCTCCGGCAGCCCTGCTATTGCCTACTCCGGCAGCGGTTATGGTTCCGGCAGGGCAGAAGGTGCTAAGAAATCGGCAGAAATCCGGCCGTCACAATGCGATGACCCTGGCTACGTTTAATACTAGGACCTTGAGAACAGACGACCGACTTTTGGAATTAACTGAAGAACTGGATAACATAAAATGGGATGTAGTGGGATTGTCTCAGGTACGGCGCAAAGGAGAAGACCTAATAAATGTCTCCGAAGGCCACTTACTTTATTACAGGGGCCACGATGACTCCATCTACGAAGGTATTGGATTCCTGATCAATAAAACGCTGTCTTTCGCTATTCAAAACGTAACGAGTATTTCAACTCGGGTATGTTTTGTAATCCTAACGCTTAACAGAAGATATGCGTTAAAGGTGATTCAGGTTTATGCACCTACTTCAGACCACCCAGATGAAGAAATAGAAATATTCTATGAGCAGGTGGAAAAGGTGTACAAAGATAATCCGTGCCATTTCACGGTCATAATGGGAGACTTTAACTGTAGAATCGGCCCAAACATTGGAAATGAGACTTCAGTGGGACAGTATGGACTGGGTAGTTGCAATTCGCGTGGACAGTCCCTAATCAATTTCCTAGAACATCAATACCTTTATACTATGAATACATTCTTTAAAAAGCGCCCTTCGAGGAAATGGACAAGGACAAGCTCAGATGTTCGAACGAAAAATGAGATCGATTACATTATCAGTTCACAAAAGTCAATCATAACGGACGTAGATGTCCTTAGTCGCTTTAAGACCAGCAGCTACCATCGTTTAGTGTGAGCTACATTTAGGTATCATTTCAATAAAGAAAGAGCCAAGTTAGCGAAGAAAAGCAATACCACCTATGAAAGAGAAGCATTTACCCTTTTAGGGAA
This sequence comes from Teinopalpus imperialis, assembly GCA_029286865.1. NCBI lineage: Eukaryota > Metazoa > Arthropoda > Insecta > Lepidoptera > Papilionidae > Teinopalpus > Teinopalpus imperialis. The sequence continues at coordinate 8,519,068 of JAGSMU010000008.1, read as the reverse complement.
AGAATTTCAGGTTGAGCTGGAAATAAGTTTGATGGGCTCGAAGAACAGAACCAGGATGTGGATTCACTAAACGATGCTCTTTGTAAGATTTTAAAAGACAATAAAATATACCATTAGTGTGCGTAACGATAAGGACCAAAAATTAACACCAAATAAGCTGACTTTACTTGTTCAGAGAAGAGATATGAAAAATAATACAGAAACAGATCAGAGAGAGCTACATAAATTAAATAAAACTATGAATAAGGCAATAAAAATAGATAAAATAATAATAACCCGGATAATCAAAGATACCATATAACAATATAACGGACCTAAAGTTTTTAGAAGACGAATTAATAAAAATAAAACACAGTTAAATAAGCTTTCAGACAAATCTGGCAATGCGGTAACAGATCGCGACAAGGTCTTACAGATTGTTGAAGAGTTTTACGGGGAATTGTACACATCTCAATCGCGAGAATCTCAAGAACCACATGCTACTGATGTCAGAACAAACCCTATAGAGCGCTTGGATGAGGACGATATTCCTCCAATTATAGCGGAAGAAGTAGGGTTGGCTATGACCAGAATGAAACGCGGTAAACCATCTGGTGAAGATGTTTTATACGTGGAGATACTACAAGCAGGTGGACCTCCCGTACTGAAAGTTCTCATTAAACTCTTCAACATGGTACTGGTTTAACAATCCACGCTATTGTTACGATCTTGCACAAAAAGGGGTATTAGGCCAAGTTATCTAATTACCGCCTTATAAGCTTACTCTCTCAGGTCTCCAAACTTTTCACCAAGGTTCTGTGCAACAGGCTAACGCGCCCCCTGGATGAATTTCATAGAACAAGTTGGCTTCCTGGATACTCCACTTTGGACCACATTCAAGAAGTCAGGCAGTTGATGGAGAAATGCAAACAATACAACCGGCCCCTATGTATCGCTTTCATAGATTACGAAAAAGCTTTCGACAGTGTCGAACACTGGGCCGTGTTCCATTCTCTCCATTCTGCAACATTGACAAGTGTTATGTGGATATCCTCCGGGAGCTGTACAGGATTGCAACACTGCGGATGCGCATGCATACGACGAACGAAGATCTTGACGAATCATTCTTTGCGTGTATCCAACATAATTGTGGGGAACGACCAGGTAGAACTGGTGAATGACTACGTCTATCTTGGACATCGTTTATCGTTTGACAGTAGTCTTCAGGTAGCTGAAATCAAAAGACGTATATGGCCGGGCTGGGTTGCCTTTGGAAAACTTGACGACGTTTTCAAGTCTAAGCTCCCACAATGCCTCAAGACCAAGGTGTATAACCAGTGTGTCCTGCCCATTTTGACATACGCCTCCGAAGCATGGACGCTCACAAAGTAAAATCTGCAAAAAATTCAAGTACCACGAGCTATGCAGCGCGACATGCTAGGAATCACTCTGATTGACCGCATACCCAACGTCAATATTCGCCAGAGAACCAAAGTTGAAGACGTGGGTATGCGGATCATGAGACTGAAATGGCAACGGGCAGGACACCTGGCTAGGCGAGAAGGCGGTCGGTGGACCACGGCAGTAACTGTAGTAGAATGGAGGCCAAGGGGCCGATCAGTGGACAGACCATCGGACCGCTGGTCAGACGACATCTTCAGGGCAGTGGGGCCGCAATGGTTTCTGGCAGCACAGGATCGAACTGAATGGCGCGATAAAAGGGAGGCCTATAGCCAGCAGTATGGAGATAAGGGCTGATTTGATTGATATAAATATTCTATAGGTCCAGGTCTACAAGACTAAGGTTTCCACCGCCTGTTTCATCTGAAGCTTTCTGTGATCTTATTGGACATGCTACTACTTCGGACTACGAGTTAGTCCTTCTGTGTTACGAGATTTCGCCACGATGGATATTAACCAGGAAGCCATAACCAAATGTTATTTGTTACGTACACTTCAAAAAATCGCTGTATAACTGAAATAACGAGAAACAAACTTCATGAAAATATTAACATACGTGTATTTTTTCATTCTTTATGTGTACTTAGAATATTATTTTGTACTTATTATAGTATAATTAAGAGACTTTTATTGAAATAATGATTGCAGAATCAACACTCTTCTTCGTGTTAATCTCATAAAGAGGTATGGTGCCAATCCTAGATATTTAAGTTAATTTCAATAAAAAATATTATACGTTTATAACGGACCCCTCAGTTCCGTGAGTCCTGTGTCCCATGAAGCTGTAAGAGCCGCATAGGTTAACAGCATCAACATCAACAGAATCTAGAGTACGTTTATTATGTACTCATTTTTGTATTGTAAATTTTTCTTTTTGTTTGATTATCTAACAAACATTCACTACAAGCTTAAGTACTTCTTTCTTTCTCTCTTCTTTTTCTTTTCTTTTGATCTTGTTTTGCCTTTTTTAGATTTCTCGTAAGAAATGCGTTCAAAAATATTTCAAGAAGATAAAGAAACGTCTGTTCCACTATCAGTTGAATGCCGAATTAGGTATTTTGTAAAAGAACGAAGCAAAAATTTTTCACTTAACAAAATTTCAATTCTAGTCGCAGTGAAAAGAGCTCGGTGTCTAATTTCGTTTAAGCCTCAGGCATAGTCATTTCAAAGGATGTTATAACCTTATTATTTTGTAGTCGTATTATATTTTTGTGCTTTAGAATGTAAAGCCTACTGTTATCATAAATAATTAGGTTTGGTTTTATAAAAACGTGATGGCATGCATACTTCAGTTTATACAACATAGGTCAGATCTATTGATAAAATAAATAAAGTAAAGTTTATTTCCATTAAAACCTTAAACATTAATACATCCATTTTTGAGACATCCTTTTTAGTAAATATTTATTTGTGCCAGGATGCTCCGCTCTTCCTATCCAACAAGAGTTGTTTTGTGTGTGTTTGTGTGTGTATGTGCAGATTTATATCTTGTCGCTTATGTAACTATTTGTAACAGTAACTCAATCACACTATATCTGAGTTTAGTAAACCACTCTGTTACAATATTTTTTATCTTACGTGAAGATAGTGGAGAAATGTTTAACTTTTTATTCAATTTATGGTATAAGTACTAGTAACTATACTGTTTCTTAAATTGATCATTAGCAAAGTTTGTCCTAACAACCCCAATGTCATTAACCACCTGGAGGAGGCCATCTCGGATTAGGACTGGAGTTCGAGGACACAGTCTTATGTTTTTCTAGTATTACCTGCAATATATATAATTGTCTAACACTCAAAAACTTACCAATAGAATAAAATATATATATATATATATATATATATATATATATATATATATATATATATATATATATATATTATATGATGTACATGAAATTATAATATAAAACTTCGGATCCCTCTACTCACTATACCAAGTACAGACGGACAGACCCATTCATGCACACCAATAATCATATACTTTCACTCCCTAAACTGCACCCACGACATATTAGCCATGTACTCTGATTACCACGAAGTATTTTATTACAATTAAAGTAAATGAGAGAAAAATGAAGAAACACAAAACAACAAAAAAGTAATAAATACAATTTATAAATCAACCATGGGCTTAGAATGGAAACACAGTATTAAGGAAACGCTGAAACCGTACGACAAATGGCTGAGTGATCTGTGTGTCAGGTATTTATTTATTTTAATAATTAAAAAATAGCTCATGAATATAAAATAATACATTCTCATGAAATCGTAAACATTTTACGTTATTGAGATTTAATTTTTTAAACAGCGGCAGAATAATAGCAAACAATGTTTAAAAAATTAAAAATATAACGTAATAATATTGTGAAATCTTAAAATAATAATAAAGTTATATTTATTAGTGGACTAATGTTGGGTTGGAACTAAAGACATAAATGGGGTATGAATCGTGACTGGACACATAATCCCCACCCCAAACGTGAAGGATTTTGAAAGAATTATTTAGATACGTATCACAAAAAGATATTCGTTTGTTATTGAAATAATTGGATTATTAGTATATATCGTCACGTACTGAAATATTTGCTTCATTATTCACAACAGAATTTTATAATCGTAGTTTATGTTTACTTTTGCTATACTTCAGTGTGTTTCTAGCTACTGGATGAATGGGTCAGCTCGACCGACGTAAAACCACGCTCTCACAGAATACCAGTGTAAAATAGTAGCTAAATGCTGGTGTGTTTTGTCTGTTGAGTGTAGGGATCCGGAAACCTTTATTACTGATGACGAGGCATTCCATCTCAGTTCTCAAAGGTGACAACGCATCTGCATTATGATTCCTTGTCAAGAATGTATGTAGATGTCATGGGCCACAGGAATGACTTGCCATCAGGTGAACTGTGTGCTCGTTTGTACTTTCAATGTGATAAAAAAGAAAAACATAAATTGTGAAAAATATTTTTCTGCCATAAACAACTAACACACGCCAGTTTCGTGTCGTATTCATCTACAGCGTCCGTGACACTACACTTTGCCTCCACATTTTGTTCTATTACACCACTTTATTGAAGGGAAAGACGAGTCTATGTCTTTTTGTTTGTGCAAATATTCAGGATACAATAATATATAACATGTACATAAAATGTACATAGTACTAGACTAGACTTGTAATCACGAGGGATGTTAGTCACATTACAGGGGAAGAGATGAATATGAGGGGTTTAATACGAGAAGAAGTTTAAATAAAATAAAGGTGCATTCTTTTAAGAATGACATGAAAGTATTGGATAAATGAGACCACCGCGTCTCACTTATCAATAGGGGTGTCAAATATAACATAAAAATATTATTTATATTCCTAAGGACTACATGGAAAGCCTCGTCGCCGCTTTTAGTTCTCCGACTCACCCGACATCATGCTACAACCAGTTTTAATCTACCGTGTGGTCATATATATTTATAATATTAGCAGTGTTAAATGAGTAAACAGTTGACTCGATGGTTAGTGTTGACTCCGTTCCGTAACACATCTATCCTGCAGGAAGGATTTAAGATAATGCGTTGTCACCCGTGAGGATTGCTATGGAATACCTCGTTGCATGTAATTGGGTCCCTGGATCCCTTATTCACCATTTGATACACAGAACCTTCTGTGCTTCTATTTTATGTCACTATTCTTTGATTCTTTGGGGGCATGGTCCTTTTTGGTCGAGTCAAATGCAGATGCAACATGACTCTTTAATTATCAAATAATCAAATCATAAAATTCTTTATAAAAAATATTATCATAATATTTATATTATATTTTTTATAGAAATATTTTATAAAAAATATAATATAATTTCTATATATATATTTTATTTATAGAAATATTTTGTTATCATTAATAGGACCAAATGTAAGAATTTGCACTTTTCTATTATTTTAATAATACGTAAAAAGGGAAGCACGAGCATGTACACGAAAATGAACACTCATATAGGAGAGAAAGTGTAGATACTCATATAGACTAATAATATATGAATATTATATATTTTCAGCAATATTATACGTAAACGGGTTCGTTTGAGAATGTTCTTATTTTGAGGTTGGATAATAAAATGATAGAGAGATGTGTGTGTTAAAATCAATGATTTCGAGTCAACTAAAAATATTTGTAAATATAAAAAGTAAGGAAGTTAAACATATATAACAATATAAAATGGTATTTGTCCCTAAGGACGAGGCGGCTAATGCATTGTTCCAGGAGTGTCGGTTCGAGTAAATAATTAAATTAACTAGGGGCCCATTTTAAATGAAATCTAAAAGAATCGTCCCAGCGGCAAAGGTTGTATGGGTCAACAACTTCACGAACAGAATTGGATTGAGTGGGATTTTAATTATTTCTACATGGCTTCAGAAAAAGGGTAATGTACATTGTAATTTAGAGTTATGTATATATGATAACAGATTTTTTAAATATAAAGTTGTTCACAAATTGGCATACACACAAATTATTTACAATTTACATAATATTATTACTGTAATTATTACGTACGCAAACGGCGTACGCACATATAGTGTTTTACAGTCACGGTCAAAATTTTCTGTGGTTTTCAGTGATGTATTGAGCTAAACTTGTGGTAACATTTATTTATTGATATATTTATTCTTTTTGTTCCTTAAATAATTTTTACATAGCCCGACTTAATGTCCAGTGGTATTCTGTTCCAGTCGACCTTGCGAGAATGAGAGAAAATGTTGGTGCATGCAATGCACAAATACCGTAAGAAAATATATACATATATCTGATTTTATTTGCTTTCAAATAATGTTGTCGAAGAAGATCTCGATGTAGTGCCAACGAGACATTTAACAAACACACCCAGAACCGTAAAACAACTTGGGCAGTACAACTATTGTTCCCGACTAGGAATCGAACTTGCTACTTACTAGGTCCGTTCTCTGGTTATGAGGCGACGTAGCCGCCGCTATAGCAAATATATTGATGATGAAAGATATAAAATATACATCTATGTATATGGATCATAAAAGAATTCTTAAGTTACACCTCTCCTCGCGAAATTAACCCGGACTCCATTGTTCGTATTCAGCGATCACTTCTGATATATTGTGTTCGACTAGAAAGTTCTGCAGATAGCCGATGACCATATAAACTTTCGGAATTTATATTATTTGATATAAAATGAAAATAACTTAATAGATTTATATGCTATCTTTAAAATACGTTTTATTTTACAGTTAATTTTATTTAAATCATGCGACATTGCCGAATGTAAGTCGGACAGTTACTATTAAAACAGGAAATTTGAGGATATTATATAGCATTCAAAGTTTAAATAGCTATTTAAACTTTGAATGCTATGACAGCGGAGTCCTTCTCTATCGAGCCTTATAGGTTTCTATTCATGCTACGCTCATGTATAGCTTATAGTAAATTAATTCAGTAGTGGCGCATATCCATAAATATTAAAAATAAAAAATAATTTTATTTAACGAATCTTTGCTTTATCATTAATAGCTCGCTAGGCTATTATAAATGTGAAGTTAAAAAAAAAAGTAAGAGCCTATATATACAAATCAGTGGGATTCATAGGACTGGACTTCTTCTCTAGAGAGCGTCTTAGAGCATTATCTACCACGCAGCATAGCATTCACTGTGGATTAGTAATTTATGTGTTTGATTTTTTTTCTTAATAACACGATTTTCACGATTTGTTTCTTCCTAGACAAGTAATTGGTATATTACAATCAACAACGGTACTAAAAATTTCAATTAAGAATTTCATAGGTGCCATCACTGAGATCGTACTCGGTTTGCTCCCGTGACGTGAACTAAAAAGAAACGCTCAGGTACTAAGCTATCACGGTTCTTCATTTACGTACAATAAATGTAATATGTTGTTGTAGTAAATTATATAAGGCGCGTTCCTATTTCCTTTGGTGTTGCTTTTAATGAACTTGTACTGTATTGGCAACATTTAATCCCGTACGTAGGAACCAACGACTCGTCGGTCCGACCATGGCTCGTTAAATCCCTGCCCGAGAGTAACAAGATAATTGCATTACTGAAATTGTAGCTGATTGTAACAAAGTAAATTGAAGTGATCGCCTATTGGGAAGAGTTAGACTCACAATATACTAATTGTGGGTTTGAACATTACTATCATATACCGGTGAGTTTAGATTTATTTATTTTTTATCACCATTGGCAGTGCTTGCCTATTTCACTTGAAGGTAAGTGGCCCTGTAAGTCTAGATTGTAAACGTACTAAATAAGTCGTAGCCTACTCATTCACTCTTCCCTTCAAACATTCATATTAAAGGCAAACGGAAACAAAGACGCAAACAAAGTTTTCCAATCCCTCGATGGTATTGGGAAGGAAAATCGCTTTGTTCAATTGCAAGGAATATCAATAACGAAGGGATGCAGTCCCGCCACACGCTTACACTGTTCAATGGAGTAGAAGAGGATGAAGGAATTCGTTCGTTAACACGATAGCATGCCGCAGTTATACACTAACTGTAGCATGAATTGGTTGCCCAACCGGTAGACGACCATGCTTCCACAGAACTCCACTATAAAATACGAGAGAAATGTTATGTTATGCTAAGTTCTGCTGCGTTTTGTCTGGAGAATAGAGGCGACCGAAGAACCTATTAACGGTTATGAATCATCTTAGTCCATTAATCCATCTTAGGCATCAGAAGTGATAACGCAAAGTGCGAGAGACTATTTTATGACGTCAAAATATATATATATATATATCTTTTGTATTACATAAATTTTACGATTGATATAAATGTAGAGGTACGAGTAAACTAAGTTTTCTTCTGTTATAATATAATTTATCAGTAATTTTCATAAAAAGCATGAAATTATGTTAAAAATTTAATTAAAAAATGGAGTTTGGAAGAAGAAGAGAATCCATTAGCCCCGTTTCGTCGTTAGTGGCAAATAAGGGAAATAAGGATAATCTTGACGGTTTCGGATAATTTACTTGAAATTTGTGCTAGTCGCCAATCTGATCATTTTAGATCTATACAAATATGATTTTGAGTTTATTCAATGTCATTTTCACGTAATTATTCTTTTTCTTTGCATTGATGATTGTTTTGTTTTAGATTTTTTTTTGTATAAATGTATTTAATACTCAATTTTATTGTTAACGAATAAAGAAACAAAAAAAAGTAATAAATGACTACATGTATACATAAAGTTGCAAAAATGATTGTTCAAGAGCAACAAGTTTAACTTGATTTACTGAATTTGAAAGACGAAGTGGAAGCTTTATAGATGCCATGCAAGGTTAAGCAAAAAAATTTTGAAACCGTCAAAATAAAATAATGCTTGAGCGAGAACTGGATGTTGGTTTCACAGCATTATAAGCTAATTGACAACTGCCCCTCCATTAAAGTTGTTCGATATGGGTGCCGTATAAATTAAACGATGAGCAGAAAGGTATACGCGTGGATAATCGCATACAAAATTATATTAGATAAATTTGACGACGGAAGAGAAACGTTTATGATTACAGGGGACGAAACATGTTTACCAATATAATTGGCAACGTAAAACACAGCAACAGATGACGTTTTGAAGATGAACTGACTCCAACTAAATGAGCACAGAGAACAAAAGGGGAAGAAATTGTGACAGTTTGTGTCCTAAAATCCGAAGTTAGAAATTTGGAACCTTCTCTCGCATCGTGATAAAGCTGCACGTGTGAGTGGAGCTTTTGCTAGAAGAATCGAATCGAATACGAAAAACGTTTCTATTCTACTTCGCTAGCCATAATACCCTAATTTAGTACGTTTCCGGAACAGCAATTACGTAATTCGAAAATGAATGTTTTAGGATTGAATGAAAGGAAATTTAGGATTGATTGGAATGAAAATGTCTAGTGCAAAACATTTTGTATTTATGTATGTATGTGCATTTGAAGATTTGGAAGTTTTACATTAGATGAATACCACATGAAGTAAGTTTTAGTGAGGGCATATACTTCGAAAAACAACAAAAGTATGTATACAGCTATAACATCTGGTATTTGTTATCAAAATCCAAAAATTTTCAGTATGACTTAAGTATTTTTTGATTTTAACTTCTTTTCAAAAATTATAGGGCAAGCGGTTTGAAAGCAAAGATGTCATGGTTGCTTATAATTTTGAGTTTTCTGAGGCGCCTAAGAAAGAGAGGTTAACTATAATAATTCAAACGCGAAACATTGAAAAGATCGATATTTGCAATAAATAATTAACTTTATAATTTATGAGTATGTAATTTATTTCGGCATAACACGGATGAACAATTCTTACAGTATATCACTCGTTATGAACATTTCCTTGTTACAGTGTCGTAAAATTGAAAATTAACTATAATAATTCAAACGCGAGAACATTGATAAGATCGATATTTGCAATAAATAATTAATTTATGAGTATGTAATTTATTTCGGCATAATACGGATGAACAATTCTTACAGTATATCACTCGTTATGAACATTTCCTTGTTACAGTGTCGTAAAATTGAAAATTACCTATAATAATTCAAACGCGAGAACATTGATAAGATCGATATTTGCAATAAATAATTAATTTATGAGTATGTAATTTATTTCGGCATAATACGGATGAACAATTTTACAGTATATCACCTGTTATGAACATTTCCTTGTTACAGTGTCGTAAAATTGAAAATTACCTATAATAATTCAAACGCGAGAACATTGATAAGATCGATATTTGCAATAAATAATTAATTTATGAGTATGTAATTTATTTCGGCATAATACGGATGAACAATTCTTACAGTACATCACTCGTTATAAATATTTCCTTGTTACAGTGTCGTAAAATTGAAAATACAGACGTTAAATTTAAAACTAGTAACATATTTAACGAACCGTGATATTTTATTAGTGAAGCACGGATTTCTATAGCGAATCAGTGTCCAGCATATACGTAAGTTGTGATTTATTTTTTGGTGTATTTGTTAAAGTCAGTGAAGTATTAACATCATTAATATCGACCTGTCAATGTCGTAGTTTTGTACGTACGTCCATTCCCGAGCAAAATTTACAGTGAACAATTTAATGATTGCTATAAATATTTATCGTCGACGGTTATTAAAAGTAAATCATAGAAAGGTATGAACGAAAAAGGGAAAACTCAGCCAGGCAAAATTGTCAACCTGGATATAGCCAATGTTTCGGTGTTTGTATAGATGCTTTGTGTATATGATATAGATTGGTATAATTTTGATATGCGTGACTCACGCGTTGCTGTTGCTGATTGAATGTTGTTTGTGCCAAGTCAGATAGACTACTCAGGGATATACTAAGGAATGTCTTTTTAATAATAAATGGATCCCCAATTCTATTCACTCACCATAAACAAACATATTCGCATTTTTTTGATAGAAGAAGGAATAAACGAGCTAGTAATAGCGCACCTGATAGTAAATTATCATCACCGTTCATGTACGTTCACAGTATGAGAAGATTGCTGATTGTTGGCCTTTGAGAAAAATCTGGCTCTTTTCTATTACCAAATTAATATTCTATACTTCGTAAAGTATTATCGTTAAGGTAATACCGCTGTGACCAACCATCAAGATGGACCATCAAGACGGTGAGGATAAAATGATGGTACGAAAATGAAAATCTTATTTTCGTTTCATGCTATCATCACCTATAAATTTCTTTGCTTCATCGCATATAAACCTTATACATATTCATACATTTGGCGCCATAAAACCAAACACAAAATAAGAAAGCAAAAAGACACTCTAATTATGTAACAACTAAGCCAATGCATGTCATCCTGGCTGTAACAACGCGTAAAAGTAATCTTGTTTTACACGAAACTCCGCAACTTCCTGTTGTAACATAAAATGTACTTAAACACAACGCTAATAAAAGTGTAGACCTCTAATTTTCTTTTTATGAATATATGCAGTCTAAATTGTATTATCTAAAAATTACATACAAGCAAATTGTTTAGGGTAGGTTATATTGGATTAGCGTAGCGATAGGAATTCAAATCTTAATGATATGGATCAATAAGCTCCATTTCTCGGATTCTCATTTAAAATAATTATTTTCCTACGATACAACTCATACATCTTCGATATACTTATATACACGTCATGTGTAATAATTGGAATTTGTAAATTTGTAGGTAACAATATGATAACGCTGATCTCAGTATCACCATTGGAATATATTTTTTAAAAGATTTTTTGTAGAAGTTTTTTATTGTGTCATCGGTGTTATATTCTAACCATTTATGGTAATAATAATAATAATAAAAGTTTATTGCCACAAAAAAAGAACAATATACATAAATACAATAAAAAAAGGTTCTTATGTCTGACGCAAATATAATTCGCATAAGGATGCAACGACTGAAGGTAGCAAATGGTAGTAGACTCAGCGATGGTCACACCGTGCTGATTTTCAGAATACCACATTCTCAGTCGCCGCATCAGAATAAGATTCTCGCTTATCGAATGTAAATTGAAGAAAATTATATAAAAAGTTTGATTATAAAACTTAAACTGTGTATGTATGTATTGAACAATAATTATTTATAGTTAACAATATAAATAAAGATACGTATATTAGTAGGATTCCGTTTATTGATTTTGTTACAACGATCAAATTTTTTTTAATAACTTCCATTTTGATAAAAGATAAAGTCGTTCTATAGTTGATGCCAACTTGAAATATCTTTCAAGTTTACATATATCAAGCTGTCTTATGTTTCTGAACCACAAGGGATTGAGTGTGTTTCTCTTGTGGACCTCTGAAGCCCAGTCTAATTTAGTTGCTTTTGAATTAAGGTAAGGAGTGTGCGCTTGGAAATATTGTAGCATTTTCGTTTTTTCTATAATCCTAGATCCAGAAACGATATCTCAGCAATTGAAAAGAGACATTATTCAATGATTCCACAATTATTTTCCTAACTTCTTCCTATATTATTTTCGTTTTTCTTTTCCTCCTATATTTCCTGAGATATTTGCAAACTTGGTACAAATTTTTCCTCCTATAAAATGCATTTTTGATTTTACTGTTTGTATATTTATTATTTCGAAAGCGTAAGGCACTAGAAATAAATAAATCCTAACTTCTTAAAATATTCCACCTCTATCTGCTGACATATCTCTAACTTGACTTATTTGTTTATTGATAGATTGACATTGACGTATATTACCTAGGACCACATAACTTTACATTTTGCCGTATTAATATGAAGCGAGTATAAATATTGCGGTATAAGAAAATCCTGACACCCATCTTTCCGTAATCTTCAACTTTTGTGCTTGCGGATTTAACAGCGAAGTTAAACAAAAGTTTATTAATTCATTATATTAATGCAATGAATGTAAATGAGACGATGGCAGAGTCACAATGGAACTATCAATCAGCAAACTTCATGACGGGCATAGTATGTGTATAAGTAAGTGTCACAGGAGAGTTTGTTGCGCTGCTGTTGGTTTTGAGTTAATTTTATTTAAATATTAACAAAACCAAACTATTGCGTAAAGATAAATTATATGTTATATGATAGTATTAGAATCACTTTAAACTGATAATTGGATTTATATGTTATTGCAACAGGCACTCCCTATTGCGAATAAAAAAGTAAAGTAAAGAACTTGCTACTGGGCAAAGGCCATCTTGCCAGAATATTAGAGCAAAATGTACCTCGTAGCTGGCGGACTTTATAAATATATATCCTTGCTTCTCAGAATCGTCGTTGTCTCCTTACTCAGCGGTTTTTCCCGCTCGCGAGTTTAATAAGATAAAGCTGTAGAGGTCTCTGGACCAACTGCAATACACACAATATATATATATATATATATATATTATATATATGTACATCCTTTATCTTTTATTTTAGTCACGCATGTCTCCTCAACATGTTTTCCGTCACTATCGATTATTAGGTAAATTAGTACCACAACTTAAAAAGCTCACCAAACCAAACCTCAAACTAAGGCAGACGAAAGTGTAAAACAAAGATGTGTATCAAAACTCAAAACTATACGGTACTGTTTAATTGTATATTTAATTGTATTATTTTAATTATTCATAAGTGTATATACCTGCTGACATGATATAAGTAATTTAATTGTATTATTTTAATTATTCATAAGTTTATATACCTGCTGACATGATATAAGTAATTTAATTGTATTATTTAATTATTCATTAGTGTATATACCTGCTGACATGATATAAGTAATTTAATTGTACTACTTTACCGAAATATATAATGAAGGGCGAATTCAAATTTAGAAATCTTAGAGCGCGGAACATCTTGCGTCACACTTACGAGTAATTAGAATACTAAGCAAGAATAATAGCAAATAGAGAAAGCTTCCGACGATGTTGCATATGCGATGATAATTTATACAACAGCACGAAAATTAAGTTACTAGTTATTCCCTTAGTTTATAGTCAAAAAAGGCTCGGCTCGAACGAGATTCAATGATACGGCTTCACAGTTGACCTGATAGTAAGGATCACAATAAACCATTATTGAATCAGACCGACGTTGCAGTTTGTTTCTAGTTACGAGAAAGATGGATTGGTTCTACGGGGGAAACACTAATGACGCGTTGCGTATCCGGTGGCGAGACATTTCATCTTAGCGCCAGGACTGACAACGCATGCGCATCTTTCTTGAGGATGGATGTAGATTTTTTTTTGGCAAGTGATTTCTGCGGCCCATGACATCTACAATCATCCTTGAGGAGGAATCATAATGCAGATGCGTTGTCACCCTTGAGGACTGAGATGAAATGCCTCATCACCAGTGATAAAGGTCTCCAGATGCACCTCACCAGTCGAAACACAACAGCATTATGCTGCTATTTTACGTTGGTATTTTGTGAGGGCGTGGTCCTACAACGGTCGAGCTGACCATTTATTCCACAGCTCGGAACAAGCTGCAGTGTAGCTCAGCCACAATAAAAAATGTCGTAGATCGTATTCATCGATTAGCATCAGGTGAACTGTGTACCTGTTATAAAATACAAAAAGATACTGTGTTTTGTATGGTGAATATTTCCTATATCTGGAGATTTAATTACTGCATCTATTTACAATTACGGTATCCTATTGCATACTCAGGGATGTCTCTGATGAATTGTGTGCTCGTTTGTAACTCTCAATTACACAATCACAATAAAATTGGGTTGGTTGGTTTAAGCATTATTAAACTAAATAAGATACATCAGAGACAAAAGTAGATCATTTCCATAAATGTATTTGTTTGGACAATGACATGGCATACCGAAAATATCAGCAGAACGACGTCCGTTACTTAAGCGGTCTGCAAATGGGCGGACTTAATTTTCTGAGACAAAAGATGCGGCGCAATGTAATATAAACGGAAATGGAGCCGTTAGAGCCTGGTGGTTGCGAAGGCAGTTTCTTTCTACGAGCATCATTGTCGTTTATTTTGCTTTTGTTAGTGCAAGTAACGTTGTGTAAGCGTTAAACTATGTAACAGGTTACATTTAAATAGAACACACGGGTTTAAGACGAATATAACAAGGACTCTAAAAATATATATTATATAGTATTATAAAATGTAGATTTTAATTGTGCTAATGAAACAAAATACTGACTTGACTTGACTCAACGCACGAACTTACAGACATTTGGATATTGGGACGATTTCATGTCGACGCCAATGAAGTCGAATTCCTGTATTCCGTAAGCCTTCGCAAATGTGGTAAGGTCGTTGATTCAACCCATGGGTGATCGTTCTAAATAGTTTATGAAGAATAAGTACAACATGAATACATTGCCCATAAAGATTTTCGACTACGCCATGAAAGCTTTCAGCAATGTCTTCGGTAGAGACAAATGGAACACACAAAAATATTCCCGTACTCGAAAACTATATGGATTTGGAAAAATGGTAGAGCTACGATGCAGTTCGTTTCTACCTGCAGAATGTATGAGTCAGCTCGACCATACACTCACAAAATACCAGCATAACGCTGCTATGTTTCGCTGGGTGAGTGCAGGGACCGGAGACCTTTATTTTTTTTACAAGTGACGAGGCATTCGATCTCAGTTCTTAGCAGTAACAACGCATCTGTATTATTTTTCCTTGTCAAGGATGTATGTAGGTGTCATGGGCCGCATGAATCCCTTATCATCAGGTGAACTGTATGTTACTCTCAATGTAATACAAAAAAAACACATCTCATGAGGGTCCTCGAGGAGTAAGAGATTCATAACATCTCATTGTGTATAGCTTAATATTTATTTCGTGGCAATATCCTAGTATATTAGTACATTCTCCACCGCGATGACAATAGATGAGTTATGTGGGACTCATACCCGCTAAAAACACTATTCTCCTCTTGACGTCCTTAGTGAGAACTACGGGAACGCTTTGATATTACCGCTCATACGGATCGTTCTTATATGGCTACTTGTGTATTGGATGAAGGTGGCCGTGTATCTTTGAGGAATTCACTCATAAACGATGTAGTTCATGACACAAGTCAAACGACGAATTCGAACATACGACGTTAAGTTTCGTAGACTGTCGTCATCAATTAATGATGATTGAATGCAAAGACTTTGGAGTATCAATAGATCTGCCAGCCAATCTTTCTCTCTTCCATTCAGTAGGTTCTTTAGTATCATTACTCATTCGCAGAACGTACGGACTCGTAGAATGCTCCACGACCTACATATGTCTTCTAATATACATTCTTTTAGTACGTTTTCTTCTACATTTTTAATAAAGGCAGAGTGTGAGTTCAGCTACTGCACCGAGGTCTCTGTTCACGTCCGCTTAAGCTGCGCTCTCTTCCACTTATGCGGCACAGCTAATTACCGATGTACCCGTAACACGAAAGCATAACAATAGGGGGGTAAACATAAATTAGGGGGCTGTGTGTGTTTTTATTGTGATTAAAATATTGTATAGTGATTTAAGAAAAGGTATTTAATTTTTTTAGTAACTTTGTAACAAGTTGATGTAATTAGTTCTAATAACCTTAGATTTTGTGATACAGTAAGCCAAGAAATTACCTGAAATTAAAAAAAACACTCTTTGCTGTACCTTTATTATACTAGTATGCCTCTTAATTATTTTACGAGCTTAGCAACGTTGAGTTTGAGCAATTTAATGTTGTATTAGCTGTTACTATAAAGTACAGTTCCATGTACGAATTTAAACTTCAGTACTTTGTTTAGAATATTCATGTAACACGATTATATCAACCACACTTTCACAGAATACCATAGAAAAATACGATCTATCTTCTGTATATTTGAAAGAAATGTAAAAGAATATGTAACCATAATATTTTAAAACTTGTAAAAATCCATTTTTTTTCTAATACTCTTACAATCAGACCGAGTTGCTAGTAGGAACTAAAACTAAGTCTCATTATTTTGATCTTAAAGAAATAAGTATTTTAATTAAAACTTAGTGTGGTAATTTAAGTTACAATACTCATGGGAGATGCGGAAGGTCAATTTATGATCGGGTTTTACGAGATGAAGTCAGAGTGTAAGAAAGATTTCCCCGAGGCTTTCAAGTGGTTATATTACACGTTATTATGTATGCGAGAACTGTGGCCACGCTACCGAGGTTAAATAGTATAAACAGTTTTCATATATGAAGCTTTTGTATGATATACATGTTTATGTATGAGGATCATAAAAAGTATTCCATATTATTAATCACGCTTGAGTTGATGAGCATCATTACGTGAGTTGCGTGAGTACAGAATTGAATTCTGTACTAACCAATCCACCTTGCCGAGTTGTGTTTTATGTTAGATAAGCCGTTCGTCATTGCAACAGTTCGTATCTTGGAAAGGAGTACTTCAAATGATTATTCAAGTCTAAGCTAGTAATAATTAACTTCTTTCATTAAAATTCTAATTCAATTTTTTTTATTTAAATCGGACTTTTTTAGACGTCTGATTTTGTTTTATTGTCAAAAAGCCCGATACCAATACAATCATCCGCGCTTAATTTTCCTGTTAAGTATATTCCGCTCTCTTCACCTAGACTCTGTATCACGTCATCCAATACCTTCATATCCAGTCACGTTTGAAAACCCCCACGAGTGTGTCGTTGTTATTGTTTAACATTCGTTTCGGGCGTTTTCACGTCATACACCATTCGTTTCCAAGCGGCAGCCAAACACCTCGCCGATTGGTTTCCGTTATGGAGAATCGAAATTAACCCGGACAAAAGTGCAGCAGTCTTCTTCTAGAGAGGCTCAGCCGATCCATTCTTCACGGCACCAGTACCTAGCCGTAGAAAGCTAGGACGAATCACGATCTTCAACGGACCCATTCCATTGGTAGAAATGGTCAAATACCTAGGGGTCACCTATGACCGTAGGCTTCGTATCCGCCCGCTTATCAAAAATGCGAGGAACAAGGTTCACGACAAGGCTTCCTCTCTGTAATGGCAGCATAACGTTGCTGATTTCGTATGATGAGGCGACTCAAGTACAGGTACCGATGCCATTCTATGTCAGTTCTTGGGAGTGGCGACGCATCTTAATTCGTTGTTGCAAATTGATGTAATGTCATGAACCGCATCAGTTAAAATCAAGTTAATTGTGTGCTTGTTTGTCACCCCTTATATTACAAAGTCTTAGGAATAAATTATTGTTCTTACCATATCTTATTGGGAACCCAAACTCTAATGTCATATCTAATTAAGAATTACCGTCGTCGTTAATTTAGCTTTTTGGTTGGATCTACGCAGAAGGACCTATACCCACCAAAAAATTATTAATTAAAAGCTGACGGTAGTTCAGCTTAGGTATGACATCAGGAGGGAAACACTACATTTTCCCGTGATCATGAATAAATATAGACGTAAAGGATTTAAAGGCAAAATAAATGCGATAAAATCCATATAAAAGTAGAGAAACAGCCAATACATATAAATTCCACTGCTGGGATTAAGCCTCCTCCCAAGAAAGGTTGTTAAAGCATGGTCCATCAGACCACTCCACTGCGGATTGATGGACTACACATGTCTTATATATATATATTTTTCTTATCTTCCTTTGATTTGTGATCTTTTCTGTACCGCCCAGCACCAGGTAAATCAGTGTTCGGTTTGCTCGCGTAACGTGAATTAAAGCGAGCTTTCAACCTGAAGGTTCTTCTATTTATGTAATTATTAAAATCCAAATCAATATAATTAATTATATTCAATGCGCATTAGTTGCATTTTCTGAAAGAGGGTGTTAGAGAGGAGGATGTCCAACAGTGGGATTTATGCGTATAGGCTGTTTTACTTTTTTTTATAATATTTTTATGGGCGACTTTTGGAATGGTACGTTATGTACAGCACTAATTGACTTTTTTTCAGTACAATTAGACCCGAACTGGGTGTCAAACATGGGTACCGCGACTCAGCGGCCAGTTACATTTACTAGGTAATGCTCTCGTTTTAAAGTTGTAAGAATTGTGAAATGGATCCATTACAACTGAAAGAGAAAATGTAAAGCGGTCCGCATGTTATTTCAGTAATTATTAAAAGTAGCGTCCTGGATTATGAGATACGAAATCAAGAATATATTTTTTTGTTTCTTGTTTCAAGATACATTATGAAATCTATTGGTGTAAGGAGAGACTAAAACAATTTTATATATTGTAACTATATGTACATACATATATTTCTAGGGTTATTAGTTACATGACATAAGTGGCAAGTAGATTGTTGATAGAAAAACCATATAGAATTTACTTTTTCAACATCGGTATTAGTAATATTAGTTTAAACTTGCATAGTTCGTAACTTCATCTTTGGAATATTGTCCTACATTGAGGATTGAAGATTTTCGTGTTACAACATCGTATATGTCGTCGCTATATAAGGGACCATAACTAACCCTTTGTTATAAATCTTTACACCCAAAGCATAGCAGTTCTTTCGGTACAATGCGGATCTAGTATGATTTCTAATCAGGCGGTTAGGGTTTCTGGTAATTCGAGGATACTGTTCACTTGTAAACAATTTCATATTTTGATTTTCGAAAGTTGGAAACACTAATTGTATAATTTTATAAAAAGCTTACCGGTTTCGAAAGTCCCCCGTTAAGCAATAAGCACCACGTAATGCTCGAATGCAGTTTTTTGTACCATGAAAGCTTTAATAAGGTATTATACTATTGCCCAAAAATACAATGCCATATCTTAATACGGAACTTACATAACTAACTAAATACACACTACATAACAAAAATATATTTCAGTGCTTACGTCAGTTTCGTTTTACGATAAGCAATTTTCATGTTATTTAAACAATTTAAATTCATAATTTGTTAGTTTTCGTTATATTGAATTGTTAATTGGTATGGCCATGGTGGTAAATATTCCTTTGGTATTCTGTACGTCATTTATGTGATTCTTAATTAAATTATGTTATTAATGGTCATCGGCAAACAATATTATTTTATGTTTGATTATATCTAATAACAATTTTACCTTTTTATCTTTTCACCTTACTTTTTCCAACAATTTCATTTCGAAGATAGTCACTGTTTCGTTCGTAAAAATGTGAATTCACAAATGAGCCCATTAAGTCTCGAAGACTGAATGGAAGCCCGAATGAAAGGTCACGAGCAAGAGAAAAGTCTGGATCTTTGTTCTTTTAGGTTTATTTCGTGTAATTAATTTAAGAAGGAATTGAGTAATTGGCGGAATATGTTTGTTTAATTTTCACGATGTGAATTCTCCGGTGCGGAAAAAATAATAATAACTTTGGTTCTTGCACCAGACGAGACACAGTAGTGATAATACTTTTATTATATTGTGAGTAAGAAACTAGCACACAGTTCACCTGATGGTAAGTGATTCCTGTGGCCAATGACATCTGAATTCATCCTTGACAAGGAATCATAATGCAGATGCGTTATCACCCTTGAGGACTGAGATAGAATGCCTCGTCGCTGGAAAAAAGGTTTTCGAAAAGCTTGAACTTACCGTCTAGATTCTGATAATGTGTATGCTGTTAATCAATGCGGCTCTTACAGTTTCATCGATTACAGGGCTCACGGAACAGAGGTCTGTGAGCTAGTTAATTTGTGGGTGGTGTTTTACATTCTTTCGCCAAATTTCAGTTGATCTTTTTGTGCTTCAGTCTGTTTACGGTGTAGTTCTATCATTCTCCGTTGATCATTATGAACAGCGGGGTTTTATCGATATAAATACTACTGTTGGCCATAGACCTCCTATCTAAAGAGGGTATTAGAGCAAACTATCTGACATGTGCCTTAATATATTTGTAATAACTTTTATTAATATCTTACTTTATTAATATATTACCTTCATGATAGCTTTCTTTACTTATATGTGAGATAAATAGATCAGTCCAACACGTGATCAAGAACCCACCAGCCTTATCTTTTATCGTATCTCCTGTTAATCACGATTGAAAAGGATGTGGTCCAATGTAATGTGATAGAAAACTCTAAACACTTTGGACCCGCATAGATTTTGATCATAAAAACAGAAGTATGAAAAGCAGTTTTTCAATCTTCTTCTATTCCAATGCGGAAGACAAGTTGCAAATATGTCAAACCATTACATGCCGATTACCTTCGGAAGTATTTATGACTAAGCGAGAGACTTTGTGCGCTGTTGTTGTTGATTCAGTAATAACAATTTGCCTTAGTGGCTATATGGTCAGGATAATATGATACATGCGATATGACTTTTTTATTACATTGAGAGTAACAAACGACCACACAGTTAACCTGATGGTAGGTGATTCCCGCAGTCCCATGACATCTATACTCATCCTCGACAAGGAATCATGATGGAGTTGTCACCCTTGAGGGCTGAGGTGGAATGCCTCGTCGCCAATAATAAAGGTCCCCGGATCCCTACACTCAACAGACGAAACACAGCAGCATCATACTACTATTTCACGCCGATATTCTGTGAGGGTGTGGTCCTACCCCGGTCGAGCTGATCCATTAATTCTGCACCTAGACAAAACCTGCAGTGTATCACTACGTAACGACTTGCAAGGAGTTGTAATTTAATATTGGACTACATTAGAATATGATGGGTTGTTTCTTAATATTCAATGACAGAATGAAAACGGTCAGACAAAGGAGACGGAAGAAGTTTAAATGATAGCCACTTTGACATCCTTGTTATATAGTAGCACTTTAAATTACAATTAATGAATTCAATGTTGCCACCGTGGGTCTACTCAATATATTCACGTACTGTGGAATCAAAGACGAGCGCCTTACTCAATGTATTCACAAAAATCAAAGGCGAGCGCAACGATTCGAAGGTACCACGGCACTTTTCTTCAACGCTAAGGTATTCTTATATAGGAAGATTTCTACGAATAATTTTATAAATGTATCGTAAGTTTAAACATTTTGAATATAAACAGATTACATAGTTAATAACGAATCGAGTTAATTAGTTAATTAAGTTAAGTTGCAATTCTTTAGAGAGAGGTAAGGTCAGCTTTTGGACGAGATATATGGAGTAAGTCAAAGTAAACTGAAAGATTTCCCCGAGGCTTTCAAGCGGTTGTCTTACATATTAAGTATGCGAGAACTGCGGCCACGCTTCCGAGGTAAATCAGCAAGTAAACTATTTCCACATTGCAGAAACTTTGGTAAAATATGTGGGTGTATGAGTAAATTAAATATACATTCTATTTTAAAACCGATATTAAGATATCAATTTCAAAATAGAAGTTTGGAGAAGTGTGTTGGGAGGAGTTTGCGTCCGGAGAAGTCTATGTTGGAAGAAGTATGTATTCTTTTGCAGTACCTTCGTAGTAGGATTAATGATTTGTATGGGACACATCATTAATACGATATTTAAAGTTTTCCATTTTGCTAGCAGAAGGGTGTCAAAGAAAAAACAAATGGCGCAAAACAAATGAACCACTAATGATGATGATATTAATTTATCCCTAATGGGAAAGGCAAAGGACTTTAGTCCATACAGCCAAATGAATCACTAAATTCTTAACACAAATACAATAGCGTAGATTTGAAATACAGTTGAATTTGGAATTCCTAACCAAACGCCAGATTATTTGAGATCAAAGTGGCCAGTTGGACAAAGCGCCAATTTCATATGTAAGGACTTAATATTAACAGTGAGGTTAGGGGCTGTATACCCATTTATTGTGTTAGCGAAAATAATTACATATTTCATCATGATCTTACGCTATCATAAATGTACTGACCCATGTCTGTAGAATGAGTTATGCCACGTCACGAAACCGTACCGAACAGTAGAACTGTGACCAAAATACATAAATAATCAGTAAACTGAAGTGGCCATGGGTTAACCACATATATTATTTAAACAGACGTAGAATAATAGTCCAGTTGTAGCCAAAGGTGAAATTAAAAGTCACGGAAATAAGAAATTGAATGCTAGCGAAATTTACCTTTAAAGTTTAGTATTAACGTTGAAAGTTGTTTGAAATAACTTGTAAGAGTTTACTGTCTGTAAACGTTCTCACGTCATTTTGCTTGCTTGAATCAACATCCAGTCCCATTTTCATATTGCCTTACTGTCGTAATGGTCACAGATTGCAAAATTTTCCAACAATCGTAAGACTACAGCATCCTATATATCTAGTCAAAAGGTATCAGTGGTGGGTACATATTGTTACTTGTTCCTATCTGTACCATAAGTATCCATGAAAAAAATTCGGCTCGGCCAGGGGATGGATCACGCCCTAAAGTATAACGCCTAGAAATACTAGCATTTTATGTTGATTTTCGATTGATGAGAGTAGGAAATTGGAGACCCAATCACTGGTAACGAAGCATCCTATGTCAGTCCTCAAAGTTTATTTAGGTTAATGTTTATGATAACTATGCTAACCAGTTGTAGGTGTTAATGGATCACAAGTTAAACTGTGTGTACGTATGTCATTTTATAGAAAAAGAAAAACACAACTCGTTGAAACGATAAGCGATAGAAGTTGATTGATACAAGTGGCGAGTAAGTACGTGTTTTGTGGTGTATGGGAGAGGCCTTTTATATATAAATATTATTGGATGTCCGCATATTCTTAATTAATGCGAAACTCAAAGAGAATATTTACCTTTAATATTACGCCAATAGATTTTAATTTTAGCTGGTAAGTGATAAAGTCCAGATTAGCATTTCATAATCCGAACCCTTGAAGTAATAAATCCGCTCAGCGTGTGCTTTCGTTAGAGCTTTGGGAAAAATGTTTGTGGCAAATTAATTAGCACAGGTACAGGAAAGAAAATAAATAAGGAATATTCGTTCACCAAGAATTAATTAAATAAACATAATTTTCTGGGTCATGTAAAGGCCACAGCAGAGCTGCAAACTACTATCCTCCAATACTCGGGTACATTGTGGCTGTCAACGGTGGTAGAGTCACGCTGCTGTTTCTTACTGGCTGTGGCATGAATGGATAGGCTCAACTGGGGAAGGACCAACTACTCACCGAAATCATGGTTAAATTGCACCATATTGCTGTTTGGTCGTCTGGTGAGTGTGGGGATGTGGGGACCCAATTACAGATAAGGGGGAATTCCATCTGTGTCCAGAGGGGTGATAACACATGTTCAATCTTAGTTGAGAATGGATGTCAGGGTCATCACTCACCATGAGTTGATTTTTTTTGTTATATGCAGTGCTGTTGGTTATGACCTCTATAGCTTTATCGAAACAAACTCATAGTAAGGGAGCCAACGACGATGCTGGCACGTAGATTCTGCTAGACCTCCGCTGCACTCCGAACCCTGTGGACGAAGACCTCGATGACAACGAGGGTGAGGGGGGGGGGGTGATATACGAACCGAGAACCCCACAGAAGGAGGTTTCTCGTGACCTTTAATAAAGTTTTCGGTTTTTTTTACTCATTTAGCAGAGCCGGAATGTAGTTTGTTTCTAGCCGTAGAATGAATGGATCAACTCACCCTTACAGAACACCAGCGTGAAATAGCAGCAAAATGCTACAGTTATATAAAAGGTATAGAATTTTTTTTTTGAATCATTATTTGATTTCAAAATATTTAATCCAGAATCCAATATTAAAATTATATTCAGAATCTGATATAAAAAAAAATAATAAAAATGAAATACACTCAAAACCAGTTCCTAGGACTTGCTTCTTTCACTCCCATTGGTGAATTACGCAATTGCCATCAAAAATATGTAATACCCCTAATATATATGTGCCATATGGTCCTTCATTCTAGCGGTCTTACTATTGATGTGTATGAGATGCAAGTTTGCTTATGATATTTTTCTATCACTGCCATATATTTAGGATGTTCGCTAAATATCAATTTAATTGAGTCAACGTCCTTATGTTTTAGTTCCTTGTTTGATCTGAAGTTGTTCTCGTACTTTTAAATATTGGGAAAGCGCGAAGGCGATGCCACGACTTACTAAAATATGTCATAATAAATTCAATATCTCACTATTATCTGAGTCTCCCAAAGTTTGTCTAGGATTCTGTAATATAATTTGATGTTTATGCTAGATATTACCGTATCGGCTCATACTACTCTATTACGTTACGATACTATGTTGGGGCTATCCCGAGGCCAGATTCGTTTCATAACAAATAGGGTATATACTGGATTGGAACAGTGTTATTTAATTTGCTAGTCTTTATTTTCAGCGCTTTCTTGTATTAACTTTTGAAGTTCGGTAATATACATGTTTATTTTTTGTATACACATACGAGGCAATAAAAAAAACATTGTTAAGAAATCTGCATGTCTGTGAAATAAATTATCATGGTACATAGGCTTAGGGCAAAGCCATAGGCAAAAGTAAAATAAAAGCTACGAATATTTTACGATGTCATTTCAACTGCAACATATCACATTATAGATTATATTGTTTAATCAACGCTAGTTCTAGATTTAGAAATTTAAATCAGCCAAAGTTAATATTCAAAGTCACTTACCGTGCTTAGCTCTCAATCAGTCCACTGCCTATGATTAGTGTTTCTCTACGTGATCTAATTCGCAACGTGGATACTGACAGTAGAACGAACCTAACCGACACAACTCAAAGGATTAGTAAGTCGAAGGAGTAATAGGATGCTCATAGAGCAGATAATCGGTAGGAGAAAGGTTCCCTAGTAGTACTCATATTGATCTTTACAGTGTAGGACCCCTTACAAGATGAAGAGACAATCTTTGCAAGTTTTGCGGGAAGTCAGCAAACTTAGGTGGCTTAGGATTTTATATATATACTTTCGTTCTTACTATATAGTATCTTTAATTATTATGTACGTCTTGCGGTCTGCTCAACCCAAAGGTAGGTTACAATAGTAAATAGAATAATAAATAAGGAATGACTTTTGATTTTTTGATTTGATTAAGTCCGCCGTATTATACGTTTGTTCCACTAGTGCAAATACAGTATAAATAATATAAGATAGAATCTTGAGGATTGGTGTAATGATGATTTTACTTTGATTTATTACTATTTTTTTAATTACATTCAGATTGACGAACGAGCACACAGTTCACCTGATGGTAAGTGATCCCTGCGGCCCATGATATCTTCATTCATCTACATCATAATGCAAATGCGTTGTCACCCTTGAGGACTGAGATGGAATGTTTCGTCACCAGTAATAAATGTCTCCGGATCCCTACACTCACCAGACGATACACAGTTGCATTATGCTACTATTTCACGCTGGTATTCTGTGAAGACGTGGTCTTACCCTGTCGAGGTGACTCATTCTGCAGCTAGAAACAAATGCAGTGTAGCTCTACCATGTCAATATATATGTAAGAAAAGTCAAAATTCATACTGTATTAACATGACGGAAGGCTCCGCATGAATACTTGGAGAACGGCTTAAACGTGCCTGTATTGAAGAAAAACTTGCACATAGCGAAGGCTCAGAAGTGTGTGGGCAATATTTCTTTTGTACAGACCTAGTGTCGTTTGAAAACGTCACTTCGAATTGCGAAATATACGTGTAAGAAATCCTAAATTAGGTTAGTATGTTTTTATGCATGATAATGCCCCTTCTCATGACGGGACAGTGAATGACTACCTTCAAAATTTGGGTATATGTCGCATTTTACTTGCAACCCCGGCGTCAATCCTATCGAGCATGCCTGAGATGTGCTTGAATTATGTGTGCGGCGATACCTCGCTCCAATTACGCTTCGTGAGTAAAATATGCATTGATAGAGAAATGGGTGAAATTCCCCAACATCGCCTCAGATACTTCGTAAACGAAGTATGTCGAATCTTATGACATCCGTATTGATAGCGCACAAAATGCCTAAAATGTGAGATACAGATCGTTTCTGTAACAAAGAAGGCTATTTTTTACTTTTGACAACTTTCAACATAGAATTGACTCATTCTAATTTATATATTTTTAATAATTAAAATAAATAATAGCTAAGAAGTTATAATATTTTTCACCTAAGTAATTTAAAGTTGTTAAATAATTTGTATATACGAGAGGTGGTGAATCGAACACTGGTGGCGTATCGACTGATCTATTATACATATACCTACCTATTACAAAACTGTTTAGTTATTTCCAAATACCTGACATCCCCCTTTCTTTTATTTATATATTTATTTAAAAATTAAACATATATACTTTTAAACATTTATACATACTTTAATAAATTCTACGTTACTAACACTCACAAAAGTAGCAAATGAAATACAATTATATTTGAATAAGCTGGCATTCTTTCTGAGATATTAAGTTTGGTGACCCGTATTCATTGTTCCCGAGAGCATTTCTTTTAAATGGCGGTTGGTATCAAAAGAAATGACAGAAAAATCTCTCTTAAAAGTTCTTTGTTACAACGCAATAAAGCATATCTCAGTTTTTAGTATTTAATTGAGACCTAAGCAACCGAACTTCGAAAACATCAAAATTATCGTCCCGTATATTGTATCCTATAATGTATTAATCTTGAAAATGTATTTCTTTAAATTTCGATCACATCTGAATTTTCGGTTCCGGGATATTTTGTGATTTATGCGAATTTCCTTATTTATGGTATCTTCTTGTATATGTTACGTTAAAAGCTTTATAATACTTATTGTTATTTAGAAACTTACACGAGAAATTTGTGGCGGCGTATATTTCAATAAATATAATGTGTGTAATAGAGTAAAATGTTTTTATTGAAATAAAATATTTTCATGTAACACGGATGAATATGATGATAGATGTAATGGTATATGAGATTCCAATGTAAGGTAATTTTGGAATACAATTATTATTTTTGTTATTTCGTAACTTTTTCTCAATACATCGTTATTGGTAATATAAAACCACAGTATTACATATTTTAAAAATACAATTTAAACCAGCGTGAAATAGCTGCATAATACTGCTGTTTCATCTAGTGTGTGCAGGGATCCGGAGACATTTATTACTGGTGACGAGGCATTCGATCTCAGTCCTCAAAGGTGAAAACGAATCTGCATTATGATTCCTTGTCAAGGATGAATTTAGATGTCATGGGTCGCAGAAAACACTTACTATCAGGTGAACCGTGTGTCCATTTGTTACTCTCAACGTGAAAAACGTAAAAAAAATCTTTAATACCATAAAAACAATTGATATTGAACCAATTGATTTTAAGGTATCTATTTTATAAATTCGCTTAAATGCACGCATATATGGACTTTATTCAGTTACGTTTCGTTAAACAACTTTCTCAGAAACTCAAAAATACTGAAGTTGCTTTGAATGTTGAAAACAAGAAAGTACGAGTTCCTATAACGTTCCAAAATCCCGGGTTAGTGCGGGTCTTATATTTTAAAGACTAGTTTATGCATGAAGTATTTCTCTTCCAAGAGGAGCTTAGCTGTAAGTGAACCAAAGTAACGGTAACAAGTTTAAAAAATAAAAACAAAATTGTTATTTTTATAATATTTGAGGTGGCAAACAACCATTCGGGTAACCTGATGACTATACCCCATTAAATATCCATTCTCATCATATCAAAAATCAATCATATAAAAAGGTTCTAGATGCACTTGTATTTCACCCCTAAGAACTAAGATGGGAATCCAATGATTGGTAAGTGATAAGTACTATCACAACCGTATATCGGCATCGTAGTCATGGGTAATTCTGGAGGATGTCTATATATTAATCAGACGGCTATTGATATGTTAAGATGATGATAATGATAGAATATTCAATTGAGACGGAACTGTAGTAAAAAAAAAAGAAAACTGAATTGCGTACCTTGAAATTTAAAGGAAGCTACCGGACGAAATGGCTTCTCAAAATATGAACAATAAATCAGTATTCCATTATTGTTTTACTTCAATATGTAAGAACAATAATGCGGAGCCTAACAAAGTTTGTCTAGGATCCCGTAATATAATTTGAGGTTTATGCTGAATATCATCGCATTGTCTTATAATATTTTATTATATAACAACATCGTATTGGGGTTTCCCTGAAGCCAGATACGTTTACTTCCCTCGTTTCATAACAAATAAAGTATACCAGATAAACAGTTTTATTGAATTTGTTAGCCCAAAGCGGAAAGCTTTTTATTAACATTTCAAGTTCCGAAATTTACTGTATTTATCCAACGGCCCCAAAAGGGGAATAATGTTTTTCGAGTGTAGACATGTACGTACGCATGTCTATTTATATGTCTATTTCTTTGGCATGCTCTGTAGCCTAGACGGGTTTATGGATTCCAACATATGAGGTTTGGTTCGACTCGTCTTAATTGTGGGTGTGATGTAGAGTATATTTAAATATGGCGTGTGTGTGTTAAAAAAGAGGGGCCATAAGAAACAAATATTTTCTTATTACAATGTTGTAAAACGTAGTGTTTAGTATTTAATTATAACAATAATGATACATATATTCGGGAATTCAGAAATATCTTTGATCTGATTTTTGCGTTGCATTTTAAAGACCTTATCTGGTTTTTTTTATTTTTCCGGGCTAATGGCCGCTGTTAGCTCCAGGGCTTTTACAGTTTCACCGGATTGAGAGGTGACCGAGCGCTTGTGGCTCTCAGTCGAGACTTCTTTAACCTTATCTGGTATTATCACGCAGTTTTCTCTGTTCCTGCATATTCTTTTAGATCTTTGTGTGGCTCGAACTTATATACGAGTACAATATACAAAATATATATTTCGTCAATAGCCTAATGGGGTACGATCTGTGAAACTAAAGGTTGTAAGTTCAAATCCACCATTAGATTATTGTCGTGAACCATCTTCTAGAACAAGAATTTTCTTCTTAGCTCTTAACCGGATAAAAATATTGGTTGGTTTCGCTATTAGTACCCTTGATCCTAAAACATGGATAGGTCCAAATTCTTTCTTCTTAATTCTGCAAACTGATTTCGAAGTACTTCGAACACTTGAACCTGACATATTAAAATATAAAGCTTTTAAGGGAATAAATATCGATGTCGATGTTGTGTAACCGTCCCCTAAAAATCATGGCATTTTATATCTTGAGTGTTTAGTGTCTACATTCTTGGTTTTGGCATAAGTGGCGTAAATTTATTACTCAGGTATGTACTCACATATAAATTATGCTAAAGGCATTGTTATATTTATGAGTGTTGGTAATTCAGACGAAAAATCTGACGCGATCTTTAGTTTTCATGTCAGTATATATATTGATACAGATTTTTTTTATTTAGAATAAATATTTTCTTATAAACAAGTCATTATTGTATATACTTAGATATACAAAAGAGTGGGTGGCTTGGTGTTGGTGGATCACTTAAGAAATTATATATAAATTTTTGTTTACAAACAAGTCACTATTGTATATACTTAGATATACAAAAGAGTGGGTGGATTGGTGTTGGTGGATCACTTAAGAAATTATATATAAATTTTTGTTTAATAGCTTGTACCTTAATTTTTGTGAAATAGTTATTAATACATTAAATCTTTCGTTCAGACAAAGAAAACAAATTGTATAGCTAAGCTGGTGGTAAGATGGAACTGTGAATGCATCTCAAGCACCCTAAAGGACAAATATATCTTGTCACTTGATATTATAAGATACTCGTAATTTACCTGCTCCGTGAGTCTTACATATGTATTACCTTTAAACCCCTCATACGATATTTTTATACATTTCGTATACTTTACCATTTATAATGATGTCTATTTCGGTGACAGACTCACTATCTTCTACTATCTTCTCACTTTTATCAGATGACCATCAGCGTCACTACCATAACAGAATATATTATAGTGCCATAAGTTTTTGCGCAAATACAGTGGCAGTCAATGGTTACTGCACATGCATAATCGCATGTGTAACATCAGAATAAATTTCAGATGTAGATCCAAAAACACGGAAGGCACGTACAATTAGCACACAAACATGATTCCCGGATTGATATCAAATTCAGGACCCACGATGCAGCATCCAGAGACTATGCAACGCGGTCACGACTAAAATAAGCAAATAAGGAAAAACAACTTAATACATTCACTTCTATGCACGTGGATACAAACTTCCGCAGCAAACTATAATACTATGTCAGAATACACATACTCAATAAGATTAAATATGACAAAAAAAACAGATCTCGAAGACGAAAACTGCGAGCTCTTTTGACGTTCTGAAAGTCTTGGTCAGCGAGGGCAGATCTCTATTTTAAAAACTGGTTACTCGGGAAGCATTCCTACAGCATTGGAGCTTTGCTGGAAGTGAGCCAAAGGCACATAAAATACGGTTAGTATATCGAACATGTATCTTTGCATTTGAGATTCATAGTACGAATTGAGTCTAAAAACATTTTAAGGAAATACGTCTCAGACAGAGTTTCAAATACACAATATATATATGTGCCAAATAAAATAAATTGGTATTTTTATAAAATGATGTCGCATACTCTTTCAAAGGAGCACAAGTGGAACCACACTGCACCTAATTTCTAGCCGCTATATGATTTGCATGAGTCGACCAGGAAAGACCACGCTTATAAAGGTCTTCCCCGGTATACACGCATAAAAAACGACAAACTTGTATATAGAGGAATTTACTACGAAGGAAAATTTACCGTGCGTTAAAAAGTACGTATTATGAAAGAAGATGAGTAAAATAAATTGAGCAAAACATCCGTACACTCTTCAGAATATATCCTATACAACATCAGAGAAGTGGACAACTTAAGGTATAGGACAAACTAAACCTTCTACGAGTAAGTGTCAGAAAAGTTAAACATTTTGTCAAGTCAAGATTCACTTCAACAAGTAAACACTTTCGTGGCACCTTTACCGCAAACACGTTTTTGCCGAGGTCGGCCGTCTTGGTGTAACATTTTTTACCACCGCCTCATCTGGCGTATAAATTTTTGAAGCTCGATTAAAAAACTTTTATTAAAAAGTTTTTACTTATCTGCGGTACTACAGCATATTTTAAAACTTGCGGTATTTATTTACTAGAATGATTAATGTGGCTTAATTATGTCACCCTGCTCAGAAACTAGGTTGTAGGAATAGTTTGGACTTGTACATGTTGTCATAGAATATTAGCATAAAAAAGTACTATTCTTTTCGCATGGTGAGTAAAGAAATCGAGCGCTTTAATGCCTGATAACGAGTAATTCTATAAGTATATTAATGAGTTATCATTTGAGCGAAGAAAAGTTTTGTCTTGAGTCATTGCAAAATTTTCATGATAATGGCTTTGTTCTTTAGTTTAAAAAGAACAATATTCCACTAGTTTATGAGATTACAATAAGGAATGACCGATATCTGTCTTAGAGGGGTGTGTTAATTTATTGCAAATTCAATAACGCAATATAGCCATCGCCGTCTTTTATTATGTATAGTGGATGTAGAGACAACATCGCTACCTGTCTATGGGCAGTGATCACTTGTCAGCCTGTATATCTATAGCCGGTATATAGCTATCCATTTATCATAGATGATAAATGGAAAAATACTTACTAACTATATTTTCTTTTTCTATACATCTGATCTGTCATCAGCTCTTTAAATAGAATTAACAATGTCATGTAACTAAGGGGATTAACATAATTTATTAAATTAAAATAATTTATTTTGTGTTTATTTAAGTGTATTTGTAAGTGATTATCACCGCACATGAAAATACACAACACCAGAGGAGTCACTGCTGGCCTTTAAGATAGCTCTTATGCAGCTACAGCATTATACCATAAAACTCAACGATCAACTGGATTTAGTTAATACTGCCTTAACTAATCCTAGTGTGAAAGATAAATTATCATAACTAAATCACGCGATCGTCACTAAACCAGTATTGCCAACTAGATGTCAAAGCGATATAACGTAGAAATGGAAAAAAATGTCCTCGGTCTTTTATATATGTGCTCAGTCTTTTATACGAAAAATAACATTGAAAATATAAAAACCGTCCCCGAGCGTACAAAAACGGTCACTTAGTTCTAAAAATCTTCCCGCGTAACAGATAGTCCAACATTAGTATTCATCGCTGGATTTTTTGTGAGAGCCCTTCAATTGACGCGTTTTGTTACGAAGACATCGTGTTTTACTGAAAGTGTCATGTTAAAAGCTTTTCTATTTTATAAAGGGAAAAGAAAATGAAATGGTAGGAAAGAAATTATCTTCGAAGTTTATGCTATTTGCACAATTATTGATATAGATATAATATTGGTTCTGTTACCGATATTGTAGTAATGAATAATTAGTTTATTTTAATGTATAAAAGATCTAGACTAGTAAACAAACGCAGGCTACACATCAGCCAGGTATTTTAACTTCTACGCCACTACAATACTAACAATAAAGTAAACAAATTATATATATCATTTGCTATTTAGCAGCTTTATATCTTTGACAATTTCAACATATTCAACGTGCTTCACATTCGTGTTGGAATGGAAGGGACCGGACGGATATTAGGGGAAATTTGCATAGCATTCAACTTGAGTATAACTTAGTTTGTACTGACAGAGTGTTATGTACCCTATTAATAGTCGCGAGTGGAAATATAAAAGATCTATCTACGTGCAGTCTGGAATTTAAATGGGGAGAAGTTATTGTAAAAGCTTTTATTCGGATGTCCACCAGAGTGCTTCCATTGAATGTGGTTTGAGATGTCCTTTATTTACTGAAAACGTTTTGTACGTAATGGTTTTGTTATTGACGTTATGTTGAATGAGAACTTGTTAATTTTTTTTTTTGTGGGCTTCTAAGTTATATAATGACTTAAAAATCGAGACTCACATAGTTTAGTGTGTCTGTGTAAATACGAAAAATCAAATTACATAGAGGGGAAACACTAGTTAAAACATAACAGCAATAAATATTGGAAACTGTGGACAGATTTGGTTCAGGTTTTTACTAATGTATAAACAGATTCTCCAATAATTCACTCTCGTATCGTGATGGTCAGAGTACCTGGCTATTATGTCATGGGTGTTGGGTTCCATTCCCAGATGAGTAAAAATATTTGTGCTTAAAAAATTGAGGTAATCCGGTACGGGTGTGGTTTTGTTTTTGTTTCGAGACTCTGACAGAGCCTTCTCAGATTTTATTACAGATGCATTACATCGGAATAGGCAGGGGAATTTTCAGTGTGTACCTTTGTGTTCTTCGCTGTTAATAACCAGAAGAATTCGCCTTAAACGAAATGAAATGTATTTACATCAACTGAAGGAATTCGATTATACCATTTTGTTTAAACTGTTGGTAAATGTACAATTTTATATAACTATGCGAGGTTGCTAGTACATAACACTATGTATATTAGTTTACTAAACGTCCTTTGGTCGTTACTTGAAACAAAAAAGAGAAGATATATAAATATATATGTATATATATATACATATATATATATATATATATATATATATGTATATATATTGGTTCAATTCCGTCATTCGACCTTCTTGTAGCACAAGTATTTAAACTCTGTTGGAGCGCGTAACGAGTATGTTAGTTATATTAAATAGCATTCATAATATTTTCGGTAATATTCATATATATATTAATTACCATATGAGAGCACATTTTATTCTACATGTAAGAATTTTTTTATTACATTGAGTAACAAACGAGCACACAGTTCACCTGATGGCAAGTGATTCCTGCGGCCCATGACATCTACATTCATCCTTGACAAGGAATCATAATGCAGATGCGTTGTCAAACTTGAGGACTGAAATGGAAATTCTTTGTCACCAATAACAAAGGTCTCCGGATCCCTACACTCACTAAACATTATGCTCCTATTTTACGCTGGTATTCTGTGAGGGCGTGGTCCTACGAGCTGACCTATTTATTCTGCATCTAGAAACAAACTGCAGTATACCATTGCTAATAATATATTAAAATTTTATCAGTGATTGGATGTTGACAGATATTTTGTAGTGCTATGTAAAATTTTTAAATCTTTTCTTAATATTATGATCCTTATATTTTATTATATGTTTATACGTAATTTACTATGACGTATAAACATATTTCCAACATTTTAACTGGTTGAAGTCAGGCTGGAGGACATCATAATAATATTTGTATTTAATATTTACGACTATCATTTTTCACGTAATTTTCCTAGTGATATATATAAGACAGCATTTAAGACATAAATCTTAAGAACGTACGCAATGGCGACGAGCTTTGTTGGCACGATATTTCGTTTTGCTGTTTTACAGGAAAATTTATGTATTGTTGTATTATTATAATGTGTTCTACACGAAATGAGTAACGTCATATTACTTGCTAAGATTTATAGCAAGTCTGTAAATCAAATTGCACATTGTAACAGGACCATAAATAATAAAAGGTAAGTTAAAGTTTTGCATGCCCGTACTAGTTCGCGCGAGGGCAGGGGGTGTATAAGGCCGACATATTAAAGAAAAGTTAAAGATTCCAACAACTAAATCTGATAAGGTGCGATCAGTTGTTATATAAAAGCTGGAAAAGAATAATGCATAAAAGTATATAGATAAGTAGAAAAATCACAACGATGAAAGTTTATGTAAATTAGTATTAAAACTCTTGATTTTTTTAACAGGCAAAACAGGCAAACGCATTGTTCTGATCTGATCATAGAAATTATAATATTTAAGTGAACCACCGTCTTCTTTCTAGATGAGGATACTCCAAAAGTAATACGAAGAGAAATTATTATTCCTTTTACAATTTAAAATGTCGATCGACCTTGTCCACGGTTAAGTTTAAAGATCTGACAGTTTATTCTATTAAAATAGCTAAGCAATACCGGAATGTTTTATTTATTGTTTTTATTTAATTAATTGTGACCTTTATCGAAATTATTCCATTACACTGGGCGTGAATTTGATGACATCGAATGTCAATACATTTGTCGTGTCATATGTCAAGCATAATTCAACATATATAATTTTAGCAAACATTTCATCAAAGTCAAGAAATACTGGAAATTACATTTTTAATATAATATATAATAGAAAATACGATTTCTTATTGAAACAGTTAACTATCCATAAGCCAGGCTTAGAAAAACGATGAATTCAATATACTCAACTTCAAGAAAATATCCCAAAAAAGTATTAAGAAGATAAATACTAAATACTAATATAATATTTACAAAAATATTATCACATCAATGTTTTCCTGACGCATCAACGATGGGGCCGTGAACAGCAACTATTTATTAGTTTTTGATAATCTTTTGCAAACACGCCTTGAGAGGACTTCTCTTGAAGAATAATATTTAATTGACACCCTTGTACTTGTGTGTTCACGTAGTTATGTAAAATTCAATGAGCCGATTTTCTTGGCACCTTTTTTTAATTGTTTACCTGTGTGACATAAATTTATAGGCTTCATATGTATATAGGTATTATTCTTTAGATTTACTATTTCAATATCGGTATACAACATATATCCATTAAATATCCCATATACCAGAAAATTTACTTTGTTAGAATCCATCTTAAAATTCAGTAGTGTTAACGCACTTTCAATTTAATAAATGATCTTCGATAATGGTTATGGATCTATGGGTTTGATATAAAATATGAATCCATCCTTAAGCCGTTCCACCTAGTTCCCAGTTGGATGTACAATATAGGTCGGTAGGCTACAAAATTAGATTATACTTAAATATACTTAGCTTACATATGATAAAACACCACCGAAACATAATTCAACATGTACAATAAATTAATGAATTAATTGCAAAGACGATAATTAATTTTCTTAGTGGTCGAGCTAAACTGCAGTTTATTTCTAGCCGCAGAATAAAAGGGTCAGCTTGAACGGGGTAGGGTCACGCCCTCACAGAACACCAGCCAAAATAGCAGCATGTTGTTGCTGTGTTTCGTCTGGTGAGTGTAGGGATCCGGAAATCTTTATTACGGTTACGATAACGGTTGGTGATGAGGCATTCCATCCCAGTCCTCAAGGGTAACAACGCATCTGCATTGTGATTCCTTATCCAGGATGAATGTCGATGTCATGGGCTGCAGGAATCACATATCATCAGGTGAACGGTGTGTTCGTTTGTTACTCTCAATGTAATAAAAAAAGGCAAAGTTAATTATAAAAAGAAGTAAGAAGTTAATACGTGGTACAGTTGTCTTCTCGATCGAAGAAGGACCAGGGTAATAAATGGAGAATTACCACTTCTGTATTGCATGTGATAAATTAAAGAAACTGAAGATCGGATAACTGATGAAGAGAAATACTATCACAGTCCTGTTGGACAGTGCACCTACATTTTGAGTGTTTCTTAAAGATTTTTTTATTAAGAGCTGCAAGGATCAATAACATTCCCCATCAGGTACACTGTATGATTGAATGCCACGTGACGTGAAAATACTGTACTGGGAAATACCTAACGTGCTATGAAATGTATGTCACCAGAAAAAGTATCTTTGGCTAAAAAGTATACATTAGAGTGAGGTGGAAAGGATTTAACGCTGTACTCAGCCAGTATATTGAGATTAATACAAACATTACAATGCTTTTACTCGAACCCGTGAAAACTACCAAAAAAGGAATTCACAAATCACCGGTCGTTACTAAGTGTACTCACATCAACAAACATAAATATGTGACATAAATTTATATAAATGTGCATCTGTACCGTTCTCGGGATAGTACTTTTAAAGGTTATTTATTGAAATACGGATAACAAACGAGCACCCGTTCCACTGACGGTAAGTGTTTCTTTCGGCCCTTGACATCTATATCCATCCTAGTTAAGTAATCAAGGTGTAGATAAATCTCTATCACTCAAAATACAATATACAACTGTGTTAAATCTTAGCTTACTTTTACACAAGTATTTCGATTAAGTTAGTTCCTTCTCCAAACGTATTTAATGTTCGATATTAATTAAGCTGCAGTCTCTACGATGAAAGGTTAGTTTCATTTTAATCAAGTTTACTAGGTGATAAATGACGCAGCCAAGTAGGCCTGAGCTTATAAAATATGGCGCAGTTTCTGAAACACACCGCACAGTATTTCAGTGTAGATTTGCCTGATACTCTGATTTATTTCT
Source organism: Teinopalpus imperialis (assembly GCA_029286865.1). Lineage (NCBI taxonomy): Eukaryota > Metazoa > Arthropoda > Insecta > Lepidoptera > Papilionidae > Teinopalpus > Teinopalpus imperialis. The sequence continues at coordinate 8,481,113 of JAGSMU010000008.1, read as the reverse complement.
CTTCACAATTTCACACGAGCGGTAATAACTCTAACAGAGTTTGTGGGAGCTGATGCTTGCTTTTTATACCTGTATCAGATCACCAAGCTACCATCAAATACGATCGTTTTGTGTTTATTTATAAAACTTACACTTATACACTGTTCTTCTATATTTTTTTTAATATGATGTATGTCTTGTCTGTATAGAAGCAGTGTGCCGTAATTTGCGTAGAGTATAGACAGAACTTATTCAATTTGCCGTAGTCCATTTCTGCGGGGGCTTTTCAATTTCCAATCCGTAGTCCGAGAAATCTTTGTTTGTCCATTTCTTGTAAATACTCGCCTTTATAATGTAATTTTATCGTAGAAATTTAAATATAAAAGGAGATAGGTATTCAGGGATCTTTAATAAAAAATCCTACCCCTTTCTATATAAAATAATAGGAATTCCTTCAGTTAGGTTTAAGTCATTAGATTTTTAAATAAGTCTGAATGATTCTTTTTACAAAATAACATGTCTCATAAATATAAAATGAAGCAGTACTGTTAAAGATTATGAATATATTTGTAAAAGAATCATAAGGTGTTGGTATATCTTATATGTTTTATTCATTTATATATTATACTAGCAGTTCAGCCTGAATTCGCCCCTAGTTTTTTGTTCACACAATGGAGGAAAAATTTATTAAGTATATATGCACACTTTCGTATACTTAAGTATATCTATATATAAATGTCTAAGATCATTGTCCTGTAGGAGAAAACATGACTGTAATTTGTTTAGTAATTTTGGAGAATACTTAATTTTGTAGTTTCGTGTTCGTGATCGTATTTACAGAGTATTGAATGATATGAGTTATCAGCTTTTAAGACAGTATACTATCGAATAGTAAATTCTTACCAAATTACACACATTTCATATCAAATCCTTAGTCAACACATTGCTAACAACAAAACCATTACGTACAGAATATACCAGTAAATAAGGGACAACTCGAACCTTACTCAATGTAAGTGCTTTCAAAGACATCCGAATAGGACCCATTACTCTTAAAATGACATAGCCCTACTTAAAATTCTGGACCGGCTACAGACAGATCTTTTACATTTCACTACTTTTAATAGGGTTCACATACAAACGTCTGTCAATACAACACATTCAGAGGCAGCGGGGGGCTGGCGATTTTGATTTTTATTCCGTAGGGATGTATAAATAACTTTATCTTTTGCTGGTATAGCCAGTGTGCAACTTAAAGCTAGCCGTAACACGAATGCATCTGCTCGTCTGGTGATGTTCTGCGTCTTCACTAAGTACTACAGAAAAGTTACCTTTTTCTTGGTTTATTTTAGTGTTGTTTCGTATTGTCATTAGAGGAAGATACCTTATAACTAGTATCGACACGTTTGTTTTTAGTCATAAAAGGTGATATGGCATTTGTATCTAGATTATTTTTAAAATATGTATGACGTGTCCATGTTTCACATGGTACACATACCATCAAATGCCTGTTTGTTGTTTGCAAAATTATGATTTTTTTTATATTATATTATAATCAGTATAAGTTTCGATACTTCCAAAGATCTACAAACATTTTTAGTTAAAATTATATTACAAGCAAAAAAATGTTTATGCAGACAATTGGATCTCGTAAGGAAATTAAACTTTTCAAAGCGGGGTCTAACAAAAACTAGGTCTTAGGACCGCTCCTAATGCCAGTGCCAAGCAGAAGATAGTCTAAATAAAATTGTTACGCTGGTAGAATGAATGGCTTCTACGTTATTTTCTTACCGGAAATTCCGTTTGAGTCGAAATCGTTTTGTATTTCCACGAATAATTTCTTTGTTTAACATTGAGTTTATTATTTTTTCTTGTTATATAATTTGTTATTTGTATGACATATATTTTCTTAAATGAATAACAATAACCAAACTATTACTGCCACAGCTAGCCTTAAGCCGCAATGTTTACTTTTTTACTTTTACTTTACAACTAAGAAAATATATTGCGAATATAATGGATTCAGTTGGAAATAGAAATAAGATTATATAACGTCGGCTATTTCATTTGATTAAATCCTTTAAAATTCTAATAAATAATAACGTTTCTATATATCAGACAACAGAGTCGTAATAACTCGTTACGAAGCATTCCATCCTAGTCATCAAGTGACACAGCATCTGCACTATAATTCTTTATCTAGAATGAATGTTAGTGTTAGACGCCGTAGAAATCACTTACAATTAAAAGATATGTGTGTTAGGTTTTAAGGCTTATGTCATATCAAATAGAAGCAAAAACTGTATATATACGAGTATAATATATTTTTTATTCAAAGCGTAACAGTACCGAATCACTCCGTTTATGATTCTCGAACGTTTTCGGTAGTCATTCACCGCATTAATCACAATGAGGCTTCATATTTCTTCACATGTTTTCTTCATAGTCTTTTATGGCCCAATATATCTCAATACTACGCTTTATCTTGCTTATATCGTGTACTGTAGGCAGTTAAGGGCGCGATATTTTCGACAAACCAGGCCTATAATAGTCTTTTACGCGTAACATTTGGGTATATTGGCAATTTGGCCTTGAAATGTCTTTCGGTTATTTTTAATATGATATTTAATAGTAGAATTGTCAAATTAAATATTTTGTATCGTTTAGATAAGTGCTTCACTAGCAAGCACTGTCTCAGAACTTTTAGATGGCTGAGAAAACAACATTAACTGCTGTTGGCAGTTTTAAGTGCCATCCGTAGTACGGAAGCGATCACGTGTAAATGGCAACGACAGGGGTAGAATATTTGGCCATTCCAATAGCTGCAAAACCAAACTTACACTTGACAATAGCGCCCATACAAGCTTGGCTGTGAACTCAATTATACCTACATCATCATGTCACCCCAACAACTACAAAGTCCACTGCTGATTAAGTCACCATCGAGTTTTGAATAAGCATGATACTCAGCTATTTGCTTCTAGGGACCAACGGTAGTTTGTGTGAATTGTTCGTTAACTGAAATTAAAGAATTATTTTTTATTTATTTATTTATTAAAACTTTTTGCACAAACAGTGCACACAGGCGGACTTAATGCCTAAGGCATTATCTCCCAGTCAAACCTTTGGGTGGTACGGAAAGATTGAGTAGGAAATTAAAGAATTGATAGACATTTAGGATGGGGATCTTTAGTTAGAAAACCTAGGATAGTTTTGATCACCACCTAGGTACCGTATTGCCGAGATTACTTTATCAATTTTTCACATGTTTTATATGTAAGTAAGATGCCTAAAAGCGTATAAAGTTCTTTTGATAATAAGGGTTCCCTGCAGGCTATATACACTTATATTTATCTAGGTATCAGAAGGCTATTGTGTTGTTACCCTTAAAAATTAAGATAGCTGACTTATCAAATGTTACCCACCGTTTTTATACATTCATCATATATGAAGAAAATTCGGCAGCAGTTTCAGTTTTTTATCATATCTATCTCAGTTTTGTATACTGAAATATGCCGCTGTGGTTAAAATTGACTACAAGAAAAAAAAACAGCAAAATGTTGCCAACGTACAAAAAATATTTACGTGTGTTCCTAGATATTTGTTTTCCATTTAGCTTTTTTTTATCTCCGCTACGTGGCAACACATTGTGAAGGTTCGCACAAAAAGGCGATGTTGAAGCAATATATTACAATATGTTACAAGGATAGCTTTTTGTATCTATGCTTTTTGTTTCCATTTAGATTGAATTTATTTTTCTTTTGGAAGTTCTGATAGCCTAGACACGAGGACATCGAATTAATTCCTATGTCAGTATCTAAATGATTAGATACAAAAAGGAACATGTAGCTCATTACGGGTGACAAAAAGCGAAATTTCTTTGGCGATCTACGAGTACATTTGAGGCATTTGTAAGTACCTATATAACAAAATAGTTTTGGGTAAAATAGCAGAGGTAAAAAGAAGCAAGACAACAAAATTAGCCCAACAACGTATATAGTACCATAATAAACCTTTACGTACATATAAATAATTCTTTATGCAATAGCATATGTTTTTTAAATTGGTAAGAAGGGATTTTAGTCCTCAAGGATGACAACGCATGTTCAGCTTAAATTGAACATGCATGTGAAAGGAATGAATATAAAAAAAAATCAAAACATTTGCAGACTACTCAATATATACATATATATATATATATATATATATATATATATATATATATATATATATATATATAATATTTCTTTACTATAGGTCAGCAAAAGGTTTTCGTATTTTACAGGTAAAAAGTTGCAGTACAAATGTCTCTCTTATGTTGTACTATTTGTATGTAGATACACGGATGAACGGTTTCCTTCTATTTGTCTACTGTTCTTATGTCCGCCAACATGAACGAATCTCACGAACAAATTCGATATACATAGCTTTAAGTTTTACTACAATAAAGGCAAAAATGTGACATAAAAAAATTTAATATTTATGTATATCGTAGTATCGGTTAGAGTAGCACAAAATTTGTTCAAGCGTTTTTAGTCCGGGCATTTTAATGTCAAAGATTAAGGTCGCTCTGGTCAAACTTACAGATAAGTTCGGTGACATTTTTGAAAAAGTGGAACAATTGGTATATTAGCAGTTAATATAGCTGAACAGCTAGAGATTCACCACAAAACAGTTTTGACCCATTTGAAATAGTATACTAGATATACAAAAAAGCTCGATATTAGGTTGCCACGCAAGAAACCTATTGAATAGTGTACTTATTTGCGATTCTCTATTAAAATGTAATGAAACCGAACCGTTTATGAAAAGATTGATCATTGGTGATGAAAAGCGAAGAAAATCTATGACAAGAACATACGAAAATGATCGAGGTCAAAGGCCAGTCAAGATCCACAGACTAGTGAAACCAGGATTAGCTCGCAATAACGTGATGTATTGTGGTATTGGAAGGGCATCGTTCATTATGAGCTTTTACCGTCGGGGAAAACTATCTATTTGAATCTCTACTGCCATTCGCTGATGAGACTCAAGCATATAAAAAGAGAAAAAACGGCTGGAAAATTCAATCGATTTCTCATCAAAACTGATGTTGGAACATATGATATGAACAATGCAACATTATGGTGCCGTAAGGATACTTCCAAGTACAAAGGATGACACTGCATGAATGTTCAGATAGTGTAACAAGAAACAAACACACCTACCTACTGAAAATCGAACTCAAGACCCACGACAAAATTTGACACGCGAAAAAGACGCTGTCAAAATTGTACATAGTTTGACAGCTCACTTTTGAGTTCGTAATTATGTAAACATTGGTTCAACGTAAAATTATCTGTGTAATCTATATTTATGAAATGATATTTTGTCTATTTTATTACTTTTTACGGGTTTCAATTAAATCAGAGTGTTATCCAAAGACTAATATTTCTTCTTGTTCCCAGTAATGTAAAGCCAAGGAGATTTTGGTTCAACATATTTAGATGGAACTTCCACTTTAAGAAAGTTAGCCGGAACCTCAATCCGACGTAGCACATTAGTATTTTCACCAAAACATTGCAATTTCACAAGTCATCTAACAAAATTTACTGAAATAAGTCCTCGAATGCCAAATTGAATTGTCCCCGCCGCCGACAACATTTTACAGTGTTTTAACAAATTCCAGATCGAAATTACTCGTAGCGACCGCAGCTGCCATGACGCATTAAATTCGGTGGCGATTTAAATACGTTCAACTCAATGCAAGTGGGTTTGAAATTTTATACAGTTATTGGTTTATGCCGTGTGATGTAGAAGTATCAATAAATAGCTTTGTTTAGTTTATAGGCGTCTTTTGTACTATTTATTCCCAAAAAAACAATAATATCAATTGTTAAGTTTAATCTAAGCTACTTGGAATGAAAAATTGTTTTACAGTTTTCTAGTCTACGTACATTTGTCACATTACTATACATTGGACGAGACCCGCGAGGCATGAGTGAAATCATTTGACTTCGGTGAAAGAAAATACTGTGAGTAAAATTGCATGTCAAAGGAATAATAAAAAAAAAGATGAAGACATGTGAAGACCGCCAATCCCCGGAGGAACCACGTGGTGGACTATGCTGTACACACTATCTAGAAGAGGCCAATGCCCAGCTGTGGGATTTTTAGATATAGGCTGTGACCTACTTTTACAGTGGACGACTTTTATAATTCCAGACATCTTGGCTCATCGGTTCACTTACGTTTCTCCCTCTCCGTCACTTATATTTCTCACTCTGTACTGTTATTAGAAACGTCGTAAACTCCCTATTCCTATGTCACAGAGTAATGAAACATATTATAAGTTTTAAGTAAAGCTAACTCAACTACGGAATACATTTCAAGGTCAATATCGAGTCGTAAGTAACAAACACAAAATATCTAAAATATCTTTGATTAGGGTTCGATCTGTAAGTTTTTTTAGTATCGTCAGTATACATAATTGAGACAACTGAGATTTTATTGTATTTTAAATATAAAAAAATATTTGTGCACATTTTTTGGTGTCTTCATTGAAGTTGTAATTGTTTTTATATTGTGTAAGGAGAAAAAAGATCATATAGTTGTACACCTGATGGTAAGTAATGACTACGATCATATTACGCACCAGCATACGCATACGGCAACGCATCTGCATTATTATAAGGAATCATAATGCTGATACGTATTCATTCCTAAGGACTAAGATGCCTCGTCACCAGTAATAAGGGTCTAAATATCACAAATGTTTTGTTACTGTGTGTACAAATACTCTTGAGGACTAAGGTGAAATCAATAAATTTCAGTTATTGCGACTTCTTACTTTACATCAGCATTATACTGGTGTTTCGGATTAATTACGAGCATTTTCCCCGTAATTCTATTACTGATATCCCTCGTATTCATTTTTCTTCTTGTTAATGCGTACATTAAAGGTCTGGAAAAACTGCCGTTTTCAGTATTTCGGGAAATGTGAAAAAACAATATGATTGTTATTTCTATAGAATAGGCTAGATGCTAAGCTTTAGTATCTGCTATCGCATCAGTATCACTGAAATTATTATGAAATACTAACTTAGGGTAATAGTATATTTTGTAAATAAATAAATAAGATATACTTATTAAGTATATCTTGTATAAAATAAAAATGCATATTTTTGTAAATAATTTATTGCATTTTAAAGATATATTTATAATTAGTAGCAATTATGTTCTCACCAGTGTGTACTAATATTATCGGGACAACCTTGCAATGTTTGTTTTAATTTTATTATTCGTTTCTCATCAGAAACAATAACATTGTTGTCTTTATCAAACGTCAAACTGTAAATGCTCTTGGAGTTTAATACTTTTTTAAAACCATCATTTTTCAAGTCAATGAAAACACCTAAATTTGTACAAACGTACAAATCTCCATCGTTGTCTTCAGATATCTGTCTAACAGTTATCGCGTCGTTAATAACATTAATTCTCAGCTTATCATTATCGTAATTGTAAAATCCTGTTTTGTTAGCGAAATAAATATTATCATTGTTTGCTGTGACGTGAAAATGATCGACTTCGAAACTTTCAAATTCCTTTACGACTGCAAATTTTCCGTCCACTTCTATATGAAGTTTTTGATCTGGATAGCTTATGTAAAACAAATTTCGCCTAAAGAATAGAGCCCATATATTTTTACCAGCTTCTTTATAGATGTCTGCCAATTTTGTCATCATGTTGTATTTGTAGATGCCGTCACTACCGCCGAGATAAATTTCGTCGTTGGCTTGATCTATAGCTACTGAACATCCGCCTCTAATGCCAGCAATGTTCTGAAATTCTTTGGTTTCTAAATCGATAAAAGCTAGTTGGAAATCAACATCAGAATATGTTTCTGGTACAGTGTAGCTAAAGAATACTGTACTTGTAGTTTTGTGAGCAAATAGGTTGAAGGGCCGTCCTAGGTTTGCCCACAGGATCTCCTTATCATACCATCGGTCTTGAATTTTGATGCGATTGCAAGTTTTGTTCCTTGGCACGCCTTGCATGCAAACGAGAACGTTGAGAATTATATACACTTTCAACGTCATTATCTGTAAATTATAAATTCTACTATAACAGCACAAATAGCAATATCCAACATAAATTTTAGTTTAAGTTGTAAATTATAGTATAAATTTTATAAATAATAAAACTTAATATACAAAAACTTTAAAACTGTTTGTGTATTTACAAATATTGTGCCACATTGTTTATTATTATTGCAAAAACTCATAACTTTGAATACTACTTTACAAATGGACTAGTTTCGCAATACATTATACAAAGAAGCTTAAATGGTCAATAACAGCAGCTATTATAATATATATATATATATATATATATATATATATATATATATATATAATTATATATATATATATATATATCAGTGTTATATCTTGTCCATATATAGGACGTGAGATCGTGGCCATTATAATTAATCAACTTATAAGTTTTATATAGTTCCTGCCTGGTATATTCTTACATACAAGTATGAAGTCTTGTTAACATGCTGTTGTCCTGCTCAATTACGAACATGGCGATATCTTTTTGGTTATTGCGAGATGACACCAAGTTTGCTATATTTATTATAACGCCGTAAGTTTTCCCGAAAGTACAAAGTTACTCCCCTTCCCTAGTTCAATGTCATGCATAAGAAATAATATCGCAGAATGGTTCAGATGCAGATTCAGGGATATACACAGAAACAAAACCAGGACGAAAAATCAGTAATTTGTATTACACAAATATTGTCTCTCGGTTCGTAGACGAAGCCAGGATTCGCGACGCAACAGCCAGTCAATGAAACCACTGCGCCACACGGCCGTCCGTCTTGCTTATATAAGTTATACGTATAATATTATAATACATACCGGTTCAATGTTTTGTCACAAGCAACTCACGATCATCTCTTAAATTTCAATCCACATAATTTTTCCACGCATGTTTAAACTGCTCAAGCAGTTAACACGAAATGGCCCTAATTGTTTTGGTGTATTGATAAATTAAACGAATAATTCTCAAAACAATTTTGACTCCCATCTGCAGTGTGATGCATTGTTCCAAATTATTGGCATCTCAATTGTTTAAGGTTTAATTCATAAACGATATAATTTAAATGCGAATCATTTACAATTTTAATTTCATTTTAAACTTTGAACTCATATATATCGCCTCGGGGACGGACTATGTTTAAAACACTTTTTTTTAAAAAAAATTGAATACGATATCGTTAATTAATTGCGAAATCATGTTTACTGCACAAGTTATATTTAATCTGTATTTTCGCATAAGCACTGGACAAATAAGTGAACTTAATACCAAAAGGTGTTTTCTCTTCCTGTTCACCTTTGGAACGAGCAGTGAAAAATGTTACGAGTGCATAGTGTTTATAAATAGATCTGTATGTGCATATTATTATGTAATAAACACTCCAGAAGAAATAGTATTGATAGTAAAATCACAACTATTTTAACATTAAGCCAGGATACCTCAGAGCTAACGTTTGAACAAAGCCTTACTATCAGCTACTCGTATGGTCACTTGTTCCTAAGACTAATAGCTTGTATTTGAGTTGAGTTGATTATTTATTTATTTATTTATTTACTTTATTAGGAAACTACACAGCATACAAGAAACATTAAAGATAAATACAATTAACAAGGATATTTAGCCATCAAAGAGGTTACAACTACAAATATACATTTTTTTTTTAAGTTAAAGTTACTTTTTTAACTTATAAACAATGTCTAAGAAGCCTATACATCACAAAGGAATATTGAGAAGAATGGAAATATCCATAGAATGAAGTTACCGGTTTTGAGAGTTATCCTGAAATTTTTGAAGTATTGTCGAAGGAAAGATCGAAAATAGAGTACCTTAAGAACCTGAGATAACAACGAGGCAGAAAGCTGCAAATAAAACAAGAAAGGATGATATTATATATTATATATATCCCGAATATGAATCGAATACGGTTATTGAGAATGCGATCCAATTTGCTGAGAAGTTCTAAGGCTAAGTCAGTGTACCACATATCTCCGTAATCGAGTAAAGGGTATATCAATATCTAATTATCTTTGTAGCAAATGACAGAATTTTTCAAGAAGTAACGCCGAGTTTTGTTGATGTTCTTGATTAATTGTTCTTAAAATACCTGTGGCTAAGAGTGCGATCTAAATTATTAAAATAAATTGAAAGCAATGATATTGGATCTAAATTAGTTAATCGTCGAAGACTCCTACTATAGCCTTTTATAGTAGGGAAAATAAATTTAAATTACTTTAACAGTTTAACAGAAGTACCACAACCAAAAGTATTGCTCTAAGCAGATGAAATCGAAATTGAATTGATTAATCGCGTCATTGAAATCGCGTGGTCAGCCTGCGCATAAATTTACAAGTCGTCAGCATGATAATCGTCGTGAGCAACATAAAGATGATATAAGCGGTACCAATATTATAAGTAAATATTAATAAAATAATAAAGGAGATATAATTCTGCTTTTTATTCCACAGTTTGCAGATAGTACCAATCAGAAATTGATTGACTCGCACTAACTTGCTACCTGAAGCGCATGAAGATAATATGGTAGCCACTTCCGTGCTAATGAGGAGCAATACATGTTATTGAGTAAAACAGGTAGGGTATTTTGTTGAACAGAGGTGAATGAATTTGAATAAAATTATGTTTTTTTCTGGTATCCCGATCAATAGCGTATCAACCGATAGGCTGTTATTTAAATATATTTTTCTGCATTCTAACAGCTACCAGTCAGAAGCAAGTAACCGAGCCGGTGAAACTGTAAAAGCCCTCGGTCTAACAGAGGCCATCACCCCGAAAAAAAAAGAAAAATAAATAATAAATTAGCCACCAGACATAGTAGAAAAATACACAATATTTTAATACTTAATAGTCGGTGGATCGCTGATCTTGGGTTAAAATCCTAGTAGTATAACCTGCACAGTCTTATATATATATATATATATATATATTAGATTAACTCATAGTCCAGAGAACGGCATCTCGGCAACGAAGTCCCATGGCAAGACTTTGAGATGCCGTTCTTGTTCCGTTGGTTTTTCCAGATCTTCATAATATATTTAAAGCCCAAAAGGCTAAAAGGAAGATTCATACGTGGCACCTTCTTATCTTCTCTTATACCGTTAATGCATAATATACTTATAATTTCCATGTGTTAGAAGCGTAGACCACTTAAATATCCTCAACATTGCCTTGCTATCCTATGACTAAATCCGGAAACAGCGGAAAACCGTTTAAATACTTTTTCCACTAAAGTTCATGCATTTAAACAGAGGCCAAACCTAATGTCGATTAACCTAGCCCAAATGTTCAGAGTGGTTTTTTAAAAATCGCTAAGAATGCCTACTGACATTTCTGTGGAGTCGAGTACTAAGCACTGGTAATATTTTTTTCATAAATTAGAAAAGGAATAAAGTAAAAAAAAATTTTTTTTCAATGATTTACTCCCACTTATATTTAGAGTTAATAAGCTATAATGGCAGTAGCTCCGGGACCTGCTTGATTGGATAATGTTTATGGTGTAACATAAAATATGATTATGACTCGGAAAACATGCCTTATATTTTTATCGGTGTACAGTAAATATTATGTATATTTGTACATAATATTTATACACATCTATCTGCTCGAAAATGTATTATAGTTATCTATCACAAATTTTCTAGGAGTTATTATGATATAAATAAATAAAAATATAAATTGATTAGTTACCTGTACATATAAAATTAAATGTTGAATTGCAGTTGATTGTTATTTTTCCTTAAATGTTCTAACTGTTTTCGTCTCGTTCTTTCATATTAACAATATGATTATAACAATATTGAGCATTAACGCTCGGGTTCAATCTGTAAATATTGTTCGTATCAGAGTATATAACCCGTTCATGTTCATCAAATGTCATGCCAAATCCTTGGTAGATAGCTGCTAAACGCTTAGCTCTATGTAACGGCTTATCTTCTATGTATATACCGTCATCAGCACTAAAATATACATCGCCATAATTGTCTTCAATTATTTGTCGCACAATTATTTCATCATTTAACATTATTGGATAATCATTAACTTTATCAACTTTGTAAAGTGCAGTTTTGTTTGAGAAATATATTTCCAAATTTCTTGTTATAAAAAAATTCAATATTTCAATTCCGACAGCTTCAGACACTAGGACAAATTTATTGATTTTGTAAACGTAGAGTTTTTGGGAAGGGTATTCGATGTAGTAGAAGTTTCTTCTTACAAAAATGGCCCAAATAGATTTGCCATCTTCCGCGAAAAACTCTGCTTGTGTTGTCATGAACTGATATTTGTAAATTCCGTCATGCCCCCCAAAATAAAGGTCGTCGTTTTCAGCATCATAACCAATGGCATATCCACCTGGTATACCTGTGATTGAATTACACTCTTTACTATCGAGATGACATGACATTATGCCAAAATCGATTTGAGTTCCAATCTGAATTGTGTGACTAAAGAACAAACGAGCTGTGTACTTGTGATAGACAAGGTTATATGGTCGCCCTAAATTTTTAACAAGCACTTCTCTGTCATAGTAGACTTCTTGAAATATTATTCCATCACACATAATCTGTGTGGAATTATTCGTTTCCGTTGCAAAAATTTGAATATACAACAAAAAGATGAATAATAACATTTTGTCAGTCAATTTCTTCAGGCGTTTATAATCTGCAAACGGAACATTTTGTAAAATCTTTATATAACGTGTTTATCTAATCGATATTTGGATTTATTGAAATTAAATTTGACAGCCACGTAGCATAGTGGTTAGAGTATTTAGCTACTGTGTGTCGTTGAAAAAATTTATGATTTTCGCGTATTTTAGACAGTGCATCTAAAACTTCCTCTAATTTATTTACACATGTGTTACATTGGATTAGGGAAGTGTGTATCTACATGATTACGCAAATGTTCACGTCACTATAATATTCTGTGCAGTTGATGTCGTACTGTAATCACCAGAAGATATCGCTGTGATTGAGATTGACCAAAGAGGGGTTAAATTTTTGATATTTGTATCAAATAAAAATATTATTATTATTGTATTGTAATTAATATCTATTCAATTCTCATCAAAACGTCACGTACATATCACTTCGATGCCGCATGTTTACGTGATGTAGCTCCTATACTATAGACGATTCCCTTTGGGAAAAATACATATTGCCATATAATCACACAATTAATATGGAGTGAGAACATCGATCATAGTACATGATATTAAAGTGTAGCTAGTCAAAGAATAGGTCTGAATAGGACCTCGAGAAAAAACTTCTTATTAAAGAAAAATATTGGGAAGTCTGAAACTGAAGTACTAACAAAGTTGGGTCTGGCAATGTTCAAAAAGTTCTTTTGTTTTTATCAACCTACGGATATGACACGGAGTTTTTCACAAACGATCTGTTCTATAGAAAATACATCACGTAAACTGGAAAGGGCTTGATGTTGCTCCTGGCGATCGTATTCCAAACATAGAAATCCGCAAAGGTAGGCCATAGGGAGGGTTGTGAGAGTGTGAAAATAGTAATAAAGCCTGGAAAAAAGACAGACCAACAATTGAAAATGCAGCAGTTTGAGGGGCAGAGAAAAAGTGGAAAAGATAGGATCTGGTTTAATATTGCAGGAAGGCCTATGTCTTGCAGTGGACAAATAAAAGCTAAATAAGGAGATATATATTTTATGGTCTCGTCTAGAAGGCTCTCTATAGGCTTCCAACGGTTATGAGGTATTCTTGGACTTGCAGTCCACTACGTGTTATGTTATATTATGTTATATGATTTTTACAATAACTGTAGATAATTGCAAAACAAACTTACGTTTTGGATTGTTTTTTTTCTATAATTGAAAACTTAATAAGTAATTATGAAAAACCTGTTTTTACAATCTTTCACAAAATACTTTTATAAAAATACTTTCAAAATAACGTTATTGTTTACATTTGCTTCTGCTTCTAAAATAATTTGTAATCATTATTAAAATCAATATTAGGTACAGTATGATCACCTTTTTAAAAAGAGACGCAGTACATTTTTGGGTCTCGCGTTTAGAGCAAATATGAGCGTTGTTGTTTTTCGCTGTGCTTGCTTCTATGATGTATAATATTTTATTATTTTGAAAAAACAGCTCACAGAATCGCTACATGTATGGCATGGATTTGGCGTTATGTGACGTGCGTTTTAAGGTAAGTTCTGTTCTATAATTATCAATTATATATAACTATCTGTCCTATAAATTCTGTTTTGTCTTTGATTTATGTTTTTAAAGACACTTATAGCAATACATGTAATTACTATGCTACATACACATTCAGAAAGGGAACTACAAATTTATAAACAAATATTTTCAATAAATAAAAAAATCATTATCGTACATACATAATATAGTAGTCACAATAAATCTTAGCGCTAAGTAAATTTAACATAAATTTTGATTGTCTTAGAGTTGTCAATTGTCTTGTGTTCTCAATCTCGAAGTTGTGTCCATTATCGAAAAGTTTGATGAACAAAACTTCAGTCGTAAACTTCAAGACGTTATTGTTAATGAAATAAAAAAAGATAATTAGTTTCAAGTGAAAGGCTGTGCCTTATAAGTTGGAAACTTTACTTTTACTCACTTGTTTGTAACACTATTGCCGAACGTAGCTGCGTACAGTAATAAACTAATTAATCAATACTACTGTCAATCACTTTCGTCAGTTATCGTTAACAAACTAGTGTCCACAAATGCGTGCCGGACAATGGATTTGTTTACGTGTTTCGAAAACAATTCTGTCAATGATTACTTTAAGATTACCGTTTATTGCGTAATGGGATGACATAAAATTATCATAGTACGGTGTCGCCGACAATCTATGAGTAGGTGATATTTGTTTACGTGGTAAAGGCACGCTTGAGCCCAAAACTAGCAAATTATATAGCTCGGCTCAACCAGGAAGCATGTTACAATTATGTAATATATCTGAGTAAAATAATACGCAGACATGGAAGAAATTCAACTTCATACTTTAACACCATTTAGTTAAGGACTACATCCGGGTATCGATTCTGTATATTGTATTTTGATTGGATTATGGGCTGCAGTTATCATTTACTGTCAAAGGAACTGTGTTTTTGTCAACGTTATTTCTGTTAAAAAATAAACTTAAAATAATAGCTTGATATTGTGCATTCGACTCACCTGATGGTAAATAAATTACACAAACATTAGTAACACCAGAAGAATAATAAGTGTATTACTAGCCTTCGAGAAAGAGTGGGATGTTATTTGGAAGGTTCTGAAGTAGTATTGGTGCGGAAATACAGACGGCGATATCTGATTTCACATCGTAGCCGTACGTATTAGAAAATTCCGCACAAAGCGCACAGATACAAGAGATATTGGAAACAAAAAAGTCGGAATGCCATTTGCACCCAGAGTATGCCTGGCTGCCAAGTCTATGGGAAATGTTTATGGGGATGTGAGCAATTGTGATCTTATCCAGTAATACGAATCACCAAAGTCGTGAACACGACAGAATTCAAAAATTCATCTTCATCACCATCATGGCAATCCACTGCGCAAAGTTTTCTCGCATTACTACTTTGTGAAATCAGCTGTAGCCAGAGGTATTTCCGAAACGATACACCATTCTTAAAGCCCGGCAGCGCATCTGCGACTCTTTTTGTGTTGCGGTTCATGTGCGCCGTTAATCACTACCCATCTGGTGAAGTGCTTGCTCGTTCGCCACCTATTATTAAAAGAAAACAGGTGGAAATTTTCCGCACTGTGAGGTCTGTATGATACTACACCCGATACCAACAGCAAGCTATTTAACATGATATTTTTTGCATCTATATCAGAATTAGAACAGTAACATAAATAACAGGGAGATGGGACAAGTTTTAATGAGTAGCAATTAAATTTCACAATTTTACTCATGAAATTATCGGGCGTAATAATAATATATTTTTACGTATTTAAGAGATTTCAAATGTTAATGACAATCGGGTTAGTGTTGTTTAAATTCCAGACTCCTTTAAAATTTTCCGTTGCTCACCTTGCGGCATGGGCGAATTCCTATCTTCATTAATTACTTTCGGCGCTTTGTGTTGGACGCATCCTCTAACCAAGCTCGGAGAATTTTAATTAAACGTTTTATAAAATTTAAATGAAAACTTCGCCTTTGTCTTGTTACGAATAATATGCTTCTTATTCGTTGTTAAAATAGCCGCTGATCTTTATTTTATGAAATTAGGGGCAAACAAATGAGAATAAAATTATGGTCAATAATTACTAAGGTTCATGACGTTCATAATTATCCTTCATAGGGAACGACGATGAAGATGCGTTGATGACAATTAATTTATTTATTCTTTATTGCATCAAAAAATTGATAGCCACTGATCTTTATTTCCTGAAATTAGGGGCAAACAAATGAGAATAAAATTATGGTCAATAATTACTAAGGTTCATGACGTTCATAATTATCCTTCATAGGGAACCACGATGAAGATGCGTTGATGACAATTAATTTATTTATTCTTTATTGCATCAAAAAATTGATAGCCGCTGATCTTTATTTTCTGAAATTAGGGGCAAACAAATGAGAATAAAATTATGGTCAATAATTACTAAGGTTCATGACGTTCATAATTATCCTTCATAGGGAACGACGATGAAGATGCGTTGATGACAATTAATTTATTTATTCTTTATTGCATCAAAAAATTGATAGCCGCTGATCTTTATTTTCTGAAATTAGGGGCAAACAAATGAGAATAAAATTATGGTCAATAATTACTAAGGTTCATGACGTTCATAATTATCCTTCATAGGAACGACGATGAAGATGCGTTGATGACAATTAATTTATTTATTCTTTGTGCATCAAAAATTGATAGCCACTGATCTTTATTTTATGAAATTAGGGGCAAACAAATGAGAATAAATTTATGGTCAATAATTACTAAGGTTCATGACGTTCATAATTATCCTTCATAGGGAACCACGATGAAGATGCGTTGATGACAATTAATTTATTTATTCTTTATTGCATCAAAAATTGATAGCCGCTGATCTTTATTTTATGAAATTAGGGGCAAACAAATGAGAATAAATTTATGGTCAATAATTACTAAGGTTCATGACGTTCATAATTATCCTTCATAGGAACGACGATGAAGATGCGTTGATGACAATTAATTTATTTATTCTTTATTGCATCAAAAATTGATAGCCGCTGTTCTTTATTTTATGAAATTAGGGCAAACAAATGAGAATAAAATTATGGTCAATAATTACTAAGGTTCATGACGTTCATAATTATCCTTCATAGGGAACGACGATGAAGATGCGTTGATGACAATTAATTTATTTATTCTTTATTGCATCAAAAATTGATAGCCACTGATCTTTATTTTCTGAAATTAGGGCAAACAAATGAGAATAAAATTATGGTCAATAATTACTAAGGTTCATGACGTTCATAATTATCCTTCATAGGGAACGACGATGAAGATGCGTTGATGACAATTAATTTATTTATTCTTTATTGCATCAAAAAATTGATAGCCGCTGATCTTTATTTTCTGGAAATTAGGGGCAAACAAATGAGAATAAAATTATGGTCAATAATTACTAGGTTCATGACGTTCATAATTATCCTTCATAGGGAACGACGATGAAGATGCGTTGATGACAATTAATTTATTTATTCTTTATTGCATCAAAAAATTGATAGCCGCTGATCTTTATTTTCTGAAATTAGGGGCAAACAAATGAGAATAAATTTATGGTCAATAATTACTAAGGTTCATGACGTTCATAATTATCCTTCATAGGGAACGACGATGAAGATGCGTTGATGACAATTAATTTATTTATTCTTTATTGCATCAAACAATTGCGAGAGATGCGTTATTCCATCAGGGCAGTATTCCATGACCAGACGGTAGAAAAGTCTGGTTGTGCAGTGTTAACAACACGGTTCATTCCGTACCTACCAAGAATAGAAAATTATATTTGTGACCCGTAAACAATGGCACCGTCTGAATATTTAAACTCGCGACTCAGCTTCCTAGTTCTTAGCTGTTCTCAGACCTGTAATTATAAGTAAATTTTCGCAGTAAATATAAAGCTTGTTTTTCTAGTCCCCCCCCCCCTACTTCAAAATTTAAACAAACTGTTTAAAAGCCAACGTGTACGTTTCTACAATAGAATGAAGTGAAATATAAGAGCAGCTGTAGCTAGTTTCTGCTGCAGGATGAATGGGGAACAGGGGAAGGTCCAGGTCCTCACAGAATACTAGTGTAAAATTGCAGCACGATGCTGTGTTTCGAATAGCAAGTAAAGGGAACTGGAGCCACTGGAAACCCAATTACAACGAGGTATTCAATCTCTGTCCTCAAGGGTGAAAACACCATCTGTATCTTCAATAATTAATGAGAATAAGTATTTATGGGCCGCAACCTTCATTTATAACTGGGTGAATAGTTTGTTCGTTTGTTCATCTCAGTTACATAAGAAGAAGGTTTGATATTTACAACTAGTCATCGAGGTCGTTATTTTTTTACAAGTGACTTTAAAAAACTATTTAACTACACAAAAGTCATGAAAAAGGGAACCAACAGTAAGTATTTTCATTGTTTGCTACAGTAAGTATAATATTAAAAAAAGTTTCCTGTTCCATCACAATATTCAAGTTTCCGGGCTTATCACGAATAGAGTGCCCGAAGCGAAAACAAAAGCGGAAGTAACTGACAATTGTTGGAATCAAACTGCTCTTGCAAGAGACAATGGGAAGAAACAGTCTCTTGGGCCATAAGATAGATAATTGTTTTTATAGATTACGTTCATTTTACTTTCTCATTTAAGTTCTATCATAAACTCAACTAGATGGCATAAGACAAACCTGCACAAAGATTATAATAACTATGTGTAAAATATATATTTGGAATTTGAAAGGAAATTTAGCACAGGAAAGGATATGGAAAAGGAAAGGTTCGAACATTGACTTTATGTTTGTGCGAACGCTTACACGGCACTATAGTATATCCTGCCAAGTTGATGTCATTAGGATCTAGGAATGGGATGTTGATCCAGAAAATATCGGTTTAATCAATATGAATAAAAACTTCTTCTATAGAGAGGGTATTGTGCTATTACATGGCTTCACTGCAAATGCATAGACTTCATACTCTTCGATATATCTCAAAGTTTTCGCTCACAGACGATCGCTTGATAAATCAGCATTTGAAATTATATTAAGTTACCGTTTTCCTTGTAATCGGTTATAGAAGTTGCTTTTGAAACACAAATAAAAAGTTTTCCCCCTTTAAAATATAATCTGGCTAATACGATTAGCACTAAAAATATTTTCGTAACTAAGATTCCCGGCGTCTCGGGCCAGATGATGTGGAGCTACGAATATATTTCTCATAATTTCTTTTGGAGAACAAACGTTTATGTAAATTACGTCTGACGGACGGAAATGAAAAACATGATCTACTCTAACTGAATTTCCGTCGCACTCTCCACGCGTATCGCTACACTAGACTTGTTTATTTTCTGAAATTAGGGGCAAACAAATGAGAATAAATTTATGGTCAATAATTACTAAGGTTCATGACGTTCATAATTATCCTTCATAGGAACGACGATGAAGATGCGTTGATGACAATTAATTTATTTATTCTTTATTGCATCAAAAAATTGATAGCCGCTGATCTTTATTTTCTGAAATTAGGGGCAAACAAATGAGAATAAAATTATGGTCAATAATTACTAAGGTTCATGACGTTCATAATTATCCTTCATAGGGAACGACGATGAAGATGCGTTGATGACAATTAATTTATTTATTCTTATTGCATCAAAAATTGATAGCCGCTGATCTTTATTTTATGAAATTAGGGGCAAACAAATGAGAATAAAATTATGGTCAATAATTACTAAGGTTCATGACGTTCATAATTATCCTTCATAGGAACGACGATGAAGATGCGTTGATGACAATTAATTTATTTATTCTTTATTGCATCAAAAAATTGATAGCCGCTGATCTTTATTTTATGAAATTAGGGGCAAACAAATGAGAATAAATTTATGGTCAATAATTACTAAGGTTCATGACGTTCATAATTATCCTTCATAGGAACGACGATGAAGATGCGTTGATGACAATTAATTTATTTATTCTTTATTGCATCAAAAAATTGATAGCCGCTGATCTTTATTTTATGAAATTAGGGGCAAACAAATGAGAATAAATTTATGGTCAATAATTACTAAGGTTCATGACGTTCATAATTATCCTTCATAGGGAACGACGATGAAGATGCGTTGATGACAATTAATTTATTTATTCTTATTGCATCAAAAATTGATAGCCGCTGATCTTTATTTTCTGAAATTAGGGGCAAACAAATGAGAATAAAATTATGGTCAATTATTACTAAAACTATAATAATAATCTTTATATATGTAGATAGATAACAAAACTTAAAGTTTCTACAAGAGCCGGTGACATATGTCAGTCAGTTTCAATTTTTTTCTCATGAACTTAAAATCGCTAATATATTCAATCCAAAATACCATCGCACAGACCTGATGCTGCAGATGTTTATGGCCGTAATTGGATAACGAGATTACATCTCAATCCTTGGGGGTGAAAACGCTTGTGCATCAGGATTCTTTGTTGAGGATTGATATACCTAGTTGTCATGGGCCGCAGTCATTATTTACCGTCAGGTAAACTGTGTTTGCCATTCGTTATATTACAAAAAAACTTTTGTCTAACCCAGATCTCTCTTTGCATGCTACGTAGATTCTACGTAATGGACGATGAATTAATGCGTCACATAATATGTGATTGTAATACTCTTGCAGGAAAACGGTTAATTATTCTGATAGAAAATTAATTTCATGTCTTATGGAATTTTGTTACGAGGTAACTGTTGTTGAAATTATATATATTTTACACAAAAGAAGTATTCCCACTATTTATAATGTTAAATCTATCTATAGAGTATCGCTCGGAAAAATGTAAGCAAAAAGGCATATTAATGCTTACGTACCTATTAGCTATCTTGACGGTACAAAAGTGTATATAAAATTTTATTGAACTTGAATAAAGCTTCTTTTAATTTGATTTGATTTAGATTTTAAACCTGAAGATTGAATATACTAATCATTACATTATATATTATAACAGTGAGGTCGATTAAAGTGTTCAATGAGTAAGAAATGTACAAAAGGAGGTCCATTTCAAAGATTTGTGGGGGTGGAACAGGTATCGGGTAACAACAAAGTCCCATCTCCCATAAATAAGATTAGATAAGGCCCTCCTTCCCTGTTTTATTATAAAAAGAATCCGTCACATTCCATCATATTCATCACATAACGAAAGGTAAACTAGAGAGTTCATAAATATACCAACTGAGCATACTTATACATGTCTTAATTTGTTTGAATCAATATGGATTAACAAATCCCTTTTTATTAATTGATTGGACATGGTGAGTGAAAAAGATACACATAGACTAATAGAGAGACAATATAGTCTGTTTAATAATACTACAAAAAACCTCTTTAATTTATACTAATACAGCACTATAATATTTTTTTACTATACAAGTCGTCGCTGTCATGTCGCTCAATACTTCGTCACCAGTAATAAAGGTGTCCGATCGCACTCACCAGACGAAACACACTGGTATTCTGTGAGGGCGTGATACTACCCAGGTCGAGCTGACCAATTCGTTCAGCAGCTAGAAATAAACTGCAGTGTAGCTCTACCACTGGTAGTTCAACACTTGCGCAATTGCTTATATTTTTATAATAGAATATATCAAACGAATTTAACTGATTATTAGCAAGTGGGCTGCGATCAAGCCCATAAATATCTGCAGCTACCCTTGAAGAAGATGCACATGAGTTGTCACTCTTGGGGGCTGGAATGCCTCGCAAACAACTCTATCTGGGCCCCCGAGTACCTACGCTCACCTTAAATAAACAGTTGTGTGTTGTTTCATTCTGGTGTTTTGCAAGGGCGTGGACTCCCCCTGTTGAGCCAACCCATCAGCCACAGCTAGAAAACACCTGCTACTTTCATATATACGAGTATATCTAAGTCATACCTACAACAGTGATAATTTTTCGCGTGTTATACGATATAAAGGGACATCGGGATCTCAGCCTATCGTTATTTCTGCTTAATAGCACTGCCCAACAAAATAAGATGTTTTTTTCTTTGCGTATTTCCAGACTGTTGTTGAAATTATATATATTTTACACAAAAGAACTATTCCCACTATTTATAATGTTAAATCTATCTATAGAGTATCGCTCGGAAACATGTAAGCAAAAAGGCATATTAATGCCTACGTACCTATTAGCTATCTTGACGGTACAAAAGTGTATATAAAATTTTATTGAACTTGAATAAAGCTTCTTTTAATTTGATTTGATTTAGATTTTAAACCTGAAGATTGAATATACTAATCATTACATTATATATTATAACAGTGAGGTCGATTAAAGTGTTCAATGAGTAAGAAATGTACAAAAGGAGGTCCATTTCAAAGATTTGTGGGGGTGGAACAGGTATCGGGTAACAACAAAGTCCCATCTCCCATAAATAAGATTAGATAAGGCCCTCCTTCCCTGTTTTATTATAAAAAAAATCCGTCACATTCCATCATATTCATCACATAACGAAAGGTAAACTAGAGAGTTCATAAATATACCAACTGAGCATACTTATACATGTCTTAATTTGTTTGAATCAATATGGATTAACAAATCCCTTTTTATTAATTGATTGGACATGGTGAGTGAAAAAGATACACATAGACTAATAGAGAGACAATATAGTCTGTTTAATAATACTACAAAAAACCTCTTTAATTTATACTAATACAGCACTATAATATTTTTTTACTATACAAGTCGTCGCTGTCATGTCGCTCAATACTTCGTCACCAGTAATAAAGGTGTCCGATCGCACTCACCAGACGAAACACACTGGTATTCTGTGAGGGCGTGGTACTACCCGGGTCGAGCTGACCAATTCGTTCAGCAGCTAGAAATAAACTGCAGTGTAGCTCTACCACTGGTAGTTCAACACTTGCGCAATTGCTTATATTTTTATAATAGAATATATCAAACGAATTTAACTGATTATTAGCAAGTGGGCTGCGATCAAGCCCATAAATATCTGCAGCTACCCTTGAAGAAGATGCACATGAGTTGTCACTCTTGGGGGCTGGAATGCCTCGCAAACAACTCTATCTGGGCCCCCGAGTCCCTACGCTCACCATAAATAAACAGTTGTGTGTTGTTTCATTCTGGTGTTTTGCAAGGGCGTGAACTCCCCCTGTTGAGCCAACCCATCAGCCACAGCTAGAAAACACCTGCTACTTTCATATATACGAGTATATCTAAGTCATACCTACAACAGTGATAACTTTTCGCGTGTAATACGATATAAAGAGACATCGGGATCTCAGCCTATCATTATTTCTGCTTAATAGCACTGCCCAACAAAATAAGATGTTTTTTTTTCTTTTGCGTATTTCCAGACCGATATTGAATATGAGATTTATACGTCTCAAATCAACGACTGAATATTGGTATCCGATCCGCATAATTGAAGAATAATCTGATATTGCGATGTGAGATCATTAAATTTGAGATCTACATTGTAAGGCACCGATGCTTAAAATTGGAACTTATATCCACCAATTTAGAGTAGAAAATGGATAGTGCAGTAACATTTAAGAAAAATATGCTAGTTATATAATATTGAATTGTTCATGCGATATTTTGGTCGTACCGTATTGACACACTCATAAGTTCTATTCTGAATCAATGTTGAAGCTTGTGTTAGTAAGAAATTTTTGGCCTTTAGCTCGGCATAAATGCCATTTTCTTCGCCACAGAAAACGTGTCACCTGGTACGATGATCTTCACATCGGGGCTTAAGAGAGAACACCAATAAGTAATAAAACAAACATTACCTTTAACTGAATCGAACCTATGACCGACATCTATGTGACATTATGCCACGCAGTGTAAAACATAACATTAATAGAAAAAAAAAGTTACTGTACATAACCAGCAATGTGTTTTAAAATTAAATTAACTTAAAGTTCGTAGTGAAATCATTAATTGGTAACGAGGCATTACACCTTGAATCCTTGATGAGGAAGAATGTAGATATTTATGGACCTAGTTACATTTATCACTTAGTGACAAGCACAATTGTAGCATATTTTACAATTATGTGCATTTCAACAAGCCAATACATGAGTATCGACGTGCACACTTGCGTGTGACGCTGTGTAGGATATAATAAATTTCAATGTTCGTAGAATATATTATCATTTTATAACATTCAGAGTGGCGAACGAGCGCAAACATTTCACCTGAAAAATTGCCTGGTAAATAATTGATAGATGGCCCATAATGCAGATGCGTTCGTTGTCACACTCAGTATCATAAAAAAAATCTTGGACGAAGAAAGAATACATTTTAAACAATTTAATTTCATATTTCATGGTCAATGTTCTTAGTAACTAATAAAGAAAATACCTGAGGAAAAGGCACTTTATCAATAGTGGAAACTAGTAAAAGCTCCACTAGTGACACCGTGTCAAAGCTTCAAGCGTCTTCAATGTAATAAGTTGAAAAGGTGTTACTTTCTAGTTTCTGTGAAACGAGTATGCGAACTTTTCAATTTATTTTCTCCAATTAAATTTGGTGTAATAAATATGAGTGTTGGAATTTAGTTATTATAATTAAATTAAGTTTTCATAAATTTATTAATGAAGCGGCATTAGCCTAACGGTTTAGGGTACGGTCTACGAAACTTAAGGTCGTAGGTTCGAATTAATCTCCTAGCAAAAGCATTTTTAGCTTAGTTGGAGTGGTTAACTGGAATATTGCTAATATTTTTTATAAAAAAATATAATCTCTCTAATTTTAGTAGTTCAATGTAAAAATTTGGATCTTTTCAACTAATCACTAAAATACACATACAGTTATAATACATAAAGCTTCACGCTTTCCTTCAAACCAAATTTAACAATGGAAGTTCGTTTTATGCTGTAATTATAGCATATTACATTAAGTTGTAAATAATATTACAAATTAAAATTAAATAAAAATAAAATAGTAGTTTTTATTTCATTTATAAAAAATTATACTGAAGACCTCATTTATGTTGACGGAGCATTCAATCTCAGTTTTCAGTGATGAAGACGAATCTAAATAATGATTCCTTTTCTAGGATGAATGTGTGTGAATGTTGATTGCAAGAGTGAAACGTGTGTTAGTATGTCACTTTTGACATCACGAAAAATAAGCCAGAGATGCTGAAGCCCAGATGCTGAATAGGAGAGTGAGAGATTTTGATTCCAAAACTTAAAAAAAAATCTTTAGAATGTCTGGACTGTCAGTAGGGAACACCGATTCGATGTTTATAGATGTGTTGGTGACGGCGGTATTTACAATGCAAGATGTGTTAGTGAAGTCGACGATATAACTTAATGGACCTTACTTTATAAGGTATAGGTAGAGTTTTACAAGCTGTTCCTATTTTTTTAGAATGATGTTAGTTAGTTTATAGTACGATGTATATCCAGTTATTCGATATAAATCGTACGACAACATCGATAACAGTATTTCATACATGATCTATACGTACATATACGTACTAAGTAGCAATAAACATTTTTTAGCTGAGAGAAAGTGGTAGAGTCACGCTACAGTGAATGGGTTGGCTCAATTGGGGAACGAAAATTCTCCCACAGATTAGCAGATAAACGATGTTGTATTTTGTATATTATGTGCTGGGATCCTATAACCCTGTTACTAGTAGCGATCCTACACCGGTGAATCTTCAATGTTTGCTGTACGTGGGCTTCAGTCATCACTTGCCACTTGGTGAACTGTGTGCTTATTTTTCACCCTTATTTCCATAAAATGCATTAGGTAAACTGTTGGTTTCCAGAGAAATATTAAAATAAAATTAAGGCTACAAATATTTGCGATAGATGCATTGGAACCTGAATCGTATTCCGTTTATCGAGCCGATTGCGCTCGCGGACGACTCATGGGGTATTCGTTGCAGCTTTAAATAAAGTGAACTGGAAATTGCGACATTTTCTTTTTGCGTGTGTTTTCTATCATGTTTTTATTTCCTTATGAGCTATTGAATAGACAAGACTTGTGGTGTTCGGTAAATCCGGAGGAGTTAAGTTATTTATATTTTTATTTCTTTGTGTGTATATAAATATATATATATATATATATATATATAGCTTGATAATAAATCACGGTAACAGCTACATAGGTACCTGAGAAAAATTGTGATTGCGATTTCATGTATCGTGATTGTCATTTAATTTAATTTTTTTTTGAGCACACGGATTACTTGCAGTCGTCTATACCGGAGAAGGACCGTGGAATACCAGTATAAACGCCAATTTCAGCATATGGAAAACACTGCATTAAATTTTATTTTTCCATATCGTGAGTCCAAAACTCAGGGGTGGCAATGCATGTGCAGCTTTTTTATAGCTGGTTGTAGAAGTCATGAGCTACAGCTCTTCCTTACCATCAGGTTAGCTGTATACTCCTTTGTACTCATTTATACTGCTAATATTAATTAAAAAGTGATTCCTTATGACCACGACACCTACATATATTCGTTCTCGATACGGCGTTATAGACTTCTACTATTTTAAGTTGGTACTTGGGAAAGTGCGGTTTTACTCCATACGTCCCGAAGCTGGTGCTTTTAGCTCTCAGGGATTCCTTTTAAGCATCAGTAGCTCATTAACTGTACTTTTTATCTACGTATAATCATAAACACTCGTACACGTATAATTTAGTTTAAGTCAAACAATTTAATGATAAGAAGAAAAAGGATGTTTAACGAAATAAATCAATTTATTATTATTATTATTACTCCCTATTTTCGCTGCAGCTACTTATGAATGCTGCGTGACTCTACCAAGTGCATATCTTGGTTTTACCGTTAATAGTATGCATAAAGCTTTGTATATTTAGTCAACGATTCTTAAAATAATAGTTTTGGATTTTGTATTGATGATAAAAAAATGTGGCATAATTTCTATTTAAATAAAAAGTCTTTAAGTTGTCATTAAGAATAATATTTACTTAGATGTATAGTTTGGAGTAGACAGTGGCAGTAATATATATGATATACGAAGAGAAGTTTAAACATCAGACGGAGAGTTACGATCATGATAGTTTTGGTTGCAGCTAAAGCTATTTGTATTATGAATGGATCGGGTCTATCTGCGTAAAATAACTGCTTATCGTTTAGTGAAAAATATCATCATCACATACACAAGGTAGTCTGTCTTAGTCAGTGGTGATGCATATGAGGTATATGTCATGAGTGGGAAGTACAGTAGGTCACCTTGTTGTTGACGTTGCCGTTTACTCTATCCAAAGTAACGGCAACGTCATTGAAACACAACTGATACTGAAATAAAGTCTCACTGCCATAAAAGTATGGATGAGCTTGTGCTTAGTATATTTTCCAACGATACTCGCATACTAAACTCGGAGAAGCACCACCACGATGTTATAAACTTACAGGTGACAGTGGCGATTCTTCAAAATTAGCTAAATAAACATGCACAATTTAACCTACATAACGAGTTTGAAATCGTCGGTATACCATAGAGTGTAAATAAAAGTCTGGATCATATAGAAGGTTGCAGCCCAAAAAGTTGCAAATCAGTTGGGAGATGATGTCGTGGATTTTATTACTCGACGAACAATGAAGCTATGTCCTCTTCTCAGATGAAAGCAGAGTGTGTCTCCGTGGCAGCGATAGACGACAATGAGTCTACAGAAGACCAGGAGAGTAATTCGCCCCATGCTGTTGGCATTTAGAGGAGGTTCCTATATGGTGTGGGAGGGCATTTAAATGGAGGCAAAAACTGAGTTAGTTTTCATCGAAATTTGACGGCGAACCGATATATTGAAGAGGGTATGAGGGGATCATGATTTTCCTTACGCAGAGTTTATTGGTAAAACTTTGCGCTAATGCAGGACAATGCCAATCCACATACTGCAGATTCTGCTCGGCCAGCACGTAGTCCGGTCTTAAATCAAATTAAATTAGAGTGCGTTTCTCAAGAAACAGTGAAAAATCTTATCACCAACACTAAATATTGAGTTGTTTTTTATTATTTAAATTATGATTGTTTTTTCTGTATTTTCTTTAGAGTGAATCATTCTTTATTTTAGAGTTTAATACGAATTTTGTATAATTTTTTTTAGATATACGGTACCCGTGATAGAAGCCGAGTCTGACAAAGCCTTTTTTTTTATTACTTAGAGAGTAACAAACGAGCGCCCACAGTTCACTTGATGGTAAGATATTCCTGCGGCCCATGACCTCTTCATTCATGCTTGACAAGGAATCATAATGCAGATGTCATCCTTCAGGACTGAGATAGAATTTCTCGTCGCCGGTTATAAACGTCTTCGGCTCCCTACATTCACGCCTCTGTAATACACCTATTACCATAATGTTAATCTTATATTTTTACTAATTGTTTATGCAACAATAAAAACCTAAGGAATTATTATCTTCAGGTTGCCAGTTCATGAGTCATACTTAGATCTGTTAAAATATACTGAAATATAACGATAATAAAACAAACAACAAATAACACATAATTCAGGCAATATTTTTGAGTTCATTTTAAATTATTATTTATTAAAGATACTGAAATCGTGTTACGTATTATTCCATTTCACATGCATTTAGTCGATTGCATACATAGCTTGCGCTACACTTGAGAGCGCTAAGGGAATATTGTACGAAGGCTTATTCTCCCTCTCGAACGTGCTCTGAAAACAAGATCGTGTGAACCGTGCTTTGCACTGCAAGCGAGGAGAACGATATATAAACCATAAAGTGATTTTAAGCTTGCTTGTCTACTAGAGCGTAACGATGTAAAGACCTCCAGAGTTCCTCATAATAATATCAACACATAAAGAACTATTTTTATTTCTATTTTCACGTTTCTTAAGTAGCAGAGCGATGTTGTAGGTTTAAATCGGCTACAACCCTTCACTAGCGGCCCAACTGATGGTAAATGATCACCGCCGTTCATGATCGTCCACCAAATTATATTACTTTTCTTGAAGGTCCCTAAGTTTTATCAATTTCGAAATATCAGTGACGAAATCTGATTCCGCAAAGTTGTTGTGAGCGCTAAAAAAACTCCGTACAAAGCGTGCTGTGGTGCATTGCAAACCATAACATTTTAAATGTTGTTGGGATATGTACTGGAAAATTTTTAATTGATTGGCGAGAATGAATCTAAAAAAAATCTCAATCCATCGTTCGTAGTTAACGAGATAGAAGACCCAAAGAGATGCAATATAACTTTGCACGGCCAGTGCAAAGAAAGCGATCGGAAAGAATTTTGTCATTGACGATTCGGATCGCCCTTTGATGGATTCAGTCAAATGGAAGAAGCTTGCACTGGACTATACTCATGCATGTGGTGAAATGGAGAAGAAATATTATCATACTATACTAAGCACACCAAGCTTTTAAGAGGCCAATTTGAATCATCTTCCGATCATTGGTCACCGTGGATATGAATATGTCAATGATTCTGACAGGAAGGGGGATTCCGAAGGCAGTATGCTCAAAATTAGGAAATACGTTAATCTATACCATTTAGACACATTGTTAGTGGTGCCGTACTAACATGTTTCTTCATGGTGTTTAATTGGACTAAATTTGGTCGACCTTAATTAGAGACTAGTTTTAACAAAATATTGACTACAGACACAACTTAGTTCCGGCACTCGTTATTGTGTTTTCGATAAATATGGACTCGATCTGGTACTGCTAAACTGATGAGTGTATAAAGCATCACCAGTGTCACCTCCATAGTACCGAATAATATCTACGTCTCATTGATATGCATAAGAAACAGGATGCATAGATTTGTGCTCAAAGCTCTGCAGAAAACGGACTTTGAGTGGATACAACAGGATCGTTGAAGGTGATATTTTTAGTGTTGACTAGGCTGCAGTTATATTGACGAATGGATCAGCCCTCTTGCGCAAAGGTGAAAACAATCGCTGATAAAAATTCCCTTGGATAGCTTGAGTTAGAATAAAGGTGTTCCAGAAGGAGGCTGAATTAGTCTTTTGATACGAGTATATCTGCTAATGTAGTCCAACTTAGTCATGGTGCATGCCACCCCGTCAAAGCGAGCAAATATAAGTTCACGTATTATAAGTCGCAGAGAAACTTTTGTCTGTCATTATATAAATTTATAGGAAAAGCGAGTATGAGAATAAAATGAAATTGCAATCCACGACACAGCTGTATGTTTTGATAATACACAAATTCAGTTTATCATGCCCCGCAATTCCGATGTGTCGAGGTGAAATTTCAAAGCGCAATTTTGAGCTCATATCTACTGTTTCCCAGATCAAAGGAATATGAACTAAATATCATTGCACAAGTTTATTAATACTGAATACGCATTGAAGTAACATATAGTAATTTATTAAAATAATAATAATTTATTAAAAAAATATGTCTCTATAGTTGATTGTATATTTCTGATAATTTTGAAAATATATTATGGAAATAAAAAAATATATAATGGTTACATTATGGTAATTAAAAACATGATAGAAAACACACGCAAAAGAAAATGCTCCAATTTCCAGTTCACTTTATTTAAAGCTGTCGTCAATCCTTAGTCGAGTTGCCGTCGCTTTACCGCGCTGCAACGAATTCCCCATGAGTCGTCCGCGATCGCAATCGGCTCGATAAACAGAATACGATTCAGGTTCCAATGCATCAATCGCAAATATTTGTAGCCTTAATTTTATTTTAATCTTTCTCTGGAAACCAACAGTTTACCTCATGCATTTTATGGAAGTAAGGGTGACAAATGAGCACACATTTCACCTAGTGGTAAGAGATGACTGCAGCCCACGAACAGCAAACATTTAAGATTTACCTGCGTTGGCATCGCTACTAGTAACAGGGTTATAGGATCCCAGCACATAATATACAAAATACAACATCGTTTATCTGCTAATCTGTGGGAGAATTTTCATTCCCCAACTGAGCCAACCCATTCACTGTAGCGTGACTCTACCACTTTCTCTCAGCTAAAAAATGTTTATTGCTACTTAGTACGTAATGTACGAAATACTGTTATCGATGTTGTCGTACGATTTATATCGAACAACTGGATATATCGTACTATAAACTAACTAAAATCATTCTAAAAAAAACCTATACCTTATAAAGTAAGGTCCATTAAGTTATATGGTCGACTTCACTAACAAATCTTGCATTGTAAATACCGCCGTCTCCAACACATCTATAAACATCGAATCGGTGTTCCCTACTGACAGTCCAGACATTCTAAAGATTTTTTTTTAATGTTTGAAATCAAAATCTCTCACTCTCCTATTCAGCATCTGGGCTTCCGCATCTCTGGCTTATTTTTCGTGATGTCAAAAGTGACATACTAACACACGTTTCACTCTTGCAATCAACATTCACACACATACATCCTGGAAAAGGAATCATTATTTAGATTCATCTTCATCACTGAAAACTGAGATTGAATGCTCCGTCAACATCAATGAGGTCTTCAGTATAATTTTTTTATAAACGAAATAAAAACTACTATTTTAATTTTATTTTATTTTACATTGTAATATTATTTACAATTTAATGTAATATGTTATAATTACAGCATAAAACGGACTTACATTGTTTAATTTCGTTTTAGGGAAAGCGTGATCTTTATGTATTATAACTGTATGTGTATTGTAGTGATTAGTTGAAAAGGCCCATATTCTGCATTGGACTACTAAAATGATGATGAGATACAAAGAGATTATATTTTTTTATAAAATAATATTAGTAATGCTATTATATAATATCCATAACTAATATTCCAGTTAACCACTCCAACTCCAACTAAGCTGAAAATACTTTTGCTAGGAGATGGTTCACGACAATAATCTAATGGTGGATTCGAACCTACGACCTTAAGTTTCGCAAACCGTACCCTAAACCGTAAGGCGGCAATAGGCCGCTTCATTAATAAATTTATTAAAATATAATATAATTATAATAACTAAATTCCAACACTCATATTTATTAAACCAAATTCAATTGAAGAAAATAAATTGAAAAGTTCGCATACTCGTTTCACAGAAAGTAACACCTTTTCAACTTATTACATTGAAGACGCTTGAAGCTTTGACACGGTGACACTAGTGGAGCTTTTACTAGTTTCCACTATTGATAAAGTGCCTTTTCCTCAGGTATTTTCTTTATTAGTTACTAAGAACATTGAACATGAAATATGAAATGAAATTGTTTAAAATGTATTCTTTCTTCGTCCAAGATAATGAGGGTGACAATGAACGCATCTGCATTATGGGCCATCCATCAATTATTTACCGTCAAGTGAACTGTGTGCGCTCGTTCGCCACTCTGAAAGTTATAAAATGATAAAATATTCTACGAACATTGAAATTTATTATATCCTATACACCGTCACACGCAAGTGTGCACGTCGATACTCATGTATTGGCTTGTTGAAATGCACATAATTGTAAAATATGCTACAATTGTGCTTGTCACTAAGAGATAAATGTAACTAGGTCCATAAATATCTACATTCTCTTATCAAAGATTCAAGGTGTAATGCCTCGTTACCAATTAATGATTTCACTACGAACTTTAAGTTAATTTAATTTTAAAACACATTGCTGGTTATGTACACTAACTTTTTTTTCTATTAATGTTATGTTTTACACTGCGTGGCATAATGTCACATAGATGTCGGTCATACTTATTGGTGTTCTCTCTTAAGCCCCGATATGAAGTTCATCGTACCAGGTGATACATTTTCTGTGGCGAAGAAAATGGCATTTATGCCAAGCTAAAGGCCAAAAATTTCTTACTAACACAAGCTTCAACATTGATTCAGAATAGAACTCATGAGTGTGTCAATACGGTACGACCAAAATATCGCATGAACAATTCAATATTATATAACTAGCATATTTTTCTTAAATGTTACTGACCCGCACTATCCATTTTCTACTCTAAATTGGTGGATATAAGTTCCAATTCTAAGCATCGGTGCCTTACAATGTAGATCTCAAATTTAATGATCTCACATCGCAATATTAGATTATTCTTCAATTATGCGGATCGGATACCAATATTCAGTCGTTGATTTGAGACGTATAAATCTCATATTCAATATCAGTCTGGAAAAACGCAAAAGAAAAAAAAACATCTTATTTTGTTGGGCAGTGCTATTGAGCAGAAATAATGATAGGCTGAGATCCCGATGTCTCTTTATATCGTATTACACGCGAAAAGTTATCACTGTTGTAGGTATGACTTAGATATACTCGTATATATGAAAGTAGCAGGTGTTTTCTAGCTGTGGCTGATGGGTTGCCTCAACAGGGGGAGTCCACGCCCTTGCAAAACACCAGAATGAAACAACACACAACTGTTTATTTATGGTGAGCGTAGATACTCGGGGGCCCAGATAGAGTTGTTTGCGAGGCATTCCA
Source organism: Teinopalpus imperialis (assembly GCA_029286865.1). Classification (NCBI taxonomy): domain Eukaryota; kingdom Metazoa; phylum Arthropoda; class Insecta; order Lepidoptera; family Papilionidae; genus Teinopalpus; species Teinopalpus imperialis. The sequence continues at coordinate 8,447,426 of JAGSMU010000008.1, read as the reverse complement.
GCCCCCAAGAGTGACAACTCATGTGCATCTTCTTCAAGGGTAGCTGCAGATATTTATGGGCTTGATCGCAGCCCACTGAATGAATGGGTCATCTCGACCTGGGTAGGACCACGCTCTCACAGAATACCAGTATGAAACAGCATCATAATGCTGCTGTAATAATAATAATAAAATAACGAAAAGAGATTTAGACTATACATTATTAAATAAGGTATATTCAACAAATAACACTAACTAAATACATTGACGAAGAAAGATGAGATATAATTAGGTAAAGGTAATGATTCTCAAGTACACATATACATATGTATATGACCACGTATTGCTAAAACTTCTTTATTTCCATTCATCTTCAACAAAAATTAAAGATGCTCATTTTTTCACACCTCAGAGAACTACGATGAAATGCCTGGATACCTGTGATTGGATCCCGGATTCCTACACTCAACATAAAAAATAGAGTAGAGTCCTTCCTGTTATTACGTGGCAATACTGAAAGTCTGGTAATGCCAAATGTATTTACAAAAACAATTACAATTGGAAATTATTTAAATGATAATTTATTCATGAAAATGTTAATGATCAGGCCTCTGCAATAGAAACTGTCATTTTCTTTACATCCAGTAAGCTAAAATGATAATTATAATGATTGGAACCATAATGATTGAAAAAAATATTTATAGAAAAAAAAACCGTACGTGTTTGAAATATTGGAAGTAAAGTAAAGTATATTCATTTAAAACTTTGACATATTTTTTTTCAGTTCTGCTCAGTACAGTATTTGAATTTCTCAAAGTACAATATGAGAAGAAACTTATAATAAATTGTTACAATCATATTTGATAAAAGTATCACTGATAAATATCACGTTCCCAGCAATCTATATGCTACGAGTAGCTATGATGTATTAGGTCTTTACCTATGAAATTGCCGTTCTTCAGTATTGGCCATTTCAAACCAAAAAAAAAATTTTGATTGGCTGTGAATTCAAAATTCAAAATAATTTTGTTTTAATAACATGACTTTCTTTTTTCAAAGTTAGTATTTTGTTTATTGATTAGCTTTGTATTTTCATAACGTTTGAACATTTTTCGTCATATTAGATACTTTAAAAATTCGTGTTATTATGGAATATGAGTTCCGTCGTGGCATCAGCGTGGTACAAATGGCACGTAACATCAACAACGTTTACGGAGAGAACTCTACAAACGAACGCACAATCCGTTATTGGTTTGCCCGGTTCCGTTTTGGAATGTTGGACGTCCGGACATTTTGGTCAACAATGATGAATCAAAGGCGATTGTGGAAGCTGATGATACTCAATCTACAGCCGAGCTAATAGCAGCTTTTGATGTTAACATCAAAGCAATATTGGTCCATTTTCGACAAATTGGCAAGGTAAAAAAACTTGCTAGATGGGTGCCCCACGAACTTAACGATCGCCAGCGCAACGAGACCTGCCTCATGCTGTTCAACAGGCACAGAAATGAAAGAATTTTGAACTGAATTGTTACGTGCGACGAAAAATGGATTCTGTTCGACAATCGAAAGCGCTCAAAAAGTTGGTTAGATCCTGGTTCAGCACCAAAGCAATGCCCTAAACGTAAAATAACCTCTAGAAAGTTGATGGTCACTATTTGGTGGTCTAGTGCCGGTGTGATTCATCACCGTATTTACCAAATGAGATAAGCATTACTGCAGATGTGTACTGGGAAGAACTGAAGACAATGATGGCGAAGCTCGCACATCTGCTACCAGCTTTGGTCAATCGGTCGTCCCTGCTGCTCCTACACGAAAACGCGCGGCTCCATACTGCACAATAGACAGTCTCCAAGCTACAATAGTTGGGGTTTGAAGCTCTCCCTCATCCACCGTACTCACCAGACCTTGCACCCACCGACTAAAACTTTTTCCAAAATTTGGACAAATTTTTATCGAGAATAAAATTCAATTCCCGAGAGGCAGTACAAAATGCCTTTGAAGAGTTTGTTGCCTCCCGTCCAGCTGATTTTTACAAGAAGGGCATCAATAAACTACCACTGCGTTGGCAAAGATCTATCGATTACATAGGTAATTAATTTGAATAACAGAAATAAAAAAGTTTGAAAAAAAAATACTTTTACTTATTTCATACAAAACGGCAATTTCATAGGTAAAGACCTATTTATATTATATATTTATGTGATGGATATATCCTTAAAAGCCTAATATACTTCTATAAAATGATTTTATCCCCTAGAATGGAGCATATATGTACATATTATTACTTGTCCGTAGTTAAATGTTACAGAAAATGCAAGAAAAGTGGGTTATTATATAGAAGTGAGATACTTCTGATTTTTAATTGCATGCTGGGGCCAATTAGTGGGACCACTACACTGACTCTACGTGCTAGATTTTTTCAGGTTTTATGACTGTTTTATGTAACGAAAACTTCAAGATGTATATAATATTTTTTCTTGCTGCTGTAAAGTAACACTTGTGAACGTAGATTGATTGGAGATTTCAATCTCAATTGAAAGTACTAACGGTAAACTAGAAATGTGTGTAGTCCTAATATATTGTCCTAATATATATTTTTGATACAAGAGTTATCTAGCAAGCAATTAGCTTAGCTGGTTGGTGAATGATTGCTATTATCCAGGAACAACCGTAATAGAGGAAGAGGTGCAGGTGTGTTCCCAGTCCCTTCGGCTACTATTCAATTTATATTTAAACATGAACTTCGAGGTGCAGTTAGTCACAAGGATATTTATTATCAGAATCTTCATCATCACCATCTCAGTCCATCGCTGGTAATTATAACCCTCCCTTACAGACTGCTATGGAGTATGATCCTGAGTTACCTTGATCCATCGACTTCCTGCAGACTGGCATAGGTCGACACTCTATCTAATGGGGGTCGTCTCACATAGCGATGGCCAATATCGAGGTTGTCAGTCAAGAACCTTTCTGTCCCATCAGTTATCACATCTTTTTAACGGTATAAAATTCTTATATTCGCTTACTAAGCAAACCAGGCTAGAATTGGTTGTACTAAAATTGCTTCTAATAAAAGATAAATACTATCAAATCCCTCGTATTTTTTCTTTCTCAAAGTGAACAAAGCTACGTGGCACTAAGGCTTCGTCTTAGGTAGTATATTACCTACAAAGATCACTTCACACGTACCTGTTTTCTGAACACGCTCGCATGGCGAAATAAGCTACCTGTTACAATATTGTCTGAGAGATAAATATCAAAGTTATTTCGATTAAAATGTATATAAAATTTATGGCATTTGTTCTAAGATAATGTAAGTATATTATTTATGCTACTACGTAATTTTATAGGACTACTTCATCATTATAATTAAACATTTAAAAAGATTAAATAATTTTACCATTTTAAGGTAAGTCACCTTGCAATGTTCCTTATATATTTATGGTTTCCTGCTCTTGACATTAAGAACTAAAGAGTCGTAAGCATATTCTCAAACTCAGGCATTTAGTAGCCCTAGCCAGATGCATGTGCAATATCATTGAAGGAAGCTACAGGGAAATTGTCAAGGACAGGGGTCATAAATTACATTACAAAACACAACACATCCAGATCGACAAACAAATAATTTGTGATCCGCAAATTTTGTTCCTCGACTGTAAATCGAACTCAGGATTCACGACTTCTATCCTATAACGACTAATAAACGCAGCACGTTTCAATTTTTTTACTTCTTTTATTATTTTTTATTATATTCAAATACATTTCATTTATAAGTTTGCATATATATAGTATATTAGTTAGTTACTTTACCTGTTATTTTAAAATAGGCGATAGTCTGGAAATACCATACCTGTAACCAATAAAAACAAGCAGATTCAAAATAAATGCATAAAAATTCAAAATTTTAGCATATTAACATTTAATGTCAAACATACGATTTTTGAAGAAGGCGCAAATAAGAACTCCCGCGTTAGTTTCTTATACGATGCCGGAAAGATAGGCGGAGCCGATACCGCTCTTCATCTCTGGCTCTGTAAATTTGGTGTGCTTTGTTTAATAGCCTGCAGGGCGCACCTCAAGGAGGTGGGCTTAGAACGTGAAGAAAAATCTATTTTCTCTTAAACGCATTACCCACAGAAATCCGAGATAGCAGAATATCATTCATCAGCAATTATTCATTTCTTCTTATCTTCAAGGACAACAAAGCTTCTCCTCAGTTGACTGCAATGATCATACAATAGCAGAAGAAAAATATATATTCTATTTTATTCGATCGTTCGATTGTATACATAGTCTAATAATCACTTTTCTTTTTTTGTGCAAGAAGTTGAGAAAAATGTGCATTTATTTAAAACCGGTTCAAAAATATTTATATATTATCCTCATAACGCAAGGAGAAGGGCGCAAATGACACCTCATTCTATTTCCTCGTGCTAAGCAGCAAAGAAATGCATGAATCCGCCATGTATATTTAAAAAAATAAGATTATCTGCCCAATACGGCTTCGTTTATTTGATTATTTAGCTAATAGAAAGTAGAAACGTGATGGCATGATGAAGTAATGCCTCAAAGCACTGAACCTCGCTTCATCAGTTTTTTTTACAATTTTTATTCTGTATAATAACAATAATAATAATGTTTTTATTTCAGATCTTTTACAATCCATATATTACTAAAACTCCATATATTATTAATAAAACGGGAACTTAATTCTAGTAATAGTAAGCAGATACCAAAAAACATTATCTAATTCTTAATGCTATATATAATGTCTGCCAGCCAGATGGGTGTTACAGTGCAAGTGATTAAATCGACGCACTATTGCGCTATCCCATCTCGCTGCTAAAACAACCAGGAGAGAGTTTTTACTCGAATTAACATGCGTTAATAGCGAAGCGCTTCTATAAATATAAAGCGAAAAAATCATAGACTTTTGCTTCAGCAAACATTGCTGAAGTACTGCAAAACTGTGGTAACCACAACATTGCTCTGAAGCCGTTGTTGTACTGGACACGCAGCGTATGCTCTCTGCGTGTAGGCGGCCCACAAGCTGCACGTGTAGAAAGACTGGCAGAACACTCGAAGAGCGTTATTTTTACTTCGCGCCACCATATTACATCGAACAGACAGCGCCCTGCGTTCCCTCTCAATATCTAAGTCATCTATCACCGGGGCGCACCGTACAGGTGGTATATTGCGGAGATATTTAGAACCAGCCGTAAATACCATAACCTCACTCTTTTTGGCATGCTTCTCAGCATACCTCTCATATATATTTAATAACTTTCTGAATCCTTCAATCGTTTGTCACACAAGAACCATATCATCGGTATAGCTAATGGTATTAAAACAGATTCCGTCAACATAACAGCCAACACTCGCATTATTGAGTTCCGTAATCAGCTGAATTACATAAAGATTAAAGAGACGGGGTGACGTTATCCAGCTCTGTCTCACCCCACATTCCAGGACATGCTCATCAGAGTGCTCTGCTGCCCATCTGACAACATTAACCTGACAACGTTGACAATGCTTTAAGAGCCATATAATCTCCCTCGGAACGGTTGTTTCTTATTCCATCTTATACCAGAGTTTATCATAAGAAACAGAGTCGAATGCCTTGGATCCGGATACCTTTATTACTGGTGACGAGGCATTCCATCTCAGTCCTCAAGGGTGATAACGCATCTGCATTATGATTCCTTGTTAAGGATGAATGTAGATGTCATGGGCCGCAGCAATCACTAACATCAGGTGAACTGTGTGCTCGTTTGTAACTCTAAATGTAATAATATATTTAAATCAAGTCGTCGCTCCCGAGGACCGAGGTGAATTGATTCGGTTCGCTAAACTCACCATACGCAACACAGCAACGTTATGGTGCGTCACGCTTGTTTCCAATGACGGCGAGGGCCTTCCCTGATCGAGCGACCCATTTATACCACTACTTAAATTTAGATCAGCGTACCTCTACCATTATTGAAACAAACCATGATTGATAGCCTGCTCGTAAGCGCTTAGCTACATTAATCCTAATAATTGCCATTAAATAAACACCAGATCCAATTAAATATAATACATATTTATGATCATAAACAATATGCTCTACCTTTTAAACTTTACATTTTTAATATCCTTTATATGTTGGCATAATTAGTCTATAAGAGCTTTCTCATTTCACCAAGAGCTTATTACGCTCCAAACTAACGGAAATGAATGGGATATGAACATAACAAAATATTTGATATAAATTAAGTGTGATTGAGGAGCAACCAAAAGGAAATGTAAATGAGGGATACAAAACATGCGGTAGCGGGAGAATTTGCTTTAATTATGCGGAGAGTTGTTCGTCACATTTGTGCGGTGACGCGTGTGCTGGCATGAAAGCGAATTCGGTAGAATTTACATTATAGATAATTAAAAGTTGCTAAATAATAACCGATTAATAAGTAATATGTTTTGAATTGAAACTATACTTGAGCTAGTGAAAGATTTTGCGACTTTAAAACTAAAGCAATTTTAATAATATGCCCATATTTATTTTCCAATTTTAGCCTTTTAGGCAATCCTTTATAAGCGGTGGTAACAGCTGGCTACATTAGATAGGCCAGCTTCTTCCAAAAGCTCAGAAGTCTTCTCGCAAACTTAATAAAATTCCAAACACAAAAAGTATACCGAAAGCGTACATTTGGTTACGAGACATGTTGACTCTATGTGGAATTTAACCAAGTTTAAAATGTATTAAATTGCTGCAGTAAAATTCAAACATTCGTTTCTTGTGTACAAACGCTTAGAATTTATTTTGTGTGGATTTAATTCAATAAAGACATTTGCATGCATGATAATTAATTTAAAAAAATGCTACAAATTAAGAAATGAGAAAACTTAGTCTGAAATTTAATTAGAAGTTTTTATTATGTTTTATAAAAGTACGAATGAAAAGCTAAGAAATAACTTACCATCAAGTGAAAACGGCACACAGTTCACTTTACGGTAAGTGATTTCTCAGCTCATAGCACCCACATAATGCAGATTCATTGTCTCGCCTGAGGATTGAATGGTATTAGTTATAAAATCTTCCGTTTCTATATTCAGTTTCTTCGTGTCAGCGGATAGATTGATATTGCCATTGTGTTAAAGTACAATTTTACGTTGGTATTCCGGACCTATCCTACTCGTGCCGATTTATATATACGTGCTAAATCCTCTTTATAAACCTGATTTTAAGTAATTTCTACACTAATAGTAATAATACTTCGGCACTTCGACTTTTTCGATATCTGTGAAGAAAAATTATCTAGATGGTCTTCAATGGTCATTACGTATTATGCGTGAATTTTTTGGGACCCCCGTTTTTTGGTCTCGCCGACCCTGCTGATATTTGTCATTCAGCATCTTTTGAAACTGTGGGATAATTCTTGGGAAAATTAGTTTTACAGAGGGTTTTTTTAATAATTATTATTAGCAGTCTGACCGGTTTACAATATTATTCATAATACATACATATAAGACTCGAAGTTTTCTTGATTACCTATTCCGTGCAGGAAACAGGCAGTACTCGAGTCATTTACAATATTTATTTATGGCTCATCATTATCAAAGTATATAATTCGGCTTATAAATATCGTATTTATCTGCTTCTAAGTGTAATCATTAAGTTATGCGGTCAACTAAAAGTAAAACATTTTAGTTGGCTTATTTATACAAGCATAACTTATGTGAAAACATTTTGTAGCGAAAAATTTAAAATGCATTAAAGTACAAGTTTTGTACAAGCAACTGTTCATGTTTGTGTAAGCTAAGTTGAAAACTGTAATATAAGTGTAATGCTACTTTGAAACTTAACTCTTATTTGAACATTACCGGTTGTTTTATTAAAAAAAATATTTTTGTTAAATGATGACATTCTTTTGATTCAACCAAATCCATATATTGAACTTATTCGCGAATATTACATTTTTGTGTCTGAAGTGTTTACTCGAGCATTGTTTATGTAACTTAGGATGTCAAATGAGCTCATAGTTGACCTGATAATAAGTAATGATTGCAGTTCATTAACTCTTACATCCATCCTCACTTACCATCGTGAGCTGCTTGCTTGTTTGCTCCTATTCTATATATATAAAACAAAGATTCCTTCTAGTCGATATTTCTATTTTTTTATCTTCATCTAATAACAATATCTGTATTCCAGTTCAGTTTATTTGCCAATTCATTAAATTAATTAACAAGAGCGCTAGAAAATTTTACTGTCCAAGCTTTACTGCTCTAAAATTCATTACCCGATGACATTTGAAAGATAATAACTAAGCCGAGGAACTACGGAATATTGGTGGGTCTGGGTGTGTATTTAAAATGATACATTGTCACTCCTGAGGATAAAGATAAAATTTATTTATTTATTTATTTATTTTTTATTTATTTATTTATTTTCACCACAACTAAAATACATAGAATAATTTTTACATAATAGAAACATGTTCTCCTTAATAAAAACATTAGTACATAGTCGTGGCTCACTGATGCCTGCAGTAGGTATTAAAAAACCTGTAAATCACAGGACATCAGGTCACCATTCCGCAGAACTTACGTATACAAAGAGTTCAGTAAAGTTTGCCAAATATTCCATGAAAATTAAATTAAAAGTAAAATAAACAATCAATTAACATTAGGAAGCAATAACTAGTTATAAGACTTATGATAAATAGGCTTATTACCTTATTAAAATATGTGAAAATTTTTAATAAATCTAAAATATACATAATTAAAATATATTAAATAATTAACAATCTAATTAACTTAATTTAAAAAAGAGCGCCCAAACACTTGTTGTGTTTTGAAATACTCGCTCACGTATTGAAGCGTACATATGTGTTTGCGAGTGTAATAGTGTCTCATGTTTGTGATATAATATATACTTTAACATAAAATTATTAAAAACTATTAAGAGATCACTTCTAGGAATTTCTCAACGTCAATGTAAGTTTGTTCAAGCAGCCATTCGCGAAGAACACGTTTTAATTTGAACTTGTTTAAAGCATACAATGACAATTTCTTATTAAGTTTGCTGTATAAGTAAGGACCTCTTATTCCTATTGCCTCCAATTTTCCCAGTAATATCGGAATAGAAACTGTGTCGAAGGCCTTGGTTAAATCCAGGAACATACCAATGCACTTTTGACCTTGGTCTAGGTTTTGTACTATATGGTCGACTAAGTTGTGTACAGCGTCTGTTGTTGACAAACTCGTCCGGAAGCCAAACTGGTTACGGGATAATAAATTATATGTCTCCAAATAGGAAACCAACCTCTTGTTAATAATTTTTTCGAAGATTTTAGACAGGGCTGGTAGAAAATACCTCGTTACTAGCACCTGTATCTCCGGATCCCTATTCTCACCAATCTAAACAAGTTCGCGTCACGCGGTTATAAAACCTTGTTATATTATAGCTATAAAGAAGTTGCAGTGTGGCTCTATCACAAATTCATTGCCCAAAACTAATCGTTTACTCTCTACACCGTATGAGAGACGATGGCCACTGTATTCTACAAATAAGTAAACACAAGTGTTACATATCGTTATTGACATTATAGCAATTATAAAATATCGTCGTCAATGGAATATCTAATCTATAATATCTCAATAAGACGTAATATATTATCTATAGTATATAACCTCTATAGCTCCATGAACCATGACTCCATTCGTTATTTTTGATATAAAACCACAGATTTTAGACGTACTTTATCAGGCAATCCGATTCGCCTACTTAGAATAGTGTTCAATAATATATGTTCTATTGTAGAATCTTTTACTGGCCTTTTATGATATTAGGGTGTAACAAAAGAGCACAGAAAGTTACTAAAGGTAATTTAATCTTGTGACTCGTGAAATTCCTTTTTAATGTAAGAAATTATAATGCAGGATACATTATCTGTGGGCTGAAATCGATTGTCTTGTCATCAATAATATGGTCTCTGATCTCACTCGCCAGTTATATCAATTCTATTTTAGTCGATAGTTCTTCAATGGTATGTTCAAACTACAGATACTAACTATATCTACTCTAAGATATATAAACGGTATGTTACCGTATACCACCACATTGCATATTGGTCAAGAACATCTTTTAGGACATCTTTTACCAAAAATGTGATTCGTTGCAAAGCATTTCCCGTTCGTGTTTTAAGATGAGTGTAAAAGTAAGAAACATCACCCAATAACAGTGTCTAAAATTGAGGCAACGTGACATTGTAGAGTGCTTAGCATTTCATCTCTTCCTTGGCAGCATGAAGGCGGCTATAAGAAGGCAATAATGCGAGGAATCTTGATTACTTGAGCTTCGCTGTTAGATGCCGGGCGAGCTCGCTGTTGTACGAGTACATTGCGGCCGAATGTTCCGTTTTTATTTTTATTAACATTCCGAACGGCTTTTGTGTTAAAATGTTAGACAAAAATTATTTGGTTTAGCACTGCAATATGTAATGTGCACAGTAATGAAACATCATTGTCCATATTAATGGACATGAAATTCTATCATCCCATCTAATGAAATTCACATTACAAAGGATGTGATAACTATGAATCTAGAATGTATGAGTGTATGAAACAGATCAAGGAAATTATGAGATGACGAGTAGAAAAACAGACAAATTTAAGTACATGACATACAGCCCTAATTAGTTATGGGTTCCTGTAAGACCAATTATGATGTTTGTTTTCACAATGTAAAATGCAAGAATTAAATTATTTGTTTTTATTATTTCAGCATTACATGCAACATATTTCTTTCTTCAATTAATTCCAAAATGTAGTCTATTCCCATGAAGCTCGTAAATACGTTACGAATGCATTGTTTGAGTCACGAGGTAGCAGAAATTTAATACATTTTAAATTTGTTAAATTTCTACTCCGAGTCAGCGCTTGTCGCGCAAAAACAAACACATGCTCTGAAATTACTTGGGTTTTGTATTCGGGTATTCATTTAAATTCGGGTAACGGTCCCATCTTTTTCAGTTTGTTATTTAAAATAGTATTTAACTATTTGATTGCTTAACGTAATTTATCAACGGCAACTGAAGTATTTTTTGGAGGTCTGTTAACAAATTTATGACAATTAGAATATTTGTCTGTTTGTTTGTTCCTTAAAATACAGTTCGATTGGTAAAGGGGGATAATTTTGTCTTTTTTTTATAATTTAAATTTTTTTTTTATAATTTTAATCGGGGTAAAGGAATACTCTGCGCTGCTTATGACATCTATATATATCATCAATAAAGATTCAAGATGTACATGCGTTGTCACCCCTTAGAAGTAAGATGTATGATCTAACTACAGGTAACGAGGCTTCCTTACATTCACCATACGAAACACAGCAGCCGACCCATTCATATTTTAGCTAGAAGCTACAGATTATTTTTACAACTACCAGCTAATTTTAGTGTAGTCCTTCGATCAAGCTACACTTCAGTTGCATCTATACACAATTTTATATTTTAATACCTTACAGATGGAACACAGTGCGTCCAAATTGATAAGCATATCAGTGATGAGTTTGCCATAGTGCCGCTATAGTGTTTCACAAGGAATTATCCTAGATCAGAAATTATTTCCTACTGTGCCATTTGGATACTGTTATCGACTGGGAGGGAGACCTGATGACCTGATATGCAGGTTTGTGACCTAGTTTTGTCATCAGTCGCCCACATTACTTTGGGCATAAGGTTGAGAAAAATAAATTGCATGTTAGTGTAATTATACTACTTTTCAGAGACGAACAAATCTTTACTTTTTCTTACAGTGGATTAATCTATGTGTCATAAGCCTAAGGAGTCATCAGATAAACTTAGTGCTCGTTCCACATCCTTTCAGTTTAGCCTTATTAGTTATTATAATTTTAAATGTAAGTCTACATGTATCAAAAGATCATAGAGAGACTTCATAAAGAACAAAAGATCAAAAACATTAAAGCTCGATTAAACGTTAACTTCAGTCTCAAAAGCACAACAGAAATCTTTCATAATGTGAACAAAAATAAAAAAACGGGAAACAACATTCGGCCCCAATGAACAACAGCAAGCTCGCTCGGTATCCAACAGCGGAGCTCAAGTAATCAAGATTCTTGGCATTATTGTTTTCTTGTAGCCGCCAAGTAATACAGGTGAAATCCTGTAGCACCGGTAAAAGCTGAGCAGTCGGCAATGTAACGTTCCTTCACTTTTAGACATTTTTATTGGGCACTGCGTCCAAGTTTAATACGTATTTTTGACATGAGACGCGCTCAAGACCTGGTCTGCGAAAAGTTTTTATATCTGCGCCACCCACTGTTTATGTTCACACGTTTTTAAACGTGTTGTAAAACTTGCGCTGTACCCAGAGGTTTATAGTAAGTTGGCTATACTATTAACTAGGTATTATGCACAGGTATTTTGATTGCTTATGTGCGATAGATATAGGTATCGTGGCCTGCTGTATATATATATTAGGAAATCCAAATGATGATATTTTTCAGCCATATCTACTTTACGTAAAAAAAGGAATGAGAACTTGCTGCGATATTTAAGCCAGTTAATATTCAAAATAATATATAAGACAACAATATAAAATAAGTAAATTGCCTCATAACCCTACGTTGTTCATACTGATATATCCAATCATAAACATGTAGAGGTGATGGAGGGTGAGGTGATTTTAAGTGAAACTATAGCTCCTATGATACTTGTTACCCAATTATTATCAGCGTGGTATTCCATCTCAATACTCAACACATGTGTATTATGAATCTTTATTGAGGATGGACACACCTAAAGATTCATGGGGAAAAGTTTACTATTTAAATTATACCACCGCAAAAAAGTAGCTTAGCGCTGTTTGGTTTCATCTATCGAGTGAAAAAAACTAGGCTTTATTTTAGTAGAATAGGTGACTAACGAACAACCATTCATCTAATGGTAAGTGATTACAGCCATCAAAGACAATCCACAACCTAAGAAGAGATGGAGATGTACTGCAGGCCTTTAAGAAAGGTGTAGGCTCTTTTCTTGGTGGTCCCTTAGTCGTATTGGTTCGGAGTTACAACTGATTTCATAGGCTAGTTGTGCGTGGCAGTATATTTCAATTGCGAAAATATATCTGCGTTTTAATTCTATATCGAGAATGAATGTGTGTGTTACGTTCTGGGTTTTTTTTGGCTTGTTTGTTAATTGTGATGTGAAAAATGTGATGATTCCTGAATACATAAAACGTATTAAACATATTAAATTTACACAATAACAGTTTGTAGAAAATGTCCCAGAAACATTGAGTTATCATTAGGCTTTGTAAAGTCTATTCGTTATCTTATACTATATACTCTAAACTATGAAATGGATTATAATTTGCCTTCAATAATTCCGTGGCTTAGGTACCAATATAAAATCATTGTGCTGTGAAATCGTAGTCCCAAAACTTAAGAAAAGCCGTTGTCCCCAGCTTTACCTAATTTATTGCTACCTAATATACTAGGACCATAAAATCTGGAGTATATTTGAATGGTAAAAAGTGTTTACTTATACATAAGTTTTTCTTTCCAACACTAACTGTATAAAAGTTTACTTTATGTAAAGTAAGTCGATTTTCCAATTACAAGAGTGCATACTGAACATTATTAGGAAACGTTTAACGGTAAGGTAATTTTTTTTTTTAATATCAAAAAAGTAATCACAATTGTTTTCTATATAATAAATTCGCCAAACTGTAGATACAGTATGTTCTCGAAGTAGCACGCATTAAAACTAATTACAATTGTATTTTGATATTTCTCTTAATTTGCCTTAAGTTCTAATTTGACTTAAAATATACAAGAAAGAAAATAAATATTACTTGTATACAAAGACTCGTGGTGAAAAATATTAAGTAAGATTTTATTTTTTTTGTAAAGGAATCATAACAACCTCATTAACATTACTAATATTCCGATTAACCACTAAGCTAAAAATGCTTGTCCTAGGAGACGTTTTACGACGATACTCGAATGGTGGATTCGAATCTACGACCTTAAGTTTCGCAGATCGTACCCTAAGCCATTAGGCTATTGCCACTATATTCTTCAAGACGATTTCAACGCAGGCGATGTCATTTAATCCAGATACCAACAGCGTATAATGTAATGTATCATCTACTCTAGGACGGAGAAAGCGAGGGGAACAACGTCACATTTGGTGTTGTCAAACACGGTGATCTCTGGGCTAAAGGGCACGAGACCAATAAACAGTAAAATTACACTTGTATGGTGTAAAAAATACATACCTTATAAAACTATTTAATTGAAAAAGATTCTTCTCTCTTTGGAGAACCATGATAGACTTTTTGTTTCGTATAAGTGAGATCTTTCAGGACTCTCACAGAATCGTAACAACTTGTTGGGCTTATTGCCAGTTCTGTCTAGGAAGTTTTCTTTGTGTTTTTGAAAAGAAATTAGTTCTTTTATTTATTTATAACTATACGAAAATTTCGTTATTATTATATTCGTTTAATATATAATAGCGTGAGAAATTTCACAGTGCCCTAAGAATTTAAACACAAAGACAGAGCCGCTCATGCCCCGCCTCTAGCCAACATAAGACATGAGATACGAGTAACTTGGGTGCGAAAATAGGTTCGGACGAGTAGTTAGCGACATGATGCTATAATTATTATTTAGTATATTAATAAATATTTTACAATCGGTTTTAATAATAGAATAATCCTACTTTATTGTGTGGCCGAGTATCACAACAAAGACAGATATCATCAAAATGGTAATACTACTATCGACTTAAGTAAAATAACACTTACACAATATACCGACGTAAAAGCTGGACAATACTGTTTCCTTATACATATATAAATATATATTTACATATATATATATTACATAATATTAAACCATAATACTTTATAAAAATGTTTCCGTATATATGTTATTATAAGATTGTACAGCGTTGAAGACTGCACGGATGCGATACTGTCGACAGTGAGTGAAAAGTAAATTATAAAATGACAGAAATGTTTGCTTTCCAGCGATAATAGTATGCCGAAGAAAGTTAATAACAAACTTGAATCGCTTTTTAATGGTAAATTTAGCTTATTTATATCGCATGTACTTTTTTCCCGTTCAAGCTGATCAACTTATAAATACTACAATCTCTGTCTGTAATGTTTCAACTTAGCTGTCAGTTAAGAAACTTAACGGCTGTGCTAGTGACAGACTGACAACTGTCACTATAAGTGTGCTACTTTTATGTGCAACGTCCGATCACATAATTAAAACAAAAAACTTCATCGACATCGATGCTTGTAATATGTACCATTGGTAATTGTGTGTGATGTGTCAATGTGACAAGAAAATCGATTCTTTGTTTTATTGAACCAACTTTTATTTGGTCCATTAATAGTCAAAGCAATATAAATGCCTAGAATAATTACTTAAAATAATTTATTACTAATGTTTACCTTAGTAAATATAAAAATCTTTAAAAGAAACATGGTTTAATAGCCTGTTTGTAGTAAAACTTTCAGCCGAAACGACCCTTACATTGACAAGTGAAACTGAAAACCTTTTTTATTACTTCACCTGTGAAGGATGAACTTTGTGATTTTTTTCTGTTTTATGTTACTTTAGTTGCTTTATATATTATTATCTACAGAACAAACTTTTTTATTGGTTGAATTGGAATGCGTGTACATAAAAGATATGTATTATACTATTGATAGTCTAAGTTCAATTACAATACCTTTTAGTAATAAACTGATATGGATCCAGAATCTTGAATGTAATGCAGTAATCTGGTGGATGAAAAAAATCATATATCCGCTCTGACTGCTACCTTATTTCTGTTTTATTTGATGCATGTAAATAGGTCTTCAGTTAAAATATTCACGAAATTTTGCAATAGCCAGAAAATCTTTAAAGCGATTTAATTGTTGATGGAATATTATTAATTTCATCCCAATTGGATTAATGACTGAAGTACAGTATACATATAACTTGATATGAAATGCAGAACAGCCTTGTATGCAGAACAATTAGTAAACGTGTTTATAAGAGTTTGTATTTTCAATAGTGTATGTTTTATTTTCACAAATACAACAACGGGTATAAAAAGCGCGTCCATATTTCTTTGTCGGGTAAACTGGGCATCGAGGGTCTATGAAGCAATTAAGCGCCACTGTTGACAATAGTTGGATGGCCAAGAGACGAACTATATTCCTACCGCTGAGTTATACAAAATAATTAAAGATGGACAATTATTCATAGTGAAAGTGTGTATGTGTGAGAAAGAGTAAGAAAAAGAAAAAAAATCATACATTGTTTTCTCTTTATTATAAATATATATTTTGATAAACAAAGGATCACTTCTATTATTAAATAATTAGATAAATTTTCTTGATTTATAATAATATTTTTTTTAGTAAAATAAGCTTTGGGTATTCTGCTAGGAGACAGATATTTGGCGAAAAGCATTTTGATTGGTTTAGTTTCATATTACAGTATTATATAAACAGTAAAAAATTATACAAATAACACAAATTTAAGGACAATTTTGTACTAGTACTTGGATATCCCGTAGTTCTCGGTACAGAGTTTCTATCTACTGTGGGACTCGTTTCTGATTCCATTCGAACCTTAACCAAAGCTCTGATCTTTTTTTTAATTTAATATGTACGGCCTAGAACGCAGCTTCATCCTGTTATTACGCAGTTGTTCTTTGAGGGCGTGGTCCTTAAGCAAATGCAGCACTGTTATATTTTACATTACGTTTAACTTGATTCATGGCGAGCATAATGCATAATATATCTTAATGTGGAAATTAACTTCATAGTTAACGCGTAACGACCTCTTGCTTTTA
This sequence comes from Teinopalpus imperialis, assembly GCA_029286865.1. Taxonomy (NCBI): domain Eukaryota; kingdom Metazoa; phylum Arthropoda; class Insecta; order Lepidoptera; family Papilionidae; genus Teinopalpus; species Teinopalpus imperialis. The sequence goes on along the minus strand of JAGSMU010000008.1, from coordinate 8,430,576 downwards.
GACCTGCTGATTATTGACATAAAGTAGAATAACATAACAGAAATGACTCATTTAGTTTGTGTCACCCTGTATCATAGTATTTATTGTGGTCATTGAATTGATACAATGAATAGTGTATAACGGGAAAGGGGTGTGTAAAGGGGAATATTTTTAACAATTTCCCTAATGTCAACATCCAGTAGCATGCAAGTTTTTCAAACCTAATCTTATAAAAAAAATAGTATACAAAATTTCAGGTATATTAGTGAAATAAAATTATTGGACTGTCATGTAGGTATAATTTAGAAATGTTAAGTGATAGGTGATTCGAACTCGCACCAACCTGAAAAAATACCAGTGTGTAATACAAAGACTCATTTTTTTTTACTTTAATAAAGTAAAATAATGTTCCCGTTTGTATTGATTATATGGACGTAGATTATAGGGAATACCCTAGTTAAATAGTAAGAGTATAATCGCCGTGATATAAAGAACCTTAAATAAAAAAATATGTCGATCGGAAAATATTAGGTACCCGATATTCTAAAGGACCTTGAGCGCCCGAACAATATTTTATAGTTAACAATATATCGGAGGGTTCACAAGAGTCAGCGTTAATACCCGTTATGGGTGTACATAGTTACGAATTGCTCGTTTATGTATGTACACCGATAGAACTAATATTGAAAACGATTGAATTAATAACGACTATTACGGACAAAAAACACTTTCAACCTAATTTTTATTACAAATTTATACAGTTTCACCGTGTGACTTTTGAGTGAATGGTATAAATTATATATATAAATATAATTTATCATTTAAAAAGGAAATAAGCGGGATAAACTATTATATAGCCTATAATTATGTAGCCGTGAAGAAAATGACGAAGACTCGCGAGTTCGATGCGTTGCTCGAAAAATGTCAGAGGGATCGACTGGTATTTGGATATTAGTAGCGAGACTTTCAAAAAGCAGCTGTTCGCGGAGACCAACTAGTACTACCTAAAAGTATATAATCTAACTTTCATACAGCATTAGTTATCACAACCTAGTTTTATAGAAAAAAAATTATTAGTGAATATAAAATTATTAGTAACCATATTTTCTTTTACATTGGCATTCTCTGAAAATGAGGTTCCTAGTCTAGCTAGCCCATTCATTCTAAACCTAGTTTCAAGATATAACGTAATTAAATGTATTATTTTAGTGCTCAAGATTAGGTTTACTTTAATATACGTATATCCACATTGAATTAACAACCGACAAAACAAAGGAAATAAAATATTTTATCAAGTAAGAAGAAAATAATTTTATTTAAGAATAACACAGAAGGAATCCGAAGCGACAGTTTCAATAAAGCTTATATCAGCCAGCTGCAGGATTCTTAAGAAGCAATACAAGCACCGCAACAAAGAAAATCTATCCAGTGCAATAGTTCAGTGCAAATTGAATTGTGTACTTATTTCCGCAAACTTCGTTGGTGTTATTTGCATTGTTGACTTTGTTCTGGTCACTAGTCTGTACAATTTAAATCAAGTGATTTTTCTATTTTCTTTTCTTTCACTTAATTCCATGATGTTAGACCATCAGTCGACTTGTACCACTCATATGGAGTCGATGCAGTGTATGCATATTCTCTTTCGCATTCATCTCCAACTCGACGTCTGATTACACTCACATCCAGTTCAGTCCTTCATCATAATCACCCTGTACATATTCCACTGCTGAAGATAAGTTTCCCCCATAGATAGATACAACGTTGAGTGACTCACACATTTCTCATACGGTTAGTAGAAAAGACCTATGTATCTATGCCGTAAGTCATCACTGGCAACACCGGTGCGTGTTAAAGACTTTTTTTTTTAGACATGACATGTCGCAGTTTCCCGAACGCTTCCCATCCGAGCTGGATCTGTCAATTTTACTCTGCGTCGATGTTAGACTTAGTTAACAGCACTATTTGCCCTAGACTAGGACATTCGTCAACAACTTTAAATATATTGCTCCCAACAACAATCGGTGTAGGTGTGACGTGGACATTAGACATGATCTCCATCTTGTCAATATTTATCTTAAGACAAAATTGGTAGAGCTTTGTTATGTCTGTATTATTCAGAATAATTAAATATTATTTATTATTTTTTTATATAAAAATATTATCATGTAATTTCATTCAAACGATAACAAAGACATGTAATAAGTAATTTTTGCATGTCTCTATAGCATATAAGTCATTCATAGCAAGAATTAAGTCTATTCTCATAAATTTATTGTTATTATTACTTTCATAGTTATGTACTCCTTCTATCTTTTCTTTGGTAAAATATATATTCACATCAATTTTCTTTTTAGAACAATCGCATCCCAGAACTTGCCATTTTTGCCTTGGGTAATTACAACCCTGCTGCAGTCAACTTTGCAACCACTTAGCTCGGTCTCCTCAAACACCCTTTGATGCTGGCATCCGTTTTGTCAGATCTTAGCCTACAACATTTGAGGTTTGGAATGTTGATGATCGCTTGATATCATATTCAGTTGTTGACTCTATTAGCCTGTAAGAATAATGTTGTAATACAATTAGCTCGTTGCGGGATCTGGTTTGTTGGTAATATGACTCGGCTCCGAAACACAAAATTCACGCGACGTTAAGGGATGACTGAGACTTCATCAAGATCTATAAAGATTCAACATACATACCGTTAGGTTTACCAATTAGGAATACCAATTAGGAATAAGATGGAATGTCCCGTTAGTAGTTTTTGGGTCTACGTTCCCCAAATTCACGTTAATTATTTGCGCAAACACATGATAGAAATAAAATAATTTGCTATAATGATAACGATGTCCTGGTCATTTTCGTTTACAACAATAAAGTAGTAGAGCTGCGCTGCAGTTTGTTTCTAGCTGCGGAATGAATGGATCCTCTCGATCGGAGAATGACCATACGTTCACAAAATACCAGCATGAATTAGCAGAAATAATGCTGCTGTTTTTCGTCTGGTGAGGGTAGAAATCCGGAAGCCTTTATTACTGGTCACGAGGCATTCCATCTCAGTCCTCAAAGCTAGCAACGCATCCGAATTATGCTTTCATGTCAAGGGATAAATGTAGATTTCATCTTGGCCGCTGGAGCCACTTACTATTAGGTGAACTGTGTACTCGTTCAAAAAATATCTCATGGTGCCTTCAGTTTTTCAGAATAAATAGTGCCGTAAGCATTCCAACAAACATGGAAGCACACACCCCGATCCGAAAACCAGAAATTTTTGATACTTACATATTTTTTCTCGAAACGAACGCCAAACTCGTCACGCGGCATTTAATCACTTTAACTACATACTACGTGTCCATCCAGAAAAGAGCTTATGTCTTCTTTAAAGGACGGCAATGCATTGACAGTCTGGTACATTCATGGCCGCAGGTGGACTTCGTTTGCCGCCCTCAGTAATGAAAAAAAAAAGTAGTAAAAAGTATATGACCTACATACCTATGCTGTAGATGATTATAAAATGTAGTCTTGATCGAAATTGATATCATCATCAAATTTACAATACAAATAATTTTGATTTCCAAATAGTATTATTGTAAAAAAAATATATTATAAAACAAATAAATTTAGCGATAACTTGATCCCACATGCACTTAATGAGTCCATTTGTGTTATGATACTGTACTTTGTTTATATTAGGGAAGGCTAAAAGCAAAATCGCGTTATGATTTCATATTTACGGCACTCATCATAAAGAATACATGTAATGGCTTGAGATATAGGGTAATAAGGTTCAGTTTAACAGAATCTGATTGCAAAATTGCATGTCCTGAACTTGATTCATAGTTCCGACCAGTATTGGTGTAGATTATTGCTTTTCAAGTTTGTACGACCATTGAAATTCATTGCATCTAGAACTTACTTCCATACATATATATATATATATATATATATATATATATATATACATATATACATAAATATATGTGTAAATATATTACATATTCTGCGCATATGAAGTCCATACTATGATATACCACTCTAATCGAAAATGCTCCCAACTTTTTGGATTATATTCCAATATTTAGTTATTAAAGATTAGTTTAAAATTAATCTTATCATATTTGAAAACCTGAAAAAAATCATGAGAGACGGATAGACAAATGCTATTGAGCAACTATTTTACTATATGTAGTTAAAATCTGTTCGTAGATATCTCAATATACAAGACTAAATTCGAATATGAAACTTTAGGTTACCAAGGAATTAGTGTTATCACTTAGCTCTAATGATACTTATGTAATGTCTGAGGCCTTAAGTAAGGCTCTTTAGGCAACTTACATTTAGCAATTATTTTAAATGTTATGACTTACTTTAGGATATTTTAGGATAATGGCTTTACCAACACATTTTGAGTTTTAAGTTAGTTTATAAAATCATCAAACAAACCCACTTCAAAGTGATAAAAAAATAATCTCTGCGTCATTAATAGACACAGGTCTCCGGAGATATTGAAATCCAAGGCGTCCAGGGGCCAGCTTGCCCTGAAACACTAAGGCTTTATTAAACAAGGTTTTAAGCTCTTAACTAATTTACCGAGAGCCGTAACTAAGTGCCCGCTTATAATTCACGGTATGCGAGCAAACTGAGTTCGATCCCCGGTGCCGGTTAATCGGTGATGAATTAGGACATTCATATAAAAAAGAAAAATCTATATTTCGATAGCATGTGAAACCCGCTCATCCGTAGTGTAGCCTTTGCTTTACTTTTCTGTGAGATTTATATATTTATATGTATGTATTTATATATATATATATATATATATATATATATATATATATATATATATATATATATATATATATATATATATATATATATATATGTATATACAGCACGCATTTTAAAAATCATAAAAATACAACTCAATTTGATTCAAGGTATAATTATTATTAAAAATAGAATTGTTTTAATCAAGCTCAAAGCTTTTAGACTTGTGGAAGATTAATTAAAATGTCATGAATCATATGCAATGAGATCTTAAGTGTCTCTATGTACAACTCTATGTTTGTAATCTGTAATCTCAGAATAGCAAAAAAAAAAATTCATATGCACAATTAATCTAATGCATTTCCATTCAGTATCGATGGTTGGTAATTCAAGTTATGTAATAGTTCTAGTAGAGAGTAAATGAATATTTTGAATGAGTTAGTAATAAAATTCAGTAAGTATTATCGTCATCGTTAAACAGAGCACGAAATACAATTTAAAGTTTGTATCGACAGCTTCTTAAAGTTTATATCAGTTCGGCCGCCAAAGTCTTGAGAGCCAATACAAGCACCACAACAAAGAAAGTCTATCCAGTGCAATAGTGTAGTGCAAGTCGGCTTGCTTCTACAAATATTGTTGGTATTTGCATTATGTAAGTTACGGTAGCTTAGTTATCCCTTGAGCTTTGTCGTATGTTGTTTACTTTCGTACCACTGCGGATATCCGTTTGCGATTTTAGCACACAGAAAATCTACTGCTTTCTACATCGCAACAATTGACGGGCCCACTGCTGTTGACTGCTAAAAAGCATGGTTCTAAGTAACCTTGCAACCATCGTGTAACCGCAGACTTACAAATGTCATCACCCCAACTTATCGACTGTGGTTTCACACTAATGATTAGATTATATAAGATGGAAAATGCCACCATCGGCACGGTCTTTTAGGTATGTTAGGTCATGCACAAATTTATATGTAACAACATATATTATTTATTAACTGTCAGTTCCTTCGACATCCGTATTCGATGGGTAAAATCCCATTAAATTATAGGTCTCGGAACAATATAACTGTATTTCAAAATGTTCGAATCCGATTTGAATATATTCGTAAATATTTATTCCTTGTAAATTAACTGACGCTATACCGGTCAGCTGACAGGATAATCTCCTGAATTTATATCACCCAGAGTTTGCGGTATATTTGACACGGTTATCCTTTATCTATAGCAATATATGCCTGCAATATCGTCTAACGGAATGTTAATACTAACTCAAGGTTTTGTTTGGGTATTGAAATAATATAATTATTTAATATTTTGGAACAGAATAATCTTACGTTTAATAAAACGTTTTACGTTTATTTAATATATTCTTACCGTAAAAAAGTATGGTTCTTCTGAATAATAACAGTAATAATAATAATAATGTTTATTGTAATCTCTCACAAATTAAGATTAGTAAATATATATACAGATTTCACAGTGACGGAGCAGTATTTGTGAAAAACTGGTGCCTATACTAAGATGCCCTGTATGGCCGATTAGACTAGGAATGACAAAAAAATCTCAGCTATCATTTTTATGAATTTACTTTTAATTCACCAGGTGATTAAGGTCTTTGTGGCCAATTTTGACCATGGCACGCAGACTACGCAGAAGAATATTTTATAGTGCCGTATTCATCCACGAACAGAAACATTGACTCATCGTTCGCTTCCCTATTCCGATGTAATATACTTGTACAAAAAAAAACTGATGCAATGTCAAAAACCGATACACAGTTCACCGAGACCCGAAGACCGATAATTTGTGATGTGCAAATTATACTCCTCGTCTGAGAATTGAATTCAGGACCTGTGTCGCAGCAGCCAGTTTCCATACTCTAACCACTACATTACGTGGTCGTCAACAAAAAAGGAAAATCTATATTTCGATGGCATGTGAATCCCGCTGATCCGCAGAGGTGGACTTTGCTTTACTTTTCTGTGAGATTTATATATTTATATGTATATATATATATATATATATATATATATATATATCTATGTATATAATAAAATATTTATATATATATATATATTTATAGAATATATACAGCTGGTATTTTACTATCTTTTTAAAAATAATCATAAAAATACAATTCTCGGGCCACTGGTTTCCTTCACTAACCAAATTTAACAAACCGCTATTTATTTTCTATCTGTTGTATTTTGCTATTTTTATAATATTAACGGTGACAAACAAGCATACTATTCACCTGATGGTAAGTGATAACTGTGGGTTGACATTTATCCTCGATGAAGATTTATGACGCACAAGCCTTGTCATCCTTCAAAGCATGGCATGGCATGACATGGCTTCGTCGAAATGGTAGGTAGGCACATCTCATGAAAATACACCATAACTTTTGGATCTCATGATTGTTTATTTTTATATCAATATAGCTGTATCGTATCTTACGAATAAAATTTAATTTTAATAACGTGAATTTAAAATAAGTTGCGTTAACTAAGATCGTTTCATGTCGCCTAAAAGACCGTATGATATATCATATTTATATATATATATATATATATATATATATGTATATATATATATATGTATATGTAATAAAATATTTATATATGTATGTTTATACATTATATACAGCTGGCATTTTACTTTCTTTTTAAAAAAAAATCATAAAAATACAATTCAATTTGATTCAAATAAAAAAAAATAGAAATGTTTTAATCAAGCTCAAAACTTTTTTAATTATAAAAATAAAATTAATATATTCTAGATACCTATATATGTAGAGGAAGACAAACGAGCATATAGTTCACCTGATAGTGATTCCTGCGTAACGTGACACCTATTAATTTCCCAGACATTCATCTTTGATAAGAGTCATAATGCACATGCGTTTCAGCTCTGAGGACTAAATTTGATACCGCGTCTCCTTAATACTTCTACTGCGTTTCTGAGGTCGTGTTCTTTCCGCGGTTTGCTGAAGCTAGAAACTGTTAAATTGTGTTATATTTTTTTATTATTTCGCTGTAGTTTTATTCCATAAGTCCCTATTTTTATCGTTGTTAATCCAATTATGTATAATAATATATGTTTAAAATAAGCTGAAATAACTTGAAATAATGTAAATTTGCATTTCAAAATAAGTTCACTATATTGGTGTACGAGTGTATGATAGTCGATTACGGTCTATCGTACGGTTATCATAGGGTCTTTTGGGCGACATGAAATGATCTTACTTAATGCAACTTATTTTCAATTCACGTAAATAAAATTAAATTTTATTCGTAAGATACGATACAGCTATATTAATATAAAAATAAACAATTATTAAATTATTAAAGTGCCAGGAGAGGATTTTTTCGATTTCGGTGATTGGTTGATATCAAAATTAATTCTAATCTTAAGTTTAATATCTCCTAAATTTAAAATTTGGAACTCGAATTCTGTAGTGTTCAGTATTTTGATTATATCTCCCAGACCAATAAAATGGTTTAGATATTATTCACGATCTATTTATATTTTCTTTGGCCATCCCGTCACCCTCCCTCCTTATCTTATATACTAATATATTAGGCTTAATTCGAATAAGTGAGCATTAGTTTGCCTAGGCATTAGCATTATTGTCTAGCCCTAATAGTACTTACATAAGACTATAATGTCTCAAGACTAGGATTACTTTTTGTACAATTAACGTAATGGGGCTATTCTAAAGGTTGGGGCTTCAGGTTTACACAGAATAATACCTTTTTAGGTGCAGTATACTACTATTTTCAAAATAAAGAATCTTATTTTTATTGTTATATAACCGATTTAATTTTTTAAATAAAAACTATATTTTACGTACGTATATGCTAGAAGCCGCGCTTAGGGTCCCAGGTTCCATTCTCAGCCGAGGAATAATATATATTTTTTAATTTAGCAAATTGAAATTTGTGCACCATAAATTTAAGAGGTGGAGCCACAAAACAGCTAGTATCTAGCTGTAACACGAGTAGACTGGCCCGACCGTGGAGGTACCATACTGTAAAAGAAAACCAACGTCGAAGATCGTTATAATACTGGTGTTTTAGCATTGGATGCTTGACAAATCGGTCATAATACTATACAAACAAATCTAATATTTCTCCTTAATCTGGAGAAATTATAGCACTATTTCTCTATTGGATATGAATGAATTTAAATAAATATAAGATGAAATCACTGCCCATGCCATCAGGTGACCTTTTGTACTCGTTTGTTACTGCAATTTTTTTTATAAAAATGTGTTATACTAATATTCCGTTCTTTTTTTACATTAATATCATTTTATGTTTGAAGGCAATTTATTCACATTTAGTCACAAAGATAATTCGTTTAAATATCCGAGTTTCGTTTGAAATTCCTTAATCCTACGTCAAATATAAATATATTTTTTGGTCACGCCACTTTAGCTAGCTAAGCGCTGCGTTCCTAACGGACCAAGACTAATGACGTCGTCAGGATTCTAGGAAAATGCTGGATGCAAGTCGAATTTTTCTAGCAAATGTGGTAATATTTTGCACGCTATTTACACTAAATATTGAAAGATATAAGTAAATTGATCGCTTTATAGTATTCAGTCGTTCGGCACCAGTCAATGATTATGGGACTTAGTTAAAAATCGAATAACTACGTCCTAGAAGTATACTAGTGTATAATTATAAATCTTAAAAGCCAAGTTAAAAGGAATGCTTTCATGCCGCAGTGGTTTCTCGCTCGGAATGAATGGGTTCTCTCGACCGCGGAAGTACTACGTCCTAATAATACTGAAATTCGTCTTAAGTAATTTCGACGAAGCCATGTCATGCCATGCCATGCTCTGAAGGATGACAAGGCTTGTGCGTCATAAATCTTCATCGAGGATAAATGTCAACCCACAGTTATCACTTACCATCAGGTGAATAGTATGCTTTTTTGTCACCGTTAAAATTATAAAAAATAGCAAAATACAACAGATAGAAAATAAATAGTGGTTTGTTAAATTTGGTTAGTGAAGAAAACCAGTGGCCCGATAATTCCTTCTATATTATATTAGATAATTTAAGTCCTCAGTAGTAACAATGTAACTCCAACTTGATCCACTGTTAAGGAAAGATGTTGGGGTCAAAGGGTTGTTAGGATTATAAGAATTATTGAACTATCATATCAATTTTAAAAAATCTGCTAGAAAAATATTTAACAAGTCTTTTATGAGTAGTATTACATATAAAACATTTATTTATCGGCGGATAAAAATAAAGTATACTTAACGATATTTTCCCTAGAAAAGTTTACATAATCTAATAAAATTTTCTTAATACAAGTTCTATTTTACCCGAGTGGGTATATTTCAAATCTGACAGCATTTGCTTAGCCGCATCATACGAGGCCCAAGGGTGCGATATAGGAATAAACTCGAATCTTTTTAGGTTCTACATATATTTCTAAAATGGATTTTTTTGGATTTCGTTTGTGATCCTAATTCAGATACAAATAAATTATTACGATATTTATTCTTAGCACAAATAACATAAATAAAATAATATGTTTAAAAGTTCCTCGTTAACTAATACCCTAAGGGTTTATCATAAATTTTTACAATGTTAAGCGAGACAAACAATCACACAGGTCTTTGTTAAGTAGAGTGTTGGTCGTTTGAATACTCTCAACCTCTAGCCGAATTCACTAGCCTAACCCAGTACTACTCTATTATTACTATATTTTAGTAACTGAGTTAGAGAACCATATACAGAATAATGAATATCTGTGTGTCTATGTGGATCGAGACGATTACCTACCATTTTGAGAATGGCGTGCATATGCGCATACCTTTATTTGCATTAAAAATATTTATACGTTTCTGCGGCAACAAGATAGATTAGTATGGCAAACGGGTGACAGAGTGCGATGTTGACGTTCTCCAAACCTCTTTCTGCTACGAAACAGTCTTCCCTGGACATCATTTGCGCAAGCAATATAAATTATAATTAATAATAATTTTGTAAGTATTAGGTTATAAAACTTTGGAAAATTGCCATATGCCGAACAAAAATTTCACTAGCTGCTATTGATGAGGAGTATTTTTGCTGGAGTGAAGGTGCTAGTGGAACCTAAGGGCAATGTCCCTCACCACGAAATCTAATTACTAGTAGAGAGTCACCTTAGTCCTTCGAGTAAAGAGTACACCCGTATCTCGATTTCTTTATGAAATTGAATATGATGGGTCGCAGCGATTCTTCTATCTTTATTTTATTATATCTTGTTTGCCTATCCCTAGTTCTATAAAAAATATTTATATATTCCCGTACAATCTTCAAATAAAAAACAATTTTCACGGGCATTAATGAATATGGATTAACCATGTCGGGCAATTTGCGCATATGAACGTATCGAATCTGCATCGTATGATTGATTGTATAATAAACGAATGGCGTATTGAATTGACAAGTAAAAAAAAAATTGCTCCAGTGAATGTCGTATTGAAGCAATATATATTAAAAATTCATTTCGTATATATTTTTGATCATGGCCAATGTTGCATTGAAAGGGTAAGGCCAAGCATAATAAAATATTTGAGGTTAATGAGTGTCTTAGTTTTTCGTAGGAGTACTAGCCAATTTGATTGAAATTGAAATTTGATGAAAGATAGGCTTAGAAGAAAGCAACATTCTGTGAACTTGGTAAAATATTACAAAAACATGATGTATAATCTTGTTTTGTTTTGCCATATCACAAACAATTATGTAATCATATAATCATTTTTGTTGTCAATGTTGTCAAAATTGTCAATTTATGGTCCTTACACAAATAGTTTAATTTTAGAGGTTAATTAAGTATAATTTTTTCTATTCTCTAGTTTAAAATTGTATTGTAATTTGTTTTTATATAGTTAGTGTTTATGCATAGTTACTTAACGCAAGATGTGTTTATCTGTAATTGTAGTTACATGTTGCCATTTTTTAACTTGATTTATAATGTTAAACCTTGAAACCAATTATGTAATTATGTTTATAAGCCATAATAAATAAATAAATAAATAAAGACACCTATAGGTGAATATTTATTTAATCTGTCTTAACTTATAAGCATCAGCGACAAGCGTAAAATATGAAAGAAATGCTGCGTAGGGTATATGAAACTTATTTTAAGAGAAACGTAATAAATAATGAATAAAAAACATGCTAGGATTGAGATCGATCTAGGGATATATATGATGGTAGATGCATATATTTATTTAGTTATATTCCAACTTAATTCTATAAATGAAAACCTTATGACCAATCGGTATATACAATAAAATTCTCGTATATAAATATATAGCATTCACAACTTTTATATTAAAAAAATAGTAATTGTAAAATTGTAAAATAGATCAGAAATCAGACGGGCAAACAAAACATTTTTTTTGAACTTGCTAAATTGTCGTCATCTACGTCTCTATATCAATGTTATATAAATCAACGTAACCTATCACTTCTTCGAGATTGTTATAATCGTTAAATATCCTTACCGTAGAGGATTGTATACAGAGAGTTACGTTGCATTTAAATATTAATTGGGTATATGATATGGGTATAATGTACTACTAATAGTACACACAATGTAACGCTGATAGTATTTAGATAAGCCTTAAATTAAAGTCTTGTAAGTATTTTTCTTTCTTTGCCACAGATGTCCACAATACAGAGATTAATGTCTATTGTTTAATATGTAAGATGAACAGGTCTGTTGTAACATTAATGAATAAAGTAAAAAAAAACTTTGTTTCATTGTTGCATTATTTAATAGCACGGACAAATATAAAAGATGTCGTATTAAAGGGGACATGAACAAAGCTCGTATCTCAGCGAACGAGACAAAAGTTCCTCTCATAACTTGCTTCCTCAGAACAGTGAGTGAAATGACAATACGGGCTGGGGATTTAGTTTGTTACAAGTTGGAGGAATATAGTGTTTACACGGTTTTTCATATAATTAAGTGCGATAAGGGTGGGATAAATATTATACACTTACACTCTAGACTTATCTCCAGACAATAACTTCTCATTTTACAAAGAACATCATCCAAAAATCATCAGAATCAATGATTTCTGGATGGTGACAAAATCTATCAAAATTAGATTGTTACAGAATATACAGACTTCTTGTGCTTACCGCGACATGATAGGGATGGAAACGCTGACAAGAGGTGCCAGATTTATGTGATATTTTTTGCAATACATCTATAAAAAGGCAGTGGAAAATCAGGTGGCAACATTTTATCCAGCCTATATGCCTTTTTTAAACTATTTTTTGCCAAGCACATCTATGTGATGCATTTAGTAGAAGAAGTTACCTTAATGTAAGAAGTTTAAGTGAACAAATAAGATTCAAACATTGGCCCGTAAATTGGTCACGCACAGGTAGTTTATTTTAACTTTTAAAATATTTTCGTCTCTGTCCATCTTTTCTCCAATACTTAGCTCAAGTTTCTTTACATGTTACCATGAAGTATGTATTTGTGCTACCTGCAATGCATTCCTATAAACTTGCATTGTTTTCTCAAGTGTCAATCTCGTAATTTGTCCGTACAAGACTGCCACTAGATAATTTTTTTTGTTAATGGGCAGAAAATTTTGTGGATTTTAAAAAAACAGGAAATATAAATTGGTAAATAAATATATTTTAAAAAATTTAAAACGATATATGGGAAAATTAAGTTTTGATAATAACATCGTCCAGATGTCATCCATGGACATGTTGTTGCTAATACTCTTCAAATCTTATCTTCAAACGGGCAAAAACTATCTGGCACAGCGGGTGTGCTCGTGCATAAGTTATCCTTATCATACTTTTTATTTTTTAAAGAATATTAACAAAGCAAACTGAAAATGCTTGTGCTAGGAGATGGTTCACGACAACGGTAGATTCGAACCTACGACCTTATGATTCGCAGACCGTATTCTTAACCAATAGGCTATTAACGCTTCAATATATATTAGTTTTTGTATATGTATCTATATATTTTTCAATATGTATTAGTAATTATATATATATTATAGTTTATAACATTTATTTCGATAATTGTTATAAACTAACTACTACAATTCCATGACATGTCTTTATTCATCATCACCATCAACTATTACAGACTATCATGTATCCTTATCATTGTTGCTTTTGTTGTATACAACAAAAACCTATAAATTTCCAACAAGAACGATGTGAATCGATGGGTAGTTGAGGACAAACTATATACACTTCCCTTAAATTTCTATAGACCGTATTTAATGAATAACAAGAAGAAATTTGTGAAAGAAAGAATATGTGTTAAGTTTAAGTGTCCCTGTTCCTTCTGAATGTGTAAGCTTCAGCATGTGTAAAGTAGCAGCGTAGTTATGTCACGTTAAAATAAGATTGTTCCATTTTTGTGTGAGTATAAAATTTGATCTCCAAACACGTTCAAGTAAAATGATTCACTTAGACGGATAAAATTTTCTCAACAACGATATTCCGCCCTAGAGGCCATATTTCAAAACCAGTACGGTTTGCTTAGCTGCCTAGGATGGACCCATGGGAGCGATAGCGCAGTGTAGTTAGGCCCTAAGTGGATTTTCACTAGGGTTCTGCGAGCATACTATCAGACTATGCATTTGTAAACATACCCTTTCGATTTAAATAATGTATTGGAGGCTGTAGTTTTTGGAATATGTTCATAGGATGGAAAAAAAATATGCATATAACTTGGAAGAGCATTACATACATATTTTAGTGTTATATCAAGAGGGTTTATTATCTAGGTGGGTTTAAACTTAGTTTAGCTGGTTTGCCAAAAGATCAACCCTTTTGTTGTAAATAGCTAAGTTCGGCTAACCTGGCGAAATTAACAATTACTAGTAAAATTACAGTCTATATTTTATGCACTGCTGGGTATATATATATATATATATATATATATATATATATGTATATATGAATATATATATATATATATATATGTATAAATGAATATATATATATATATATATATATGAATATATATATATATATATGTTATAAAATAAGTCTCTCCTTTGGTACTACTGGAGGTGGTAGGCACTGGAGCTTCCGTCCCTGCTACACTGCAGATCAAGAGATATTTTGTATTGATTTCTGAGACAAATATGTTCACCAGTGTGCACGTGGGAAATCTGCTCTTAAAACTGGAACTAATATTTTCATCGATGCCAACTCCAGGGATCAAAACTGTGTACTCGTTTATCAGCTTAGTTTTAGTGGAAGAAATACACTACATTTCAATTATATACTTTATGTGAAGAAGTCTCTTAGAAACACGATTGTAACAGCCAGGCATACTGAATTACGAAACGACGGTCAAGAGAATTTTTAAGCTTTTTTTTGAGAATGGCGCAAAGAAAAATATTATACATTTTAACAAACTCACTCAAAGTTTTTCCAACGCTTTTGTCCAATCATATATTTAACGGTAGAACAATATATTAGTTACGTTGCAATACCCTTAATCCAAAACTCCAGGTGCGCTTCACCTGCCTGGCCATTATCCAACAGCAAACTGAATTGTTTTTACAATTCAACCTCAATATAAAATTGATAACGCAAATATATTGGCTGGAATTCAAGAATACAGAATGCTCACATTGTACTATTTTATTTAATTCAAAAGACGGTTTCTTTTATATATGTTATTTGTTATTTTGTACAAACATTGCATATTTGGTTTGTACTGATTTCTTTATTGAGTTAGGCAAATAAATAAAAAAGGGGACAGTAATAATTAGTTAAGTAAAAAAAGTAAAGTCTAAAACACTCTTTAGAGAAGAGACTTTAGAGCAACAGTGGGATTTATATATATATATATATATATATATATATATATATATATATATATAAATCAAAACAAAAAAATATACTGTTTTACTTTTTATTTTTCCCACTGCAAATGGGGAGTTTTCTGAATGAAATGAGTGAGAATTGATTGGTTCCTTGTGCTGTAAGTAGATGTCAAAAAAGTAGAGTTAAATGGATTCATTTTTTTGATTGGCCAACTTTACTTTGACATTAATTCCCAGCACAATCAATTAATTAATTACCCATCAATTCTCACTTTAACCATTAATTCGCGGTTGGAACTCAGCCGCAACGCAAATTTCCATAGTAAGATCTAATCTTCACATCTTATGTTGAGTTTTGGGAATATGGTAGAAATGTACGCTGCATGGGGTCCACCGGAACCACCGGGAGCTAAATTTTAAACGTGGTCTATGAGAAAAAAGGTCTGGGAATCTCTGGTATAGACCATCAATTTCCCGAATTTCCCAAAATCCCGAAAAAATGCCCTCTAACAATACTTGAATCTTAATACTTTACTTAAGTTAAATCTGCTGATACTGAAGTTAGTTATAATATGAGGTAGAGTAATGGACAAAAGACAGCGCTCCACACTGTAAAGCTAAACAGAGTTATAGCACAGCTAGCTATGTTTTATATGGTGTCTCACGAATGGAAATAGGAAATTTGCAATAATAGTATAGTAAACAAAATATAAAAAAAAAAAATGTCGCTACATTCGGCAAATAGAAATAGAAAAAGTAGTCTTATTAGTACTTCCAGAATGCGCATGTAAAGTATACCCACCAACATCTCCACCTAACACCAGAAACACTAACGGTGTGGCACCACCAATACTGACTAAGATATACAAAAACACGCGAAATGTGCTTCACATTTGAACGAGACATTATCAAGCGTAGTGTTGCTACGACAGTCAACCGTACTCATAATGAAACGGTACTCGGCAGTCTATTAACCTCTTTTTCATTACCGTACTCATAAATAGCACAAATAAATTCGTCCTAGATGAAGAGTCAAGTGAAAAAAAGCGTTGTAACAAACACACTCCAACCACTTAAAACCAATTGTACACTTTCAAAACTACTAGTATATATAGTTTATATTTTGTGGTCATGATAACTATGATGAATTGAACTTTTTATGATCTGTAAAATCTGTTTCTCTTACCATATGAACGACAGCAGCTTTATTCTGCTACTTTTTGCAAGTATTCTGTATTAACTGGGTTTTTTTATGATTCTACGCATCGTTCTGTTATGCGGTTCTGCGAAATTAGGGTTTTATAAAAAGGATTTAGTTTAAAACACTATATTATTATTAATTAATATTATTAAAACACAATAACAATTTAATTAGGAAAACAAAAAAAAAATTGTTTATGTTATAATCAGTCGTCGCGTTTGAGGATTCAGAGGAACTGGCTGCCTCTTGAAGCTTCCAAACTGTATTGCAACTAAAACTGGTGACGCGGCAGAGTTAACCATATGCAGCTATATTCCATACATGTATGGGATATAACAGTGCCCAGGCGATTGGCCCATTCAAGGCTCTGTAACTATGAAAACTAATACAATATTATGTTATTCATTATCATCATCACCGCAGCCTATCCATAGTCGAACTAAATACATAGCATGCTGAACATATTCGTAGACCTAATCAATATATTACCACAAAGCACGATTCTGACTCGCCTGCCTCCAATGACTGCCCGCCAAGTTGCAGATGGCGTCGCTCTATCTAACAGGGATGTGCGAGGGGCATTTATCATTGTCATTGTACACTGGGTCACTTAAAGACCATTCTTCTCCATCGGATCTACTATGTAGTATATATGGCCAGCGCATTGCCACTTCAGGTTGCTGCATAGATCTCGTATTATATTTATTACAAATCAGTACGCCCGTTAATTTACAAACAGATTCCATACTTCGTAATATTATACATTGAATCTTCAAAGGGGCAGAGGTTACCCAATGACGGTGTAATAATAGTCGTGGTGTCCATGCTACCGGTATATCTCGGCTGGCTTCGTGCCAAGAGCTGTAGTGCTGTATCGCATTTTAACAATTTGTGGGTTACAAAATGCTTTTTAAATAGTGGATGCTTGGGCTTCTGTGGGATGTAGAATCTCTTAAGCGAGAAATATTATAATTACATATCGACACTTGCCTTCATATACAGGTGTTTTAGGATATTTCATACCTTTGCCAGCCAGTACATTGTTAGTGTATCCTGTATAATCAGCTTTCGAAATCCTATTTATCTTAAATTTCGAAGATTTCTTTTGTGTGTGGTATTTTTTGTTTTTATTGTCATGCATGTCATGTCCGGCATGCTCAATTAGTTTTCAAATGCTAAATGGATGGGTGGCCTCGACTGGGTAATGGCCATGGCCACACAAAATACCAATGTACCGTTGCGTTGTATTTTGTTTGGTATTCAATTTAAGTTCGCAGCGGTGACGATGCATTTCATGGGTCATATATATATATGACCCATTAAATATATATATATATATATATATATATATATATATATGTGTATATATATATATCCAAATTTAATTAACCTTAATTTCCGTGGATTTGTTAACAATCTGCCCGTAGCAGCTAAGGATAAACTTACTCTTCTCTGTTATACAAAATAAACTGACACACCACTTAATTGCACGAAAACCTCACAAAGTTCATTTAATAAACCTACCGGCACCTGCGACCGGCCCTTAGGTTTGCTGGATTACTACCCGCCTTACAAACTTAACTTGATTTTATATTCAAGAAATAGAACCTTAACTTTATAGGTATAAAGTTGAGTTGAGTCGCAAAGTTGGTAAATTAAAGGACCACATTTTTGTACATTAAGTTCTTTACTTGGTACGAAATTGCTTTTGTTAAATTGCATGGAACTACATGTTGATTTTTATTTCGTATATTTAAGTTATACAGTTGCCCCTTATTTTTTAAAGTAGAACTTATAAATATAAAATAATTCCATTTTACAGTCTAGATAAATTGGTAGGGTCAAGTATACTTTTCTGCGCCTGGCGAACGGCAGATCAGTTAGTATGTTGTAATTATTTCCACACACACACATATAGTCCTTTCTATATTTGCGATTCTATATAGTTGCATAAGAGAATCTGTTGGTTACTGTGTCCATAATTTAAAACTACTAGTTTACCAAGGTCATTCAGTATTTAATTCTGAATCCAGACGTATTAAACAGAGCATTGATAGAGTTTAGGTTTGGATTATTTCGACATTTTGTTGGCTATTCAATTTATTTTATTCTATTGCATAATTTACATATAGTATATTACATATAGTATTGTAATATAATTTCAAGATAGAGTTACATATACTAATAATATATAGCTAATAAATAGGTTTTATAAAATATTGGCGTATAAATCACAGGTAATTAGTAAGACGGATTTTTTTAATATGTAACGTACTATGTCGAAATAACTACACTCACGTAAAATAGTTATACTTTTATTAAAGATATTAATTAAAACACAAATTAATTATAATAATTACTTGTATTCTGGGTAAGATCGAGCAGAGTTTCGACTTATCCCGTATGAAAAACTGTGTCCACCCAATAGGCTGCATAACTTTTAATAATTGTTCCCCTACCCGACCAACATCATAAAGCGGTTGTGACGTCTCCGGATAGCGTTGTATATATATATATATATATATATATATAGTCATTGCAGAGACTGACTTTGGCTATGGCTGTGGCTAAGGCGTCACAAATACTTATTAACACCCCGTTAATGGATATGTAACTTGAACATAGTGATTATATATATATATATATATATATATATATATATATAGACTATAGAATATATATAAAATAATAAATACATGAGAATTATGTCGCAGGCAACAGTTGGCTAAAAAAACACAGTACACTATTTGAGTACATTTTTTTTGATATTACCCACGTAAAATGTACATGGCACTTGGGAATATCTTCCACTTTTTCGCTTTTGTTGGAATAAGTTTATTGTTTGCATTGCATATCACGAATGTCGTATCACGCAAATTGTGTTCTAAAATTGTGCAAATAAATATGTAGACTATAAAACATATTTATTCATTTTAATTGCCAATGGAAGAGCGATGTGTTCTTCATTTCAAATAGAACAAGCATACAATATATCAACTACAATTGGGCGTAGTATGAATAGATCAATGTGTCATCGGGAAATAAACCGTACTTTTACGGATTACCAACGAAAATGCAACATGACGCAACACTGGCCGCATCCTAATTACACGTAATATAGCACTTTAAGTAAAGAGTGTGAGAGCTTATTATCAATAAACAGTCTATCAAAAACTATTGCATAATAATATAGTCATCTGTCATACAATGGGGCCTATAACTGCCACATTTGTCACGCCCTGCGATAGATGTGCTATTGATCTGAGCGTTTCCGTCTTTTAAAATATTAATTATAAATTTATGCCTTTTCGTTAAGATAAGGATTTACCTACGAATGTCATAAAAACTTGTTATCGCTTGCTTAGATCTATATAATTATTAATGCTACGTAAATGTATAATATTATCATTATTTAAAAGGTCCAAGACCACAATATTATTATTTCAATATTTTTTGAGATGTGAAGCAGCTTAAAATCTTTGATGTTTTCATCCTAGAGCGTGTGAATCACTGATGGGAGAATACCTGTCTACCAGTAACTGGCCCTGAGCATATGGCTATCTCCTGATGATCCGTATATGTATATCCCCTATATTCCCTGTTCAACAAACCTAAACAAGTTTATCCAACAGTTAATCATTCGATTCAAAAATTCTTTCATTTTAATGAAACAATTCATAACTCTATAAGTATCCCCTCTTGTCCATATCCAAATATCCATCTACCCGTTATTAATAAAATCTTTTTGCGTGCACTGAAAAAGAACGTCCTAATTTTTTATGCTCGAGTTAATATCCCCCAATACAATTCTCATTTATCTTTGATCCGCTCTAAGCATATTTAGGATTCGAGCCCATTGAACCAAATAAAATGATATCACAAAAAATATCCGATTCGACCTTACTTTGATCTCGAAATAACGTTACTCCTCGGTTACCTAGTGTCGTCCATTGGAACGATTTGTATATATGCAGTTGTTATCGAAATAAATTATTAATATAAAACTAACGGTGACAAACGAGCACACTGTTCATATGATGTTAAGTGATTACTGCAGCTCATTAAAACTTACATCCATACTAAGCAAAGACCCCTGAGAATTGGGGTGGAATTCTACTACTAGAAATAATTGATTACACTACAAGCTATGATAAAAATGTGAAACTAATAATAATTATTAATGAGAAAGGATAAAGATAGCACACGTTCTCAATCTACGGCCATTACTTTTTGTAGAAATTCGGAAAGGACTTTTTTAAAGCTATTTTAAACTAACAACCGACCCTTATTGCGTAGCGGTGACGAGGCATTTCTTTTGAATATTCAGGGGTGACAACGCATTCACATTATGATTTTATATCGATGATAAATGTGGTTGTCATGGGGAGCCATCAGGAGAAATATGTGCTCGCTGGTAACCCTTAATACAACATATATATATATATTAATATATATATATATATATATATAGAAACGTCTTCTCAAACAGCCACAACAAGGAAAGCAGCGCCCTTCCGATGAGTCTGCTACCCGAGACCAAAGCACGAAAGGAGTCATTCGGAAGCGTCAGCAACTTTCCCATCCTTAGTGGCTGATCTGGGTTGTGGCTCCGCTGTGACCACTATTCCGTTCCGAAGGTTACGATTCTACGTCACCAATAAAACCATTTCCACCGCTCCCTACAACGGCCCGTCCATCAAAGAGCTGTGACCACTATTCGCAACACCACCGCTCCTGCCTCCCTATTTATATGCCGCACATAGATAGTAGCCCAGAAGCCCTCTAGGCCGCCCGCCGAAGAATAAACAAGAATTTTACAGTACAGGAAACAAAAGAGTTTTCACCTATATTTTGGAATTTATAACATATATAACGTTGTTACTAGATACATAACAGAGAAGGAATTAATCAGAAACGGAGAAAAGTCATAACACATTTATAATAATATTAAAAAAAATACAGTGACAATAAACATAACATATATAAAAAATGTTCTCATAAAAGATGTATCTATTATTTCAATGGTTTGATACATTATTTTGATATAACGAACCTGTTCAATATAGGATATTGAACAGTTTGTATGGTCCATTAAACTTTCAAAGAGAGTGAGAGGTTAATGGACCATAGAAAACCAAGCTGTTTCAACGGGAGTTACGACCCTTAAATTTTATAAAATATTATTGGTAACATGAGACGTGATTTGGTACCTAACCCAATAATAGTAGGATCTCAACACTCTCCTCAAAATGAAACCAACGGACAATAACTACAAATTGACCAACTGTCAAAGTTACAATGTATATTATAGTACCATTTGTATTCGCGTTAAGACCGAGGTGCTCACTCATCCCCTTCCCTAGTTCGATGCACATGAAATACGTGCAATAAGACTGAAGGGAGATTGCATCTGAATCTTCCACACACACGAAATCACACGAATTTAAAATTTGAAAATTTGTAAGGTTAAAATATTTTTACTTTACTAGGAATATAACCCGGAATCCAGAAAGTTAATTTTAAAATTACGCCATAATGTGTAAAAATGTCTTATATGTGAAACATTATTTCATGTGTTTTTTCTATAAAAATAATAGTTCTATAATATTATATATTATATATAACCCCCGAATGACTTATATCTAACCAATTAATTATAGAAAATTTTGCCACAAAAGCACCGTAAATTGTAGAATAATCAGATAATTACTGCAGTAGTTGGTATGTGCATGCTGTTGCAAGCGGAGTAATAACAAATCAAGCAATACAATATTATGATTTTGCATGCATGAACTGGCGAGTTAATTTTTTTATTTATTTTCCTTATTGTGAAGTTAATAATATGATCCTCTAATACTTTTAATTTGGATGTTGTTTCTTTTTGTTGCTAAGGGACAGTGATAAGCTCATATTCTACTTGAAGATTTGTTATCAGAGCTCAGAACCACCTCATAAAGCCATCTTTTAACATCCAGTACAGTTCAGACAGTACAGTACGTATCCATATTTTTATACTTTTGATGGGGGCATAACATTAACGCGCTGGATAAGAAAACACGAAACAGATGGTTTTTTCGTTGAGCAACGGTCCTGACGACTATTTACAGTTATAAGAAAGTGTAATTGTAATATTTTAAATGAGAAATAAAAAACAGGAAGAAGAGTGTTTAGCTTTAAGTAAGACGTAAATGACCGTTTACTATTCCAGACGTTCTTCCGTTGTTATCCCTGTTTTCGGATTTCCGGTTCCCCATACGCTCACAATACAAACCCCCACAGAGTTTCACTGGTGTAAAGTGAGGGTGGTATCCTTCCCCGGTAGGGCTGACACATTTATGTTGCCTGGAGAAACTACTGTACAAACTGCACCATTTAGAAACAGATTCTTTAACTATTAATTTATAAATGAGTTGTACTCAGTCCGCAATTTCTCAGTGACGTTCGTAATATGCAATTTTTAATAAAAGCCATTTTAATCAATTTAATATTCGGTTGAGTTATTATTTAGTTGCTTAAGTATATTTTTTAGTGCTTTTAAAAACATAATCATAACAGGGCCACTGTTTTCTTTGCCAGTCATAAGCGTGATCTTCCACCGGTCGTATAGAGTCTTTTACGCTTCAGCCAGTTTATAACATGGAACTTTCAAGTATTAAAACGTCATGACAAGTTATAAAATACATCATGAAGACAAGTTTAAGTTTATATTAAATAATAGATTTTTTTTAATTTACTTTAAAGTGTTAGTCCTTTGTCGTGTGTAATTGCAGCTCGTTTCTGTATGTATGCTACAAACATACATTCTACAGTGAGGAGAAGGTAATTACATTTCATGACCTCGCGATAAAACGTTCATAGTTCTAACCTCCGTTTACTGGGAGCGTACGTGTAGAGGGTGCTACGAGCATAGCATAGTTTGTTACGATTAGCTGCAGGATTACTTATATTAACTAAAATATAATTAAATAAATATAATTAGGTAATAAAATATCCATATAAATAAAATAATATAATATTTTACAATATAGGTGTGTTTGTAGAAATGTTAATCCAAAAGAAATTTGAATATAATTATATTCTTTATCATCAGAAAGAACGCAAAAATAATAATTTTTCTGTAAATTCAAACATCACTTTTCGTAATGTGCTGTTGGATGACACACAATAACCGAATAAAAATAGACAATAAGTTAAATAAATTTAAATTTTGCTATAATATACTCGGAGTGACATTAGGACCATTCACTATGTTCCTAACGCTAACAGCGTCGTGAGCATAGCAAAAAAAACAGCAAAATTGGTTTTTATTGGAAAAGTGTTGAGAAAGTGTAAAGTGTTAACCGTTTCTCTTCACCACAAATATACAAAACTATAGAGTGCCATCACTTGATCGTAGCACAGCCCAAAATGGCGCCCCTATAATATGTTAGATCATCTTCAGTTCCGTAAGGCAATAAGAAATGCTGACTTGCTAAATTGCTTTTGGAGTTAACAACATAAGAACACATAGTTCAAAATTAAGGCCCATTTCGAGTAGAGTCAAGATGCAATTGCTCTTGTCAGTGTCACAGGATGCCAGAGAACTAGAACTAAAACACCTTGTTATCATTAATTGGGCCATCAATTAAAATTTTATTATAATAGTTAATTTAAATCCTGAAAACGATAATAGTTAAGTAGACTTATTGTATTTAGGACTTAATAAATTTATTATTATAATTGAAAAGGATCAATCCATTTATTAGGCATACATAATTAAATTCACATCGTATTGAAAATTGAACTTCACAAATACAAAGTATTGGCATTAATCAATTTATCAAAATAGTTAAACCTACTGTAGAGTTTTGAGTATTATCCTTTATTAGCCTTTAATTTACGTATGGTTTGTTTCGTTACTGTATATGGAGCTTCATTTTCTTCGTCTTAACATAGCACCCAATAGTTTCTTTTAAATCTCTTCTCCGACAACATTATTTGAAGGCAAAAAATATCTGATATATATATATATATATCTTTTCATGGTATTATTGTGTATTTATTAACGTATATACATATATATATATATATATATATATACATATATATATATATATATAATTCTTTTTATGTGCATTAAGTTTGCCCCTGTAAACCTTATTTAAGGAACATAAAGAATAAATGACACTCTTTTAAATGCTCGCAAGGATGTAATCATAGTATGCGATATAATCGTAATCTCGTGGTACTTTTTATAGTACCCGTGCAAGTAACATGTGGGCTGCGAGTCACATTACTGAGGGAATGATGAGTATAAACTCATGTTGCGTCTAGCAAGGTAAAGACCAAGCTCAAGCCAAATAAGGACAGATTGTCTCTTTGTGAAAGGAGTGGGTTAAACTAATTATAGTGACTTAATATTCAGATCTTTTATTCAGAGCATATTTATAATAATTGGGAGAAATCACAAAATGCTGTCGGTATCTTTTATGATTTGACTTTTGGTATTTGACTGTGTTAATCATGTGTTATTAAAAAAAAATTAGATACTAAAAAGTAAGAGAAAACTAAAAGGGCTGCTTAAAAAAAATCCACCTACCCTAATAAATGAATTTAGAATTTGCATTATTGTTAATTAGAAAAGATGAAAGTGGTTGGCACATATCAGTAGAATTCGAATCATGACACACAATATACACATAATATTACAAATTGCTAAAATCGAACGTATAATTTCATCTTCTATTTTTCTTAACATTGAGGGTAAAGTGGACCAATATTTTTAGATTTTTACAGATCTATTTACTTTATATATCTAATTACTCCACCAAAAATATAGGTACGTAGTGAAAAGTTAGGCAGAATACAGGTGCAGAATAGGGTTATAGTTAAGCACTAGTTCGGATATGGAATATAAAAAGGAAGCTTGGAGTTTTGATTTTAATTAATTAATTTATTAGGTAATTCAAGCGCGATTTAAATCATTTATAAAAAGTCCTTGAAAAATCAACTGATGGAATGCTACATATATATATATATATATATATATATATATATATATATATATATATATATATATATATAAGTATATATATATACATATATATATATATATATATATATATATATATATATATATATTTATATATATATATATATGTATAGAATTCGGAAAACATCAAAGTAATTGGAAACGTGGGAAAAACCATGGACGTCATGTATTGACAAAAGCCAAGTAAACAAGTAGTAGTGCCTCAACGTTATCAAAAAACCGAATCTATGACTTTGTACTATTTATCTTTATACTGATCTTTATTTCAATATATACAGGTATATTATTTCTCACAATGCGTTTAGGTTAAACGTGTTTAAGAAAACAAATACCAGTATGACGCCACAAACATTCGTTACAATATGAACAAAAATTTGAAATCCGTACAAAATTAAGACACACATTTTAAACAGATTTAAACTTAATATTTGAAATTTACTTCGTTTCAGTTTCGCTATAGGTTTCTAAAGATAACAGTTTTTCACTTCTAATGTTATTTACGCACCACACAAATTCGGACCTTAAGCGGAACTTTAAAGATATCGCATCTCGTCATATTTTTCCCTTAACTCACCTAAAGAAGTAGTAAAAGAAACAGTATTCGGGGATATCTTTTCTATGGTATGCAATACCGAATCTGTTACTGTACAGCCACTTTACACCAGCACGTCATCATTGGAGTTGTCTTAAAGAGATAATTATATATTTACTTTCAAGTAGCCATGTTACAATGGATACAAATGGAACTGTGAAATATTTTTAAGAACTTGATGTTATTATCATTTAATGACACTCCAAACATTGGATGTAAATATTGTAATGTAATTTTTTAGTATACACATTAGCTTGTAACTTGGTACTCATAGATGTAGTCTCCAACAAAAAAGGCGTGAGTTAATGTCTCATAAATTATTAACGCCTCATATAACTTCTCTCAGTAATACATTTAATAATTTATGCCACGTTACATTACGAATAATATTACATAGAAGGATATGTAGGGTTCATTTTCATCGACCGCTTTTAACGGCGAAGACAAATTTTCAGATGCTTCAAAACAGAGAAACCTATACGAAAAATAGATTTCCGAATGAAATGGTAATGAAAATATAATTGCGGTAGAGACACGTTGAAATACATGATTTAAAGCTAAATCGGTTGGCTCAACCGGGGAAAGACTATATACTCTCATAGAATACCACAAATAAATGACACCATAACACTTTGTATGGTAGCTATTGGGATACATATTCAACTCAATTGCAGGTAATTAGGCCATGCTATCTAAGTCCTCAAGGGTAAAAACGTACACCGCCTCGATAAATTGCCGTAAATTGCATTTTTTTATATAGATTAGTGGCAAACAAGCACGCAGTTCTTCTGATGGTATATTATTACTACTGCTAATGCTGCCCATGATTATCCAACAGCAATAACGGAAGATTTTAAGAACGGTAGCCTCTTTTCTTGAAGGTCACTTACCAAGTCGTATCTTTTCGGAAATACCGCAGGTGACAGCGGATTCACCTACATATTTATGCCATTGGCTCCACAAACATTCATAAATCATCGCTTCATCTGGTATCCATTGAACAATAATGCTATTGTGTGTATTTATTTTATTGATTTCTGACGAATTAGGTTGCAAAAAGCAAAAGAAAACCAAGCTAACTTAACTAAGGTCACTTAAACTTCACGTAACAATTTTGTACGCGTAACTACGCTTCGCTTGAATCTATTATAAGTTGTTAGTATCTTGTGTGAATCTTAGGAATGACGATACACGCTTGTGTCGTCATTCTTGAAAGCTAAGTCTGCTGGGGAATTTGCATAATAGAGTTTTCAGTTCTTGTCCTTCATTATAATTATAGCAGAGTAGTCATGTACATAGTGGGTTAGAATTTTGTCTCGCTTGTTCTAATATATCTTTGGACCCTTATAATGCTAATATTGGTGCCCGGTGTACCGCGACTTCTTACCAAGTTAAGAATTTAATAAGCGTAAAGTCTAATATGACGCACATTTTTCACCAGCAGAATTATAATTAAAGATGTACTTTATATTTATTAAGACAAGTTATTTTAAAATTTTAAATTATAAACAATTAGCTCCTATAATATACGAATATAGTAAAGAAAATAACATATCATTAAACAAAAAAGCTTATTCTAGGGGCGAGTTGTTAAGTATAATAATAATCGTTGCTCGTATGTATGTCACGAACATAGGGGGAGCATTTTAAGTACTTTCCATGGTCTCGCGATAAAACCTTCATGGTTCCACCCTCTATTACATGTGAGCGTGAGTACGCGTAGAGGGCGCTACGAGCGTAGCGTATAGGGCGCTACAAACATAGCGTGGAGTGGTTCGCTCGGAATGTAGAACATTTTAAAAATAGAACACCATTTTTTCTAATCATAAATTTTAAGTAGGTGTGTTGTTTAAATAATTACAACTTTATATATAATGAGTTTTGAAGTAGTTTAAAATGGGGATATTTTTAACCAATACAAAACAAAAATTAAATATGGGGTTTTGGTGGAATGGAATCTTAATTTTCCCCGAGTAGGTGGAGGTAGTCTAAGATGTCTGACTGAACTGAAAACTGAAATATACATGATATAGCCAATAAGAAAATATCCTGGTTCCTATCATTTGAATATATGGATAGTTCGTTCGAGGAAGAACGATCTCTCTGAAATTATTTCGTTATTATGATGATGATGATGTTATCCTTTTGGTCATCTTCTGGTATATGAGGTATTACGCCCTCACAGAAGCGAAATTAGAGCATAAGTGTGTTGTAGTAAGTGTAGGAACTGATAACCTATTACTGATATTCTATCTCAGTACTTCTAAAGGGTGACAACGTATATGCATGTCAAATCTTTGTTGAGGATGGATACAAATGTGGTCATCGTTTACCACGTACTAAATAAACTGAACAATCGTTCGCTACCCTGTTAAAAAAAACATGTTAGAGCAGAAACTGTGTGCTTTTCTAATTATACATATGTTGTACAAATAGAATCAATGAACTTTAACATTTAATGGCATAAACACTAAGAAACGTTAAAAGTAAGTGATTTAAAAACTTCACTTCAAGGTCTTCAAATCAGAAAGTATTTCTGATTTGAAGTCCATTTGAAAAGCAGCTTTACTCCACACTATTATGTGAAGTGCAAACAGTTGTTTTATTTTTCTATTAGCAGCAATAATAGCCGTTTTGTTAAGAGCTTTTATTCAGGGCAAACGTTGTTCTTTGCTTCCGGTACAATCCTTGAAGTTTAAATGTTTTTGACTACTTTCATTTCTATATTCAAGTTTTTAAAGAAGAAAAATGTTTTTATTTTAGTTTGGAAACTTTTGTTTTGTAAGTTGTATAAAAGGAAAAAAGTGTTTGTGTGAATATTTACATAAACATAATGACACTAACCTACTATCACCAGCGTGATAATTGAAAATAAATAAATAATTCAGAAACTAAAAGAAGACTTCTATGCCTCTTAAATCTTGTTAAATGAAATGTTCTTTATGTAAAGCTTTAGGCCCTTGCTGTGTAAAAATGGTACAAAAAATGTAAAAACGGTGAAGCGACGATTCAAAGCGAAAAAGAAATTTGCAATCTATTTACTTCAGCGAAGCTAGCAAGTTGATATTGAATTCAATATAAATATGTCGATTTTATTTAAGAAGAACAAGAAAACGCTTTATTTATTTTCTAGAACAGGCTCGAAGTTTTAGGTTCAAATTTTATCGATCGGTTTATAATCGCCGATATCACTATTCGCATGATATACTTTGGCGCTGTCAATATCGTTTATAGAAATTGTAAAATGTCGCCATGACATTTATGTTTAAGAATAATAATAATATTCTTCTACATAAATAAATTACCACCTTACAAATAATTAACTATTATTAAATAAATATACATTGCGAAATTAATTCTAAATGTAATAATTCAGTAAGAAAACAGTTATCAGTCTTAATACTTTACCGTGAGAAGCAAGATTTTATTTATTTTAATTTTAGATATAATTTTTTGGTTTAATAAAAATATAACTAGTAAACAGAAAATAGGAGAATTAAACTATTTATCACGTTTAGTTAGTAAAAGCTTAATACTAAAATTTTCTTTAGAGCATTTTATGAAGTAATACAGTAACTATTTTACTGATAATATAAAATAATTTAGTGAAGAACTTATTGTGTATAGGTTCATTACTATTTACAAAATTCCAATTTATTATTATATGTAGAGTGTATTATCTTAGAGGTAAAGCTTGGACAAATCTTAAGAATTATATAACTTTTTCTTTAAATATATTTATTAAATTTTTATTACGTGACTGCCATTTTTCTTGCATGTATACTACATATCTACGCATGGAGTTACGCACTTATTGATTACAATCCTTTGCACTAATGTGATGACTTACAATAAGAAGTAGAAGATATAGAATCCAAGATATAGGTGCAATATATGAAGGAAATGACGTCACTTTGTCTTTACGAGTGATTGAACATCAGTCAATAATTTGTAATCGTTTGCCGCATAAAATGTATTGCCATGTTCACCTATTTAGAATAATATAAGTTCTATAATAGTAATAATTTCTTAAATGATAAATGTAACAAGGGATGACTTTATAACTTTATAAAGGGTATAAATGTTTATTTGTCGATGAAAATCTTTATATGCTGCTTCGTGATCCCGACTTCTCAGCCGATATACTATAAATAATTGACACCCGCGTGACGTGATCTGAGTATCTAAGTTCAAGATGAGACATAAATATCTATGAAAGTTCTTCTTTTTGTCCAGCTAGGTGCGATGCATAATTCTCTCGCGACCTCAACACTGATCTGCAGTTTCTTTTGTGTATAATAATTTGGAATAAATGAAGCACACATTTTACCTGATTATGACTGCGGCCCATGACATCTACGTAGATTATTAATACAGATTCAAATAAACATTCGTTCTGACCTCCGAGAACTGAGATGAAATGTCTCGTTATCTGTGCTTAGGTATCCCTACTTATAAAATACAGCAAGGTATGCTGCTATTTTACGCTGGCATTATGTAAGGGCGTTGTCTTTCCTCGATCCATCCCATTTATTCGCGTTGTGGCTAGAAACAATCTGCATTTGAACCGGTAAAAATCGGAAGATATTGCTAGGGTAGAAATTGTCAAGAATATCATAATTATTAACAATATAAAATAATTTATCTAAAAATAATAAATTAAATCGAATCATTTCAAAAGAAGCTTTACGCGAGTAGGTTTATACAAAACACTTTTGAATCGTCAAGATAGCTTATAGGACCAGGCTTCGGAAGGCTGCTAGAGAGAAGAAATGGCAGGAAACTCTACTGCTTTTTTTAAATAGTACATTACAAAAAGACCAAGAGGTTTCCAGTATTTATTTATCCTAGAGATTGAAACCAAAGATATTTGTCAAAAAAATATTCTGAGAGAGTAGTACGATTTTTTGATTCGTTTTTAACTAAAATTTTAAATTTAGTGGCAAATCGATTATTATCTGTGGAATTTTATTTAAAATTCTGTTGCCCAAGAACGATTTGTGTAAATTTTTAAAATTAAAAATATTCGTCAAAAGTTTTTTGTTTCTTGTATTGATAGCGTGTACATAAATCCGTTTCTGTTGAATATTTATGTAATTTTTTATGTATTAGCAAGGTGTTTTGTACAATTATGTCACCAATAAATCCTAATGCATCTGTCTGACTTGTGCCATCCAACTTTCAATTGTTTCCTTCACAGTCTCTGTTGAGCGTGTCTGGCAGATCGCCAGCTTGCCTACAGGTGTCTCTTGAAAGCAGTGCCTGTGAATCCATTCCAACTAACCATTGAATATTTTTCAATAAATTTGAAACTAATCCTTAAAACACCATTATGAAGTGCAACTATTGGTAATATTTTTTTATGGCCAACAAATTTTTATTGCAATATTAAATGACGATTTACCACTACCTCGCCCCCTGACATTGTTTCTTTTCGGCTCTGGGTGTTTTTATGAATTATTATTATATATTTCGTATAATTTTAATCCTATAACGCACTCCTAGACAAAATGGTGAGGCAGTAGATAATGATAAACGCCATTCCTTTTTTGTTTTAAAGACAAGAATACTAGCAGTACTATAACCTTACTAATATTCTCGGTTAACCTCTTATATAGTTGAATGCTTAAATTTCAAAGTCTATACCTTAAAACTATTGACGCTTGTAAATAAAAACAAATTAAAAATTTCAAAATATTATGGGTTGAAATTGTGTATTTGACGAAATATTACAATATAGCTAAATTACTCAGCAAACACGCTGTCAACAGTTCGTGATTAATTATTAATTACTTAGTCTTACATCTGTGTCTATACAGTAATCATACCTTTGTTTCTTACATTACAAAGGCTTTACTAAGACAAAGTCCCCTTGGTCGATTGCCACTGCGGGGACATCGTGTTATTACCAGACCCTTTCAACTGTTCAAGATATATTATAAATGACGTATTTGCACAAACACAGCCGCCCTCGCCCTCGTTCCCCATTTTCTCGATTCTGTATCATTTTTGCTTTATTCGAAACTTCATACAAATTTATATTATCTTTAAATTCTATATTTACAGACTGTAGTGCTGCACAAAAACTGCTGGAGAGATACATGGCTGATCACGTGAGGACAGAGCCAAGTTCAGCGAGAGTTGACCGCCTATTTCGGATGCTTTGTTGCAGAGAATGGCTATCTTTTAAACGCGGCTGGATTCTTCAGACAACAGCCTTATTTGTACTACGCGGGACTGGTTGGGTAGCACGGTGCATCTAAGTATAATAAACCTCTGCGAAGTTAATGGGTTTTTGTTTATGAAATGAAATTGATATGAACGCGATGTGGGTAAAATGTCAAAGTAGATTTGAGTGTAACGTTTCTACATGTAACGTTTAATGAAATGTGTTTGACGAAAGAACAAAAAATAGGTTGGCGAGAGAGGTGAAACGATATAAATATTATATGAAACTTAATAGTTTAGAGTACGGTCTGCGAAACTTAAGGTCGTAGGTTCAAATCCGCTATTCAATTATTGTTTTGAATCATCTCCTAGAACAAGGAATTCAGTTTAGTTGGAGTCTGAACCGGAATGTTATTAATAATTTAATATTAGCCCTGCTAGAATGCTTTAAAGAATTCGTTACTGGACTCTTTTATGTTCTCTCTTATTGCGTTTACTTACTTTTTTTTTATCAAACTCTTAATTACAAATCGAGGTTTAGACCAACAAAGAAGTCTTACTTCTATCACGTTTACTAACTCTATACTTTATTACTCTCCTTATTTATGAATATGTACTCGTAATATTCTTACTAATTCGAAATTCAAATAATTTTTTTCATGAAATAGGTGGCTAACGAGCAACCAACTCAACTGACGGTAAGTGATTAATGTCGCCAATGGATATCCGCAACACCAGAGGAGTCGCAGATGCGCTGCCGATCTTAATTAAGATTTTATGTAACTTCGTAACAGATCGATAAATATTTTTTTTATTGTTATTGATTGAAATATGTTATAGTCAAATATCACTTATCACGAAATTTATTGAATTGAATTACCTTGAAGTAGTTATTTACATAAGGGCCTCATTGTTTTTATATACCTATAATGATAATGGTACAGGTAATGCACTTATCAATACGATTGTGTAGGTGTGAAGTTTAAGTAAATCTACTACAAATTATCAATATTTTGTAGAGCTTTGGAGGTCACCTGTTATATTTATATTTTTATTTTTTAAAAAGTAGTTATATTTTTTAATATTAGGAAAAGCAAAGGAGCACAGAGCACAAGAGCACACACAGTATGCCTCTATTTAAGTGAAAAAGTTTACATCCATTGCCATTTACATCCCTCCACAACGAGGATTCAGGGTGCAAATGCGTTGTCACCCTTGAATAATGGTGTAAAATTTACCCGTAGTTTAGTTTTCAGATCCCTACACTCACCACATGAAATACGCATAATGATGCTATTTAATACTGGTATACTGTGAGGGTGTGATCCTTCCCTCGGTCGAACCGACCCATGCAAGTTATAGTAACTCTAGCACGTTCCACTAAGTGTAACCTACCAATGTTAAGTCATATTACTAACATGTGTTTACGTGACAGAGACTAGTTTCAGCTAAAAAAAAATGTGACGTGAATAGTTCACTTTGATCGGAAAGCTTATATGCCTTCATAGAGTACCAAATGAATAGAACAATTTTGGAGCATTTCTTTTGTCCTCAGGGGGGACAATACATCTGCAGATTCTTGATTAAAAGATGAATGTGTTATGAACTGACGCGATAATTAACCGTAAGATTAACTTTGCGCTTGTTTGTTACCCTAATTCCACAATAAAGCCATACTAAATAAAAATCGGACGCGTTCAACCCAGTACACGTGACAGAAGTAAAACTTTTATTTACGCCTAGATTTGCAAGGATAGATTAAGATTGTACAGGGTTAAAATGGCAGAAAGAGATATATAGAAATTACCCCAATATATACAGCATAATTTGCACTTTTTCTCTCTAGGCACGTACCCTATTTTTGGTCCTTAATACATTTCACGTTACACTTCTTGAAATTTTACTCTCATCACAGCCAAAGAAATTTCACTTCGAAATTCCTTTAATCAACTAATAAGTTGATCTTATAGAAACATTTAAACAGAATTAAAATTCTTCGGACTAACGAAAAGTTACTATCGTGATTATGCAAGACTAATTGAAGTAATACTAAAAGTTTGTAAACACCTGTAACGGTCTACGAGGTGCACAGAGTGGAACACCTGTAGGCGTAGTTGGCAAATTGCCTGACATTTTCTGAGCAGTTATCGCATGATGCGTGATATCGCTTTGCTTTTTTTTTTCTCTTATTGATAAGTGTTATGTATTTTTATATAAAGTGCGAAGTATAAGGGTCCTGTCGCGTATAACTGTTCTGTCGCGGGTTTTACGCCACTGCCGTAATTACGGCGAAAAAATTAAAACGAAATGCTAGAAAAACATTCGAAACAATATAAACTAAAAAGATCCATTACCTGCTTCAATATATTTAGCATAATATCCTTTTCCCGTTCGTAGTTCGACCCAATGAAGGTCCCGTTTGTCCCATTTTCACGTTTAGGCTATAAATTACCCCTTTCACAGATGGATCGAATACACCTTACATTTTCAAAGTGTTTTATGTCAATGCTAAACGAGTAAAAACTCGGCATTGTAAATTTTGTATTATTTGATATTGTTTAATTGTATATTTTAATAGAAGTTAAATTCTAGTAACTTAAATGGTGGCACATTATATCAGATTTTTTTGTATAATATTGTTAGCGTAGGCGTATAATATTGGCACACAGCACACTTAATATGAATGATTTTACCTGCGACTCGTGACATCCTGGTCAAATTACAGTGGTATTTCTCCGCGGGGCAGCTTTTAACGCTCTATAAAGCTCAAGTCGGGTCGCGTGTAGAATACTGTTGTCACATATGGGCAGGTGCCGCTAAATGCCGTCTCGCAGCTTTGGACTCGGTGGAAAGGCGGGCTAAGAGGCTAATTGGTGACGCAGCTGAAACCAATCTACTAAGTCTTGAGCACAGGCGTAAGGTAGCCTAGCCTAGCTAGGTAGTAGGCTAGCCTTTCAGTGTTTTACAGAATGCATTTTGCAGCGTGTGCTCAGGAATTACATAATCTAATTCCCCCATCCCGATCCACCATCGGACTTCAGGAAGCACTGATGGATTTAATCCTTTTGTTGTGAACATTCCTCCAACCCGAATGAAGCGCTTTGCTTCGCCTTTCTTTCTTCGTACGGCAAAGGAATGGAATAGTTTGCCCACGTTAGTCTTTCCCTCCGATTACAATGTAGGTGTTTTCAAGAGTAGAGTGAATAGGTGGTGAATTTACTGAGCTAGTGGGTCTTTTTATCCAGGACTACATTTCCACTTAACATCAGGTGGTATCGTGGTCAAGCACTTGCTCAGAAATATTAAAAAAAAAAGAAATATCTAAGTCCTTCATCAATGAAAATTCTAGATTCACTTGCATTTGCATCATTCAGGATATAGATGAAAGGCTTCGTCACTAATAATACGAATCTCCCCACACTCACCAGACGAAATACAGCAACCATGGGCCTTAGTAATCACTAAGTGTATGATACAAAAAAAGATGAACTGCGGACTTTACTCCAATAATCTCTTCAGAGGTACCCTGTACCATGTAGTGGGGTCTATTTTAATTAGCTGTTGCTGCCATTTTTTTAATGGCACATATCCTCGCTGTAATAAGTAAATAAATATAATATAACATTTCCTTTTAAAGTAAGAGGTGAAAATTGTCACCTTCTCGAAACATACTCGAGATGTTAATGGAGGCTAAAGGGCAAGTGATTTGTTCGATCCTTGATGCTGAGAAATTGTCAGTCTATTTATCGGCGTCTTGGTTAAATGGTAAAAAGTTTGTCTTATTTTTGAATTCGATTATAGATATTTATACAATTTGTTTAAAAATATATATTTGTAGTCTAATATTTCTAAATATAACTTTAACTTTTCTATTTACTAATCAACTTACTAAGCTTTTGTTTCAAATTTGTTTAATTAATAGGGTGTCCTTTATATGCGGGGGAGGGTGGAAGAACTAAGTTTTCTACTAAACAATTTTTCAACAAGTTAAGTAAAGTACAAGTCAAGTCTCAAATTATAGAATGTACTTATTAAACCGCCACTTGTTCGTGCATATTTAGTATAAATTATAATTTACTTGTATCAATTTATACTAAGTTTTAAATTAATAAAAACATGATAGCAATAGAAATTCCTACCGTTACATACTAAAAATAGAACCCTTAAATTTAACTTCGCATAGTTTACCCAATAAAGGAGTTACTTTTGCAGTTTCCACGTCTAGGTCATAACTAACCCGTTTTACGCGTGGCACTCATGCTTTCAAAGCGTTTTATTATGTTCACAAAAACTTGAGTATTTTAAAATATTTCACATTTAATAGCTGCGAGGGGAGAATATTAAGCATTTGTTTACCTGGCTAGATTAGCAAGATTCATTTATTTATTTTACTAGCAAAGCACTGCGTAGAGGATCGCGATTACGTAGATCATTTATATATTTTATTTATTTATTTATCAACTCTTTATTGCATTAACCTTAATAAAGTTAAAAGTTCACAAAGGGCGGACTTAATGCCAAAGGCATTCTCTACCAGTCAACCCAAGGTGTGAGATATGTGTATGATAGGTGTAGCAATAAACTAATTAATAAAAGAAAAAACTAAAAATAAATAATACGAGCAAAAAATATTAAATACACAATATATATATATATATATATATATTATAGATATATATATATATATATATTATAACTAAAATTAATATTAAAATATATATAAAGAAATAAAAAAAGAGCCGTACTGCAGCAAATTGTATTCCTACAATTTGCAAATAATTTCTAGTTGCAAATTGAACGGGCGGGCTTGACCTTCTGTGTTTTGGTATGGTTTATGTAGGATAACTATATTATTATTATAATTATAGAAACATATTCTAGTGTAGCTCTATCACTGTCAAACTGTGCACTTCTTGGAAGACATATAGTATATGACCTTGCGATTGCGCAGTACTATAACGGTGATAACATCTGGTTACTATCAGCTGTTCTTATATCGCCTTGATCAAAATCAACTAACAGATCAATAAACGACCATCACAAAGATACATTATTTTACATACCCACACAAAGTTGCATTACAATGACCTTTGCGCTCCAGTCTGTATGGTAATCATCGTCGTAGTTGAAATTCGCTGATTTTTGTAACCTTATAATTATTAATTCCTTTTAACTTCGGAAAGTAGAAGCCAAGTTCTGTTACACATTATTATTTTAAGTTCAATTTTACTTAATATCTACTGGTTTCTAATGAAACCGCACCTATAGATAATTTTATGTTATTACAACAATCTTCTCTTCTTCCTCTTTTCAGCCTGTTCGCTAGTTCACTGTAGAACACTGTTTATACTTCTATGAAGTTATACTCATATCTACCAAATGCTGGGCCAGAGTCTCGAAGAACGCAGTGTGGACTGTTTTGCGCCAATGCTACTGCCGTTTCATATACAGAGAGATTTTGGGTTCGGAATATTTGCATGTGTGTTCCTCAGATTATGAGAATCATGCTAGTTAGTTAGCAGGAGGCATCACGTGAAGTTAAGGCATATTGAAAGTTATGATAGAATATTTTTTTTAATCGAATAGAATAGCGAATAGTACTGTAAAGCGTACTGAGAAATTAAAATTCTAACATAAACATAAATATATTTAAACAAATATTTGTTAAAATTTTAGGCCTTATCTAACAATAATTTCACGTAGTAGCTAAACAAACCCTTCTCAAACAGGAAATAACAAATGTTTATGTAAATTAATTTACCAGGACGTAATACAAGCTTTCGAGCGCACTGTTCCGGAAGAATAACAAAAGCTGAATTCATATGGTCTTCTGCATCATAAACTTCTTTTACTTGCGTTAACGAAACGTATATTACTGGACCTTGTGGCATACTGGTCAGAGTACCTAATTGCTAATATGCAAATACTTGATGTCTTATCGAACCCAATAATAACACGATACGTATTATTCATTATTGAATCCGAGTATGTTTGTATTAGTCATAAACTACTGACATTCATGGAATCCAGATGTTATTTTATAAGCCAATTCTTGTCTATAATGATGATGAGATGCTGATGTTTAAGCACATAAGCCCAATTAAAACCTATGACCTCACTCCCGAAGCCACATTGCACTCGGACAGAAAGACTGTCGCAGATAATTTATTGCAATGCTATACCGTTCGTACTAAACATAACGAAGCATAGCTCTTAGTCCAAATTCGAAAAATACCCACATACAGTGTGTGGTTTGACGTCTGATAATAAAATGGAATTGAAGAATCAAGTTATGTAACCACTACACATACTCTCCAAAATGGCTGTTGTGAAATATCAAAAGGCTGGCAAAGTTGAGCAGGTTGTTTATTGCTGGATTTTTATATCTGGACAGTTTCTTCCCAACTAAGCCTAAATCTGAAAGCTGACATTTTGCAATGCCGGCGCAAAAGTGACAGCAGTATTCCAATTATGTTAAGTATTTAATAGAGACTCAAAAGCAGTCCCGGTGTGGTATTCCACCCTATAATTGCAAGGACGTTTCTTGTGGTATTGCCTTGGAACAGTCATAAGTGGGGACCTCTTTACAAGTCTTTTAGGCACACAAAAAACCAACGCAGATGATATCATCTGATGACCAGAAGATGTCATTATGATTAATACTTCGATCACTTAAACAATATGATATTAGAATGTAAAGTGAGTAAGTGGTGAGAATACTTGGGTACTGAGACGCGGTACGGTACGAGGGGCGGGCTAAAATTGTTGATTTTCGGGTCAGTATGAACTGTTAATCAGACAATGGTGGCTTCAAATGCATAGGAGTTTTCCAGTCGATCACATTGCATTTGATGTAGACCATTGAACGCAATAACAAACGTCAGCAGAGAGACAGAATTATTTAGTTAGGATTCATAGACATATTATGATTTTGCTGACTTTCCCCCTATTTAGGATTTAACTTTTTAGTATATCAGATCAAGAGTCGATGTTAAAGTTGAAAATCTCTTAGAAATAATAAATATAATTATAATCAGTGTAATTAAATTGAAGAGCAAAAAATAGAATTCATGAAGCCTAGGCATCCTTTTATGCCAATAAAATGGGCATTTTACTTAAAGTTTTAAGGGTATCAAATGGGTCTGAACTATTCATCGTTAAAAGTTCTGTTTAATTTTGTTGTACGTGAGAAGCTAACAACTACACGCTTATGAGATATAAACCAACCAAGACGTTAAGATCGAACCAGTGACTGCTAAATACTGCGATAGTCATGTGATGTTCTAAGTTATTACCACTTTTAGCATTGTTTTTAATTGAAAATCCGTGTTTCCATCCAACAGCTTAAAAGTATTACTTTACCTTTATATTAATTTCTGTTATGACCCAATTGAAGATTAAACTCAAACCATAACAACAATGAATGTTTAAATTGCGCATTTGGATTATTGTTGATTTGAATTTAAATTAGTGCTTTTATATTACTACGATCCTTTTACTTATTTATTATATCCTAGACTCAAGTTATATTTATGTGACAGATCGTTATATATATGTATGTGACAGACCTAGTGTTTTAATCTAAAAAAATAACAACTGCGTTATTACAAAACCTTAATTATGACGAAACTGAAACTCTAATCCAACCTGTTTCTTAAATTTCTAATTATTAAATGAAAATGTGTGAAAAATACACAACACACTTATGCATATATACATTTATACACATACACACACACCAAATATTTGTTGCATTGTCTTAATTTTTTTTTATTATATTGTATATTTCTTTATTTTACTATTGTACCATATTTTTACCACTAATGTTACCTCATAATATATTCGTACTGGTAAACAGGTGAAAACCTTGTACTAGGTTCCAGCTCTAACAAACACTTTTTTTATTTTTTCCATACCATTACTAGTGATTTAGTTAATTTTTGTGTGTGAGAAATAAAGAATTATTATTATTATTATTATTTTAATATTATTTGAAACTATAGAGAACAAATAAACGAAACAACAGATAAAAATCAAATAATCAAGAATTAGGTTTCAATAAACTTGATCGTATTATCTATATTATTATTATATGTGTCATTAAAGTTTTAAAATAATATTGATGTTTAAACACACGTGTTTTTGACATATATATATATATATTTATTATTATTTCTTGATTACAGAGTAGCTTAATGCTAGACTTAAACGCTTATATACATTATCTGATTTTTGAAATGACTCGCCACGCTTAGTACGTACTTGAAGTGTGGATGGGCCCGGAGAGCCAACGATTTATTCAGCCCTTGATGTTCTAAGAGTTGCCACTTCGCTAGCGGCCACAGCAAAATGTGTTATATTTTTGAAAAGTAAACAACTCGCAGAAGTGGCAAACCATGATATACGTATGAATATATTTTTGTATTATTATCAGTTATTAGGAGAAATTTCATCTGATTGTAAGTGATAGTGAAGTATCTAGTAGGGGCCCATGATATCTATATTGATTCTCAACAAAGATTTTAGATGTAGGTTGGCCTCCTGACAACTGAGATGAAACGGGAATGAATAACGGGTACGTTCCATTTAATTGGTTTCCTGGATCTCTAAATTACCGTTCGAAACACAACAGCGTTATGCTATTAATTCACACTGGCATTCTGCGAGATAGTCCTTCCTTCAGTTTAACCAATCCACAATATATGATGTACGTAGTTTTAACGGCATCACAGCACATATAAAGATATCACAGCTTTTAAGTTGAGATTAAGTAAGCTACCTAGTTTTGGAATCTGTATTTCATCCCGTAGTTTTCATGATCGTGGGAAAACGTAAATGGGCCTTCTGGGAGTTCCTTCTCTTCTTCCAAAGTTTGTTATATGCAGAACCTTGTCTTTCTAGTATATCTATAAGAAGCTGATACCTTGGTTTTGATTTTGTTTTTGATTGGATTCTTTTTTAATTGTGTTCAGCGTAACATATGAGCACACAGTTCACCTAATGACAAGCGATAGCTACGGCACATGATGCCCACATTGCCTCGATCCCTGCACTCACCAGACAAAACTCAGCAGAGTTATACATATTGATATCTTTCGCGTAATTGTGTGAGGGCGTGGTCGGTCTCAGTCGAGCAGACTTATTTATGCCACATCCAGAAACAATCTGCAGCGTAGCTCTACCACTGTAAGAAACTACTTTACTAAACAAACTGCCAAAGAAACAGCGTTCCGCACTAACAACAATGTAATCAATAATAAAAACGAAGATGACTTTAACAGTAATAATATGTTCCAGCCGCATTCTATTTACTATAGAAGATGGAAAGGCTTACGTAATGTGCTCAAATGGCTCCTACTCCGATCGATTTGATAAAGTCTCATATACATTGCATTCACGAACTATCGAGACAATTGCATTCACCGACTTCGTAATTACACGTGTCGACGTCGGCTACGTTACACTGTATTTGTAGTGCTTGTAAATAAATTAGTATTTATACAAACTGTGCGTACCGTTGGGATTACATAATAAAAATTTGACACAAAAAGGCTTATAACATTTCAAGTTCTAAATGGGTTTAATAACAAGTTCGCGAAAAGAAACATCCAGAAGCGTGTAACATACATCCATCTTCAAAGCGAGATTTAGGCGGAGGTGTGTAGGCGCAATATACACCACCCGCAGGCAAAGCACGTTTTGTCAATTAACTATGAAACTCTTGAACGTTTATTCAGTTTTGGGTGCGAACATTGTGCGCGGGAAAGCTGAGTGTGTTGCGGATATTGGCAGGGAGTACATAGGTCCTTCGGAGTAATTGTCATAACGCTGTTTACAGCTACTCTGTCAATAGGTAGACGTCACCCGAGGACTTTTCGTCGCCATTAGTATACCTATTATTTGATTTTATAAGTAAGTTTATTCGCAATGTAAAATAATAAACCTTAATGATTCTCCACCTATCGTCTCGTGATATAATCCTATGATAGGTGAAAAAGCAATAATAGGTATTTACACCCTAATGTATAATTTTTAAAAGTACAGTTACAGCTTAACCGATCGAGTCGATAGATCCTGACGTTCAATAATATGGAAACGGTTTGTTTGTTTGCGTATGTATAACTATAGTTACGCTTACTTATACTTGTAGTGCTCTGCGAATTACGTCCTCGCTATTCGCTCATTACAATAACATCATTCCCGCCATCACTCACGACATATCGCCTCGCTTCAGCGTGTAATTTAACTTCTTAACGAATTGCTGGGATTTTTCTCGAAGCTTCACGAGACGCCATTTTGTATTCTCGAAACAAATGAGGGTGGCTTAACGATAATTTTATGAAAACTTTGGTACATTGGGAAGCAGGGTACATGTTCGAATTTCAGTTTGTTAAGTATAATCCGATGTTATCTTT
This sequence comes from Teinopalpus imperialis, assembly GCA_029286865.1. Lineage (NCBI taxonomy): Eukaryota > Metazoa > Arthropoda > Insecta > Lepidoptera > Papilionidae > Teinopalpus > Teinopalpus imperialis. The sequence goes on along the minus strand of JAGSMU010000008.1, from coordinate 8,387,589 downwards.
TGTGTAATTTAGCGCAAAGAATCTTTAAAGTTTGGCATTCTAGTTTAATGTTAATACTTGAGTGTTAGAGTTATGATTTATATTCCTATTCCTAGCCAATATTTTAACGCGAACAAATAGTTGATTTTCAATTTAGGGTTTTATATAATTGTACCATGTGCTTGAAACTGCGTATCAAACTTTCCCCAAACTTTTTATTTTCTAAAGTATAAACGTTACCTATTAACAACAAGAATCCTCCAGTCAGCCAGTCAATACGCTTTGCAATAAAATTAGGAAATAAATAATATAATACTCATGTATTCTAAATTCATTAATGTAGGAGTGATGCACCTTAAAATATCTGCCGGATATACCTGAAACAAATAAAAATAATCTATTAGGAAAGAATAATGTTTCGTCTTGATTCAAAATGACGGAGTGCGATGACGCGAAATCAGGCCGTATTATATAAAAGTCAATCAAATACTTAACTAATTATTTTTATCTCATTTTTTTAAAAATTATATTTATGTTTAATGATATTTAGCAGATTCAGGTATTTTATCAATTTGTAAAGAGTTGGGATTACTTTAGATGTCCTTAACAAAAGGAGGCAATTTAATTATAATTCCTACAAAATATTAATCAATTAAGTCTCTGTCTATCGTGGATACATTACTATGGGTGGCTTGCATTACAAAGCGAGGTATCGTATCGGATTATGGAGTTATCTTACTGTATTTAAGTAAAGGATAATTAATATAAATACAAAAGATTCTGAATAGTTGTCATCGTCTGATCATCTGGTAAAAAGTAAAAGATTTCTTTGTAGTCGACATTAAAAAGCTTTCTTTTTAATATCCAATACTAAATAAATACGTTTTTTTCGGTCTGATGGCCGCTGTTAGCCCGAGGGCTTTAACAGTTTCACCGGGTTGAAAGGAGCAGCACAAGGGCTCCCAAGAGGTGGTCTCGGATTGGAACGTTACCCTGTTGTACGAGACTGACTCGAGAATGCCCGAGAGGGCTGAACCGCGGTTCAGCCACTGACTGTCTACGGATCTAAATTAATATCAGTATTATTATTAACTATCTGTATCCCCACTTCGGAAATCGTAGGCGCTGAAGAAGAAGTGGCGCAAGAACTCTAGCGACGCTTCTATCTGTCTTGACTGGTGAGACCCGGCCGGCGGTATCGGGAACAATTTTGTTTGCGACGCCCTAGCCGTCGGAGGGGGCGGTAAAAGAGAGAGAACTCCTCATTCCATTCTACCATAAGTTAATACAGCCTTTTACGATTTTTATACTGATCACAGGCCATAAAACATATATGCAAGAAGCCTCGAATATTATATGTAGGTACAGTATGCACTGCAGTTTGTTTGTAGCTGCTGAATGAATGGGTCACCTCGACCTGGTTGATGCCCTCACAGAATACCAGCGTAAAATAGTAGCATAATACTGCTGTATTGTGTGAGTGTAGGGATCCGGAGACCTTTATTACTGGTGACGAGGCATTCCATCTCAGTCAACGACGTATAGTACATATAAGGCATTACGAATTACTTGACATGGATGAATGTAGATACCAGGGGCCGCTGGAATCGCTTGCCATCAGGTGAACTATGTTCGTTACTCTCAATGCAATTAAAAAAAAATGTAGAGTTGGATACACAAAAGCGACCGAGTCCTTTTTATGATGATGTTGTCCTGATCATTTCCTACAACGATGGTATCTTTCTGGTCTTAACTAGATGACATCAAATACAGAGTCACACACTCGTCATCTCCTTCACCTTCTATTATTATCTATATACAAAAACCAACAATTTATAATGCACAGATTTTTTCCTTGTCTAGGAATTGAATTGCAAAATCGCGACGACATTTTTATGATAGCAGTAGGTTATATTTAATTACGTTTTAAAAACGCTTTGGAAAGTTACTTATCGCAACACATTAAAACGCTAATACTTTTCGTGCCTGACTGTCTATTGAATAAACATTACTCATAACATTTGAATAAGGTAGAGACATCTTTAGCTCTAACGAGCACCACAGCTCATGTTTGCTCCCGTGCTTAAATAATCATCATCATTTCAAAGTCGATTTCCCAGGCCCATCTTCAGAATCGAAGAGAGATAGATCCCTTTTTCCTTTATTAAATACTACAAAGCGTAAATTATACGTATGTGTGTTTTGAGGTACGTATTGTGCGAGAGGTTGTCCGACCTAGAAAATAATAAGTGAGCTTGTGTTGTAATGTGTAATCTGGGGAGCAGGGGCAGAAGAATCAAGTTATGCCAAATGGGGATTTAGTATTTTAGGATATCCTACGTTCAATATATACCTTGAACATGTGTCAAACAAACAATCAATTCGAACAACGGTAAGTGATCACAGCAGTCTACAGACACCCACTTATTGAATAAAGATTGAAGAAATGCAAATGTGTTGTCAATTCTGAGGACTTAAATCAAATATCTCGTCATAAATAGTATAATCTCCAGATCCCTTCACTCACCCTAGCAGTAAACACATCTATCCTAATTTAAGACGTTGTCCTGAGCAAACAAACCAATGGCTCATTCTCCCTTTTTAACGTTTATAAACTAACATGAGAATTGTGTTGTGTACATATCGTATTTATATGTTTTACATTAATACAATTGGTTCACCCAATATATATAATAAATAGGAGTTTTTCATATTTGCAGCAACTGCTATGGCATCTATAGTGTTGTGTTGTGTGTATTGTTTTATTGGATAGTATAAAGTTAGAACTTTGACAGTATTAGAGCCACGGTGTAGTTTTATTCTAAGTACAGCATGAATACGTCGGCTCAACTGGGAGAGAACCACGTTCTCACAGAATTCCAAAAATGCGCTGATTGGTTAGTAAGTCCCTTATTACTGGTGACGAGGAATTCCCTCTTTGTACTCTAGGGTGACAATTATCTTTTTATCTAAGATAAATGTAGATGTCATCGGCTATAGAAATCACTTACCATTAAGTGCACTATATGGAAGGATTAAAAACTAGTGGAACCTTGAATATAATAAATAAAAACCTTTCATTTACAAATATCATATAAAAAAGGGTAACACAAAAGCAACACAATTATGACACGATTACTTGACATCAAGCACTTCTTATGAAATATAGTCCTTATTTTGCTATAACTTGTAACTAAATCTGTACGATTTAAGTAAGAGCCGCCAGGTAGTGTAGCGATAGGGCTCATATAGATAAAGAGGGATAGAGAGCTCCAGCTGCACCTTAATATAAGAAAGGGCCCGTATTGAGCTAATGGCGTCGACATTGCATTACCTCGTAATCCAATCAGTATATTTAATATACGAAAACGTAAGAAAACTTGGAATACGCTTGCCAGTTTACAGTTTACTGTTGCACACACCTATGATATAAAATTAATTACAATGCAGATCTCGATATTTTGATGACATATTAAATAAAAACACAAGAGTTTACTGAAATGTTAAGGTACCTCTGTCTTCCTTGTATTTTTTAATTATTTTTAGTTTCGTTGTTGATTTTTTCTTCTTATTATTATTATCAAACTTAAAGATGTTGTGGAAACCTAGGTAAGTTTTAGTAAATTTGGCAATATTACAACATGTAAAAGGCGATAGCAATGAATTGTACTCATTGAAACTACAGTGAGACGTCCTTGAAATAAATAAAGTGTGGACACCCCCATGAAAATGGTGGTACTGGCGTTTCAGTTTTTGAAAATATTGATATTGAATTCGTTTTTTCTTGGAAAGAAATAGCCATACTGACATTTCTATTCTATGCGGGATTTAAGAACACAATTTGATTTGGTTATTTCTTTGAATAATCAAAGCTATTGCATTTATATATTCAGTAGCTAAGCTAAATACAGCTTGGCTTAAGAACCACTAGCGCTTAACTTATAATGTTGGGTGCAAGTCATAACAATATTTCGTTTTCACATTTTTTAAATTTTCTTGGTAACTCACTCAACCTCTAAAGGTTACGATTTGTAAGTATTTTGTTTTATACTTACAAACTTCCCACTAAAACTAGCAGGAGACCATATATCTTTACAAAAAACAAAATCTAATAATTTCAATGCTACATGCCGTGGTATTCTATTTACAAAAAAAAAAAAATTGTGTGTTACTAATTGAATGTTAAATATAATAATTATTATGTTGTGTACTGTGTGCATTAGAAATCTGCCCATTATCAGAGGAGTGTGTGACATTACTATGACGACCAATTGATGATGGAGAATCCAATAAAATATCTATAAAACCAAATTTATCTTCTCATGCAGCATCATTTGCAAATATTAAAAGTATTGGTACTAAGTTTACCAACACGCCTAAGTACCGTTGTAAATATGGGCAAATCTTCAAGAAGAGCACTTCTTGAAGATTCTGTGTCCTGCAGTACTTTTAAAAGGCTGAAGGAGAAAGAAAAAATTAACGTTTAAACAAGTTACATATAAGCTGTCCGCTAACGCCAGTAATTTGTCCCAATGATCGATTGCATTGTTGCATCTAATATGTAACTTACCATCTATTAACTTCGGTATACAAGTGGAGATTGAGATGTTCAACATAGTTCTGATAGATACTCACAGTAAATGTTGTCGAGTTTACTGAACTATGCATTTAGTTTTGCTTTGATTTATCGAGTGGAATACTGAAACTTACTAGCTCCCCATTATTTCCCGGAGTAGATATTTAGTATATGTGATTATGCCCTGTTAGCTGATTCCTATTACATCTACATTTATTCTTTGTTACAGGAAGAGCAGGATATATTTTTTTCCTTTCAGTGAATAGAAGAATAAGAAGAAGTTTACTCTAATGTCTCTTTCTACTTTTAAGTTACAAAGTAATTAATTTATTGGTAATTCTACTTTGAAATTTATTCTATTACTCTTCTATTTTTGTTGAATTATTATATTAATTTTGGTTTGCAAAGTCATCTCTGTCTCTATCTTAAGGCCCAATTTTTTAAAATATAGGACAGATTTTATGATTAAGTGTGTTTCGTACGTTAAAATTAATACGAACATAAGATATATTCATAAATTATAGTTCATAATCATACCATATGAGGCTTTTGGCAAAGAAATTAAATACTCAAATATTATATTTTTTTTATTTATACGTATACAGATTTGCTTTTGTCTAAACCACTTAAAAATATATATTGGCCACTCTTCTGCAGCAGACACCTCAGAAAACTGAGTTATTATCAGCCATGGCCTCTTCTTAGCTTTAAAACCATAAGTCCTTTAATTTTTTGTTAGCAATTTTTCTTCAGGGGTGTTTCAGCCACTCGCCACATTATGTTGATAACACTTTGGGGTACAGTTTGATCTTTAATAACAGTGTGCAATACTGCTCTTACAATGCTTAGTTTTCGCTCACGACACGACATCACTCAAGTGGGTTCCAAAATTACGCATTGATGATGAGAATATTAAACATCTTTTTTTATTATGGGGCTGATGGCCGCTTCTAGCTCGAGGTCTTTTATAGTTTACCCGAGTTGAGAGGTGACCGAGCGCCTCGAGTACTCTTTAAGTAGGTGACCAGCACAAGGGCTCCCGAGAGGAAGCCGCAGCTTGGATCCTGTTACCCTGTTTCGTGTGTCCGAACCTCGATTCGGTCAGTTGCTTCTGACTAATTAAACTTTCACAACAAATTGTTATCATGAACGATACACATAATGTTAAAAAATATTGGCTAAATATTGTACTGGATGGAATTTGCGACAAAAAAACAGAACAATAACATATTCAGTATAACAATTCTAGCAGATATTGTCGTAGGTACGTGACTTTTGTCTTCACAAAACATGTCTATCCATCGCCTTAAAGTAGCGTGCTACTACGGAAATCCAAAATCTATAAATAAAATGTAGCTTTTGCAGGCATTCTCGCGGGTAGCTTAACGATTGTTAAATATGATCAAAATCAGCTATTTAGTTTCAATTTGACTAAAGAAGAAAAAAGCAATCAAAAAAGTAAATAGCGAGAGGTGTAAATAGCATAGATTAAGGTGCGGTCTGCGAAACTTAGGTTCGGAGGTTCAAATCCGCCATCAGACTATTGTCGTGCACCATCTCCTAGCATAAGATTTTTCAGCTTAGTTGGAATGGTTAACCGGCATGTTAGTAATGTTAAAAACTTGCATGTATATAGCATTCTTTAAAAAATGTAAATTAGGGACATGTTTCATGCAAAAGAAGCGCTTAAAACATCTGCTATATATTAATATCCAAAAGGCCTTTGGGTTTTTTTTTTAATTTAATCAAAATTTACATTTAATTACACACTGCAATTGATTGAGCATAAATCTAACTCAAAATAAGGGTTAATAAATTGAAAATGCATGAGTGAATCCTTGAATAAACACACATTTAATTTTACCATATGCTTCCAGATATAAACACAACACAATAAGCACTGAATATATTCAATGCCTTCTGTGCTCACTAGTTAACTTCACTGATTATAATGAGCATACAAATGTGCAATCTTGTCCATGCATAAATGGTTTAATCAGTATTTTTGATGGTGTAAAGGTTACTTCTGTAAAAGTGTGTAATGGTTACTTCTGTAACAACAGCTCAGTTCACGTTACAAATAACAAAGGTACATGCTTTATCACGCCAAAGAACTATAACGAAATATTTCACTATCAATATTTAGTGATCCAATTTAAGTATTGGTGTCTAATTAACGAACAGTTGACTTGATCGTATGTGAAGCCTGCAACTCAAAACATACATCTATTCTCAGCAAATATTCAAGAGTTACAGCAACTGAGGGCTGACATGGAATATAATAATGTATCTATAGTATTTATAATTGTTAAATATATTTAGAATAAACTTACATCTTACCACGCCCGCAAATTTCTCAAACTATTGCTTACAGACTGTATTAACAAAGATTAGTTCAAGTAACAATTGGAATATAAAACAATGTATGTATAATATAATATGAATAGTTCCAATTAAGTATTCAGCGAATTTCCTCAAGGATTTACGCTTAATTCTACATTCATCCACTAATTCTATGTTATCATCAACAAACTTTCGTGTTTAGGTAATGTTTGCATTAGCTCAATGATATATCGTTATTATACTGAAGCTGTAAATATTTGAAAAACATAACTGAAAGTTTTCTAAAATTTTAAATTTAATTTTCAATCATGCTATATACTATCTTTTTTTTAAATAAATAGACATATGTCCAATAATTTTTTTATGTGCTGTTAAGGCGTAATCTACGTTTTTAACTGATGATTGTGTGTGTGATGTGAGTGATTACTGATCCCTTTTGGCTATACGGTACAATATTTTAGGTTTGAGTATCTTCTGATAATCCGCAAACATTAGATGGAGAAAACTTTGATAGCATTTTATTCTTTATAGTCTGTTTATTTAAGTCTGATGTTGGGAATTTGAAGGCAAACATTGGTATGGTCAAGATTTTTAATCAGCAACAAAAATTTGCATATGTTACTTATATACATTAGCATTTAGTACCACTATATATGTTAGTACTTATATATATTAGTTTATAGATGCTGGAATGCTCTCCCATGTAAAATAAATTATAATAAACGCACCTTCACACAACACTATAAATATACACATACGTAGGGTCATATTAACCCAAGACGGTAGAAAAGGATAGCCACCTTAAAACAAAACCGTGTGAAGTATCTCTTTAGTAGGCCCCTAGAGGTGTATTCACTGTGATAAATGAGCTAGCCTTTGTAATGTATCGATGCAGCCGTAAGGCTCACTTGTGGGATTTGTGTGAGGCGTAATTTACAATTACTTCTATTCGTTGTAATTCTAGTTCTGATTGCCTAAAGTTTTAATAATTTAATGCAATAAATAGACAAAACTGTATAAATACAAAAGATAGGTATTCAATTGTCAGTCTTTAAGAACCTTTTTTTTAATTAGTTAGTATTTAATTTACAATAATTATATTTATATTTATATATTGTAAAGTTTCCGACATACGATTCAGATAGAAGGTTGACATGACATAATGTAAATAATCTAATGTAATAATCTAATATATTTTTTAATACAGTTAGAGTAACAAACAATACGCAGGTCACTTGATGGTAAATGATCCCTGCGGCCCATGGCAACTACAGTCATCCTTCACAAGGAATAATAATGCAGATGCGTTGTCACCCTTGAGGAATGATTGAATGCCTCGTCACCAGTACTAAAGGTCTCCGCATCCCTACACTCATCTGACGAAACACAGTAGGGTTATGCTACTATTTTAAGCTTGTTTTCTCTGAGTGCGTGGTCCTACCCAGGTCGAGCTGACTACAGAAAAAGTGCAAGGTAGCTCTACCACTTTTAAATATCTTATAATCTTATAATCTTAATAAGGCAGCTAAACATAGGTTTATGGTACTTTACAAAGAGGTTATGAAGATAATTAATATATAAATAATATATGTGTTCGTAACTCCGGGGTTTCAGAGTAGATTTAAAATATTTTTTTATTATTCTAGAACCGTTGACATAATTTACAAATGGTTTCGGTGGCCTCAGTATGGATTATTATAATTATATCGGTATTTGCATTCTGGGCGATGTGTTTGTGGCGTTGTATTGAGTCCGACTATTTTTAAAATGGATGAAATTGGCAGCTCTGTTTTTCGCTTCACTAGAAACTAGATAGTAGGCTGCTTGTGATGTCAAATTGAAGCTCGCTCTGGTCGCCCCGTTACGAATAAAGTCGATGCCATTTTTGAAAAAGTGGAACATGATCCCCATATTAGTAGTTACGACATATCTGAAGAGCTAGGTGTCGATCAAAAATAGTTTTGACCCATTTGAAAAATTCTGGATCTTTGGAAAAAAAAGCTCGATCTTTGGGTTCTCTATTGAAATGTAACTAAACCGATTTTGAAAAGATGGATCACAGGTGACGAAAAGTAGATTACGATGGGAACATGCGAAAAAAATCATGGTCAAAGGGCAGTCAAGCCCCGCAGACTATAACGAAACCAGGATTAACTTGATGCTGTGTGTATGGTGGGCTTGGAAGGGCATCGTTCATTATGAGCTTCGCTAGTTTCATTCGTTTTTTATTATGATCATTAATTTGTATCTCTACTGAAAACGGCTGATACAATTAGACAAAAAAACGGCCGGAATTGATCCACAGAAACGGTACGATTATTTATTACGATAACTTTACCCTTTCTGTGTATCCACAGAAAGTCCACATACATTTTTAGCCACTCAGCAAATATTAAGAGAGCTCAGATGGGAAGTGTTGACCTTGTGCCCTCAGATTTTATGACTTCTGATCAAAAGTCCCAAAATTTCTACAACAATGGGATTATGTCACTACTTACAAAATAGTAACAAGTTATGGAACAATATGGTACATAGGCATGTATTTAATTTAACCAAATGTAAATAAACTATGATAAAAAAAATTGAATTTGTATATAAAATCCGAATAATATTTTCCCATGATATATATATATATATAAATATATATATATATATATCCTTTTTATATGAATCTTAGACCTAACATTAGTACCGAATAAACTTTTAAAAACCGCCGTCTCCCTTGCGTTAACGTAAATCATGAGTTTTATATCTAGCTAAGCTGAATAATTTGTAACATTTGCTAATGAGTGAAGTTTGCTGTTTTGGAAATGTTTGCATCTGAAAGTTTAATATTCGGTGTGCCTGCGTTTATATCTGACTGGAAAGACTTTGGTTTAATGAACTTAACGCAGTGTCAGCAAGAGTAGCACAAAATTGATTCAAGCGTTTTCAAGAATTTTGATGTCAAATTGAAGCTCGCTCTGGTCGCCCCGTTACGAATAAAGTCGATGCCATTTTTGAAAAAGTGGAACATGATCCCCATATTAGTAGTTACGACATATCTGAAGAGCTAGGTGTCGATCAAAAATAGTTTTGACCCATTTGAAAAATTCTGGATCTTTGGAAAAAAAGCTCGATCTTTGGGTTCTCTATTGAAATGTAACTAAACCGATTTTGAAAAGATGGATCACAGGTGACGAAAAGTAGATTACGATGGGAACATGCGAAAAAAATCATGGTCAAAGGGCAGTCAAGCCCCGCAGACTATAACGAAACCAGGATTAACTTGATGCTGTGTGTATGGTGGGCTTGGAAGGGCATCGTTCATTATGAGCTTCGCTAGTTTCATTCGTTTTTTATTATGATCATTAATTTGTATCTCTACTGAAAACGGCTGATACAATTAGACAAAAAAACGGCCGGAATTGATCCACAGAAACGGTACGATTATTTATTACGATAACTTTACCCTTTCTGTGTATCCACAGAAAGTCCACATACATTTTTAGCCACTCAGCAAATATTAAGAGAGCTCAGATGGGAAGTGTTGACCTTGTGCCCTCAGATTTTATGACTTCTGATCAAAAGTCCCAAAATTTCTACAACAATGGGATTATGTCACTACTTACAAAATAGTAACAAGTTATGGAACAATATGGTACATAGGCATGTATTTAATTTAACCAAATGTAAATAAACTATGATAAAAAAAATTGAATTTGTATATAAAATCCGAATAATATTTTCCCATGATATATATATATATATAAATATATATATATATATATATATATATATTTATATGTACCAACTCCTTTTTATATGAATCTTAGACCTAACATTAGTACCGAATAAACTTTTAAAAACCGCCGTCTCCCTTGCGTTAACGTAAATCATGAGTTTTATATCTAGCTAAGCTGAATAATTTGTAACATTTGCTAATGAGTGAAGTTTGCTGTTTTGGAAATGTTTGCATCTGAAAGTTTAATATTCGGTGTGCCTGCGTTTATATCTGACTGGAAAGACTTTGGTTTAATGAACTTTATGTAAAGTCTAAATAGAAGTGTCATAAATTAGACGTATAAGAAGCCTTTGTCCGTGAATTTTTTAGAATATGTCCACATAGGCCTTAACAATTTTCCCATTTTATGTTATATTTTTAAATTGAGAACTGATTTTATTGTGCAGTCCATAATCATCATGAACTCTATATCCTGCAATACTGTTGAACATAACTTTATCCTAAACAGTACAGGTACCTAAACAGTATCTTTGAGGACTGCGATGGACTGATTGAACCCTCTCAGAATTACTGGTAATTTCAACTGAAGTGACATTCTTCCTGGTCATCGTTAAGTAAATGCGTCTCTATCTCGTTATCTCTCGTTAACCCGTCTCTAATAATGCTCACGGAGGGTCACTTGTTCACGAATAATAGTTTGCAATGCTGCGTAGGATTTCACGAAAATTTCTGCCTGCTAGATTTTATCGGATAAAACAAATTTATTAAAGTTATTACATTTAATAAATGTTTCATTTTAAAATTTATCAGTAAGTAACAAGTACTTACACTGATGTATAATTTGCAAATGAGTAAGGAGTGTCTAATTTCTTTCGGCATAACCTTAGTATATACTATTTAGCCACCATTGCGTGATAAGATTAGCTAGTATACTTGGAATTAAATTAGGTACTCTAAAGAGAACTTTCAAGTTAATATAAAGTTCAAGTTAATAAAAACTACTATATTTCTTGACTAGTATTCTCAGCAGATCTACTTTTCAAAGAATACGTAATGACATAACAGAAAATTTGACGTCAACAAAGGTAATTTTAGAAAAGAACGAATCAAATAAATGGTTTTGAGCTTTTATTATGTATTGTGTATATCATACAGCTTCTGTTTGGAGTTTTGAAAGTAAAGGACATTGCGGGGGCTAATTAGGCAAGTAAATGTACATGCTTTTCATTCGTTAATTAAAATATATATCTTGTATTTTAAAATAGTGAAACCTTTGCAAAGACCGACAAGGAATAAGAAGCAAAACGATAAGAGAAAGATGTTCCTGTTCGTTCTAAAAGAAATGTAACTTTCTGCGTAAATATTACTTTGGTTGAAAATATGAGGTCATTGCGAAAATTGTTTAATTTTGTAGAGTATAAAGTTTAAAACAGTCTTTAGTTAAATATTCTAATCATACGCAATTGTATGAGTATGTAGTATAATATAGTGATAGAGCTGTGCTGTAGCGTATTTATAGCTGCAATATATATAGGTCAGCCCAAGTAAAGAAGGACTACGCGTTCACAGAATAATAGACTGAAATAGTTGCATAACGGTTCTATGATCAGTTAAATGAACATAGGAATAGGAAATCCAGTAGCTGGTAACGAGGTATTCCATCTCAGACCTCAGGGTTGACAAGAAACGTGCATTTTGATAAGGTATAGGTGTAAGTATTTATAGGATACTGTCATTATTTATCTTGATGTGAAAAATGTCAATTACATTTTTATGATATTACGAGCCACAAACAGTCGTTCACAGTGAAGCTAAACTTATTACACCTTCGATCCTGACGACCTATTCGTGCTGCGGCTTCATCATATTTCGTATTCCACGTGTTCTGTGACTCCAAACTGGACCGTCTGTGGAGCATAGGAGTGTGGTTTGGACGACTCAAGTTTGGTGCCAGGTTTTTTCACATATACGTTCGCTGGTAAGGTTGGCCCTAATGGTCTCTACAATTTCACCGGAATATATTTGCCAGCAGAGGGCTCACTAGTAGGAAACTTCTTCATAGAATTTGGATTAGTTTAGGTTGTTAGTTGTAGTATTGTAGTGTTGTTTGAGTAGTGTAGGTTGTTATCACTAGATGGAGGCTATTCGAGATTTCTTCAATTTTTCTTTAATCTGCAGCGCTTTTAATAATTTTTTTGTACTCTATTTCTATTTATGAAAGTACGATTCTATCCGCCTTAGCATAAATAAACAGGAACAAATCCGTGGTTAATTCCATCTGACTTTGTGTGTCATGTGTTGCAATATGCTTATAAATTAATAAAAGGGCTCGGCGCCGTTGCCTTTGAATTATGTCTCCAGCGGTCGGCAACCGTTGGGCCGTGTAATTTATTTTGAATTAATCTTTTAGCCGCTCCATTAAGCTCTTTGTTTTTTTATCTCGTTTATCTTTTTAATCCACTTTGAATTTGTGTAGTTTTACCTTCGGTAGTATATATATATATATATATATATATATATATATATATATATGTATATAGGAAATGCAGTGCTCTATCTTAGTCCTGAGGGATGCCAACGCATGTGCATCTTGAATCTTTATCAAAGAAATTTAACAAGTTGGGACCCAGTGATCACTAACCTTCACCGGTAGTTACATAAAAACAGCAAGTTTATGATACCTTAATGGTACGTTACAGTAAAACGAGACCGGGAAGTCAATAACTTTGTATCTTATACTACGACTTTTACTTACTATTTTAACGACTAAACGGGTCGACAATATTTAAAGTACGTTTCTCGACAATAATAATACGAGAGTAATATAATATAATTCCGGTCTTATTTCTACTCTAGCATTCTCTCCATTCCTTCATTAAAATTCATCCTGCATTTCAAACGTCGCATTATACTGAAGCTCTTAATTCAAACCGATCTTATATTACGTTCTAGGACCACTTGTGGGATAAGCTAAGAGGCCGTAATCCAATTAGCGTTTAATCTTTGCCCTCGTTGCATTAAGTCACTGCATTTAGACACAAAGAACTTTCAATTCTATTATGTCATGATGAAATTCATTTCTATGATCTATGTCAGTTAAATTATCTCGAATAATGTTGCAAAAAATAACGTAATAATAAATTAAGTGATCAGAAAATATGTAATGCTTATTAGCGGTAACAGGGTAGTAACCTTACAGATTATGTATCTGATCAGCGTATCGCTGCTGTGCTTCGTATGCTGACTGTGGGACTCCGGGACCTGATTATTGGTAAAGGCATTCCATCGCAGTACACGAGTAACTTTTATTTTTTTACTCTTTATTGCATTAACCTTAACAAAGTTAAAAGTTCACAAAGGGAGGACTTAATGCCAAAGGCATTCTCTACCAGTCAACCCAAACTGTTTTTATTACTGACCTGTCTGATTTCATCGGAATTCCAGAGTAGTGTAGCTCGGACAGCAAATGAATTTGCAAAAAAACCGGTAAAGTGAACTGGAATACAGATCTTGTTATTAAACGAAGATAGAAGAATTCTGTCATGAGATAAAGAGAGATATTGGAACATCGCCTTGTGCATCTTGCCTCCTTTTAGGGGTTACACCTCTATACATCTATCATATATTTTTGATTTCCTCTCCAGTATATATTTTATTTATCGAGAATTTCTTCATTTAAACATTTGACATTAAGTTTTAGTTATGATATATTTGGTTTAACTTGTAGCAAATCCCATTGGCAATATAATTACATATAATACATTAGTTACATTGTATAGTTTTTTCCTCACTGTTTACTAGTATATAATGAAATAGATAATTTATTGGTATATGCTAGTTCAAATTTTCTCTTGCTTTAAAATTTTAACCTTGTATTTGTCGATAAAAAATTGGTTGCACTTATAAATATATTTTTTTGATTGTGTAATACGTATATAACGGGTGTTTTTTCATATATGTGGCAAATATTAAACCATAACGCTGGTCAACTGTAAATTTGAGGATTTCAAGTAAATTTAAAATATTGTTTTTATTTTCCCTTCCGATGATTTCCTTTACGGCTGGGCAACGCTATGCAGTCGTCAAGTACTTTAAACTGAGTTTAATAATTTCATTTATGCTGGCGATGGAGATCGAACTCGGATCCCTTGGAGATAGGACAATGAACTAACATGGCAAAAACGTAAAAAAATATATAATTTTAAGCCAGTGATATGTTACTCAGTTTAACGTTAGTCTATAGAAAATTACTAGGAAGTTTTAAATAACTAAGTGTGTAATTATAAATCTTTCAATTCAATTTCAATCAAATTTGTGTACGTTTAAAAGGATTTAAAACATTCGTTGCTTAAATGGCGGCTATATATTACTATATATAGAAAAATCCAAGACGTTTCACAACATGAAAACAACAAAAGGTTATAACTTTTTAGTAATAATATTGTAATTTATTTTTTGTTTTTTCAAAACAACTCAAAGTCATCTGTCTTACTTTTTATGTTATGTGGGGATCTGGTGGTCGCCTTTATCACTAACGAGCGAATATTTCAAGGCAGTGTTTACGTTTGGAAAGCAACCGTAATTCTTAAATATCTTAACTTGGATAGCACATGGCATGCCTTATGTTCGCTACCTCCGTCTCGTACTATCACACCTTCCCCATTTTAGAATTGTTATGTTTTTTGTCACCTAAGTATGGGCATCTTGGAAGAGAGAAGAGAATTAAACGGCACAGTAGCAGAAGAAAATAATAAAAAATAAAGAAAGTAATTCATAAGAAACCACATAATAATGTACGTGTAATTTCATAAGTAAACAAGCGGTATCCATCAAGACGAGAATTCTAATTCCATATGATGAATGAGCTGTCTTTCGCTGCTACGTTCATCTCTTAAATTTATTGCTTTTTCGCCCGCTTGTAATTCTTTTTAAGTATACTCATTTGAAGTTATCTTCGAAGAAATATTTTTCCTGGAGAATTTTCTGCATAGGTCCCCGGATTTTTAATAAAAGGAATCAATATTTTAGGTTATTATGACCTTAATTATATTTCGATTTATTTGGAAGACACTATTTTTTTTATGCTACGTAGCGTTATAAACACGGTTTCATTAAAATGTAATAAATTAACATCGATAAAAAATATTTAAATTTAAATTGACGAATAATCCATCCCAATTAACTAGGAACCTAGAAATGTAAACAAATCCATCAGGTCCCATAGGATTATGAAGGATCCTGACTCGTTTGATACGGTTATGATTATTATATGCGTCAGTCGTTTAGTTCGACTGGAAAATCCCAGGTTTGGGATTCATTTGCTATTTGACGAGCCGATTAATTGCTCCGTTTAACAAGTATCAACTGTCATTTTGAATTTGTTTATTATAAATTTTGTTTATTATATATATATTTGGAATTTTCAAATCGAACTGGGTTAAACGCAGCTAAGAATGAAATCTATTTTGTTTATACAGCGGCTTGTCATTCAGAATTATTGTCGATCGTGTTGTTTCTTATCCTAATCTTTACTCGATCTTGCGAAAATTATTAAGGAAATATATGTTAGCTTCATCGATTAATGAGTAAATGATAGAACTTGCCATGGTCGAAATACAACAGGAAGATTTCATCAGAGAGCTATCAATTATAGGTGACATTGAGCACACAGTTGTCGGGCAACGATTGGTATCACATATTTTTTAGATTAATTTTACTCAGACATTTGTAAGTTTAGTTACGCCTATCGTTCCACATTAGGTGAGTTCACACATGTGAGCCAGAATTTATTTATATGTAAGATTTAGACTCGGACTGAAAAAACGAAAAATTATGGATACACGCCAGTTTGTGATCCGATCTTACCTATTAACGCTTTTGCTACCATGGTATAAAAATATTATTTGATAGTATGCAATAGTCTCTACCTCATCAATATTTCAAATCATATGGTTATCACATCCAGTAATTCGAGTATTAACATTGACTGATATAAATATTAAAATAGACTGCTATTAAACCGAGTTTCTTACGGCTAGTAATATCATCATCATCCCTGTCAAATTTTAACCCATCACCTAACTACCGAAGTAATGTAAAAGTAATATTTATATATTTACTTTAATAAACCTTCTAGCTTTTCAGCTTTGTCGATATAATCAAAAAAAATCAAAAGCTTTTTGTCAAAGCTAAATAAGAAGGTTATTCGATCAATGATAATTTAAAATAACAGATTAAGGTTTAAAAAATCTTCCGTTTTGATATAAAATAAAAGTTCAACATTTGTATAGCGCATTTCATTAATATAGCTATATTCTTTGAAAAAAATTTCAGATTCTATCGTTGTCTGAGCGTTACTGCTCGATTGCTTCTTTAACAGTTTTTTAAGTAATTTGCTTACTCTGCTAAAGTTTCTTCAAATCTGTTTAGAGTTAATAGAATGGATTATCTGCTTCAGTGTTTCCGCTCGTTTAGAATGTGAGATAAGGCAATTCTTTTTTCGTTTTAAAAATAATTGTTACTAACATTTCCATTGGGCAGATTTGAGCCTACAACCTTAAGTTTTGCAGACCGTCCTCTAAACCGTTGGGCTATTTACGCTTCGTTTTTGCGAAGTTAGTGCGCCTAACTGGATCACGACATAACAAAATATAGATTACGATTTAGTTAAACACTAGCTTGTGCTTTTCTACACCCTTAGTTGTGATTCCATACAAATCAATATTATGTTATTGATCCCTCAAGATATAAAGCAGATATCTGTTCGGGTTATAACTGGGATAAGATAATAATAGGCGCATAGAACTAATTGGATGTTTGTATCCTAGAGATAAAATTTATAAGTCGAAACTACTTTAATTTAGTTTAGGTAAAATTAATTTAGTATTTTAAAATACATTTTCTTTTTCACTTACCCTCTAACAAACTTTGCGGTCGTGTTTTGGGGTGATTTTTTTATAAAACTACGCGTCGACAGTTTTCATAGCGCATATGCTTTTATTTTACCGCTCTGGAAAGTATCCGTCGGGATTATTTGATAGGGAAATTCGGGCTAAATTCACTATGGGTCACTTTGTATTCATGAAAGACAGGTCAGAAGATTTAGATGGGCGTTCTATACATTAACTAGTGATACGGTTTAATATATAAATTGGTATATCGACAAATTAAATCAGATAATACTGGTATATAATCGGTATATTAAGACCGTTTTCATTAACCTGGCCTCCTCCAGAGAGCCTCTAAAACAGTTAAAGTAATAAATATACCGTAGTACTTTTGGTAATTTATACTTGGTTGGTTACGTCCGACCATGATTATAGAAGTAGCATGCAATTTACTTATATTTGTTATAAATACTAGTATAACATATTTTCTAATTTAGAAAATAAAAGTTCCCTTGTTTTGGAATTGAGTATTTTATTTTACTACTATATTATGCGTATTTGTTGTAATACTACATACAGTTTCTGCGACCGTTACACGTTGGGACAGAATCGTTATTAATTTGCTGATTGCAGCGTTATAAGTAAAGGGAATGTGGAACAACTCTAAAGAAAGATAAATAACTCCCTCCGTAGCTAAAATGTCAACCATTTCATAATAATTTAGCCTGCAAACATTTCCCGTCCTAGCTCTAATTTGGCAAACTCTTTTAAAATTAGCAAATTGTTGTATTTTCAAGATAAATTACACACTTAAATACTCTTTAAGCTAATCAATCAATCTGCGTCAAACAATTTTATATTAAATTTCGATTTATTTTATTCTTGCAGTACATATTCACTTTTCTAGTGTCTAAGCTCTCGCTTTTAGTTCACAAGCAAATCGACTTTGATCCCCGGTACCGGCACCAATGAAATTGATAATTACAGTTTTAAGTGCTGATTTACTACGTACTCGGCGGTGTAGGAAAATATCGACACGAAATCTGTATGTCTAAGGAATAAATAATAAAAAATATTTCGAAAACATCGAAGAAGTCTTCCAATCCATGTTGGAGCCGCTTCGTGGACGATGCTCTATCACCCTCTTTAGATAGCACGCCTTTGCTCAACAATGGGAGTTATATATAGTTATATATAATAACCTCTCGGGAATTGAATTTTTCCCGCTAAAAAGTTGTCCAAATTTTGGAAAAAGCAATAGTCGGTAGGTGCAATTCCGGTGAGTACGGTGGAGGAGGGAGAGCTTCCAACTATTGCAGCTTGGAGACTGTCTGTTATGCAGAATGGGGTCACAAGTTGTCGTGTTGGAGCAGCGGGATCGACAGATTGACCAAAGCTGGTTGCAAATGTGCGAGCTACTCCATCATTGTCTTCAGTTCTTCACAGTACACATCTGCAGTAAGCTCATGCCATTTGATAAGAAACTGTGATAAATCACACTGGCACTATACCACCAAACAGTGACCATCAACTGTCTAGAAGTCATTTTTCGGTTAAGGCATTGCTATGGTTCTGGACCAGGATCTAACCAACTTGCTGAGCGCTTTCGATTGTTGAACAGAATCCAGTTTTCATCGCACGTAACAATTCGGTTCAAAATTAATTTATTTGTGTGCCTGTTGAGTAGCGCGATGCAGGTCTCAACGCGTACTTTGCGCGATCGTTAACTTCGTGGGGCACCCATCTATCAAGATTTTTTACCTGGCCAATTTGTCGCAAATGGACTAATATTATTTTGATGCTAACATCAAAAGCTGCAGCTAGTTCGGCTGCAGATTGAGTATCATCAGCGTCCACAATGAGTGGCTCCGAAGTAATTTTGCCACGCGTCTCATTAGTACTCAGCCGTCTCGCTTGTTGTAATATACAGACCTACATACGTTAGGTTCATATTAGAGATATAGCAGTATAACTTTTGACCCGATTAAATAGCACTGTTGTATTGTAACGTTACTTATATTCACTTTAAAGTTAGACCGTTACGTAATTATTTTAAGCCGGTATTGTGTTGATTTATTCTTGTTATAACTATTTCGATTTATAGATGGTACTTCTACTAGTATGTGCTATTTAACCGTAGATAATCATGCTGCTAAATCATATCAATATTTTTAATTTTTCGAAAAGTAGTTAGTGTCTATGTGCTTGTGATCGAAAACACTAAAATATGTGCTGATTATTTTACTTAAATTTGAGAGTATATGATTGCAAACCTATAGCAGTCTACTAGTAAACAAAAGCCTCTATTCTGTGCCTTTTTAGACGAGCCTTATAAGTAAAGTCATATATCGTTAATCATTAATTATTCATGTTACTATGAATCTTGATAAACTTTTAATACATTTTGTAGAGCCCATCGTACCAACGTATCCATCTTGAATGAACTTAAAATCAAGGCTAAGCTGTCTACCATATGCCTACGCAGGATCCTGGAATATTTCGCAGTGACAACTTAGAGAATCTGGTTGTCACAGGAAAAATCGACGGGAGAAGACCTAGAGGTCGAAGGCCAACACGTTGGTCTGACCAGATCCACACCAGTCTTGGCACATCGGTTAGCAATGCTTTGCACACGGCGGCAGATAGGGGAAAGTGGCGACGGATCACCAACGACATATTGTATCCACGAGATGGTCACGGCCCTCTGCATTGTGGAAGGGAGGAGGTTTAATGATAATGTAGTTATCGATAAAATTGTGACAGTAATTCAAAGATCTATTATAATATTTCACAATGTGTGTGCATCGATTATTGTTAAAAATCGCTATCAATGATAAATATTTTTTTATTAAGTATAAAAGTGCTTGTGTTTTTGGATAGCCGTGAAAAACAATTTTTACTTATATTAATTATTGTACCTTTCGAAATGCGTGTACATAAAAAAAATTAAAACCCTATTAAAAAAGATTCTAAAAAAAATCAATTGAGTTTAAATCACAAAAAATATCAGGCTTTTTATATACGATTTGATTATTTGGAACGCTAAAATAATTTTGTCGTAGAATCGTGAACAAATAACTACATAAACATAAATGCACGTACAGTACATAAAAATTCAAACATGAAGTCAAGTACTAAAATATTATCGATTTAAAAACAAAACACGCTAAGCGCAACGCAGTAAGAAGATTAATTGTAAATAAATTACACGGTTCAACCGATGCTGACCTCTGGTGTCATATTTCAAAGCCAGCAGCGCCGAACCTTTTTGTTAATTTATTAACATGTAACATATAGGCTTTACGTATTCAAGCGTGATTAAAACAAGAATTTAGGATTTAATGTATTCTATTGCGCTATGTTAATTGAACTTTAGCAAGCGTCAAGTATAAACAATTTCCCATTATTTAATAGAACTTTATTACGTTTCAAGAAATTATAGAGTCGTGACAGTTCTCCACTTCTGACCTTCCACGTAATTGTTACATGCATGTGAATGTACGTGATTTCTTACCAATGAAATAACTTGATTAACCTTCGGTTTAAACATACATTGGAGTATCTTATTAAGTTCCGAATTAAATGAGTAAATTTTTCAGCTTCTATGTAAGAGGCATTTCTTGTATTTGAAACTAAGAACCTGAAAAAAATTAATTCCTGGTGATTATTAAAACTTCACCGTCAATAAGAAATCATAACGTATGTGCATTGTTATCTATGGGAACTCAAATGAAATGCCTCGTTATCGAAAAATAAATTCTTGGATTCTTTAATTTCAAGACGAAACATAGCACGGTAACCTGATATTTTATGCTGATATTCTGTGGAAGGAGGAATTCCAGGGCCTAGACTCATTCATGTAATAGCTAGTTCATAGTTTCAGCGTAGCCCACTATATTCTCACCACATAGCCACTATAATTTTATTTTAACCACGTCAACTGACAGTGCTAAGGATATTTATAAAAGAAATAGTTGAATGGTGAATTCGAACCTATGACATAACGTATTGCAGACTAATCGTAAACTAACTTAAAATCATCATTATGCTTATGAAACATGTCAAGCTGATAGTGATTCTTGAGGTCCTTAGATTGATCCTAAATAATGGCACAAGCTGCAATCGCCCTTAACGAAGATGGTATATCTCGTTGTTAGTAATAGGATGACCCGTTTCCTCCCATTCATAGTATGCAAATGAATGGAAACTAGAAAGTGGTATTGATTCGACTTCGACACTCGAACCGTTTCATTCAAGCTACAGCCAATTTCAAGCCGTTTGTAGCGTTTCAAGCAATAACATGTAAAATGTCTAAATAATAATATTTTATGCATCATTTTCATTATCATAATTAATTTATAATAGCAAAGCATTGTATATCATTATATTACTATCAGTTAATCTTTAGTTTACGGATGAATATATGTACCTCCATAGCTTATGATAAAGATATACTTTCATAGCTTGCCATAAATTGCAATATTGATCCACTTAGTTCTACAAAACATCTGGAAACAAGCAAGAACTTTAAATATTTTTTTTCAATACACCGTTTTGAATTGGAGTACGTACTGTAATACTCGTAAGCAATTACGTAGAAAATTAAATGCTTAACATATATGCTGAACTCTTAAGTGTAAGTGAAATTTCTCCATCTCCATCAGGAATAATCTTAAAAGGAATGCTAATGTCTTGTCTTAATAGAGAATAAGAACAACAAATAG
Organism: Teinopalpus imperialis; assembly: GCA_029286865.1. Classification (NCBI taxonomy): domain Eukaryota; kingdom Metazoa; phylum Arthropoda; class Insecta; order Lepidoptera; family Papilionidae; genus Teinopalpus; species Teinopalpus imperialis. Next base: position 8,365,356 of record JAGSMU010000008.1, on the reverse strand, counting down.
GGACAGTGCCTATAAGGTAAAGGTTATAGCACAAAGGCGCTATGTAACAGTCACATTTATGTGTGAAATATGATAGAATCTTCTTAGAAAACTTTAATTTGGATTTATTATACACACTTATGTTCGTATGTTTAAATACTAAGATATACAAAACCGTTGGGAAATAAAATGTTCACAAATGAACTTAGCAAGAATATTTCACAATTATATTTTTTTTTGTTTATCTGACCAAGGGCGACGAACGAGCAGATAGTTCATCTGATAATAAATTATTGCTTCCTATGACACTCACAATTATTCTCGATCGGGATCACACGAGTAATATCATTTTATCCTTGTTCTTAGAGTTGATAACTTTTTTTTTATGTCGCTGAGAGTAACAAATGAGCACACAGTTCACCTGATGGCAAGAGATTCCTGCGGCCCATGACATCTACATTCATCCTTGACAACAAATCATAATGCCTTATATGTACTATACGTTGTCACCCTTGAGGACTGAGATGGAATGCCTCGTCACCAGTAATAAAGGTCTCCGGCTCCCTACACTCAACAGACGAAACACAGCAGCATTATGCTGCTATTTTACGCTGATATTCTGTGAGGGCGTGGTCCTACCCCAGTCGAGCTTATCCATTTATTCTGCAGTTAGAAACTGCAAACTGAAACTGCAGTGCAGCTCTACCACTGTCAAAACTACATCGTAAGAAACAACAAGGTGAAATGTGGGTGTCATGGGCCGCAGGAGTTATTCTTTATGTATTATAATTGTGCTCGTTTGTCTAATATCATAAACTCTTTCAAGAATGGTATTCTACATGAACATAAAAACGTATTTAGTTATTCTTGCATAAGAATGAGAGTGTGTAGATTTAATTCTACTAGTCTAGAAATGGTATATTATAATACATAACCTAGAAAATGACTAAATGCGGGATATGTTACAGTGCTATTATCGTACGCGTAAACACCTATCTCTACAATTTTCGCTACTCGATTCTAAGCTTATCTCATAATCTACTTGCCCAAAGCCTGAATGAGTATATTAATTGCATATTACTTAGTTTAGCCCTCATTATGAGCTTATTCACGAGCTGAGCTTGAGCTTTAATTTTTTGCTGTGTATGTACCTCAAGTTCTATCTTCGGTGAAGGTTAAAATTCTTCATTGCAGTTTAATATAGTTATCCACACTATAAAATCCAGTTTAAAGTTTTTCTTACGCCATTTTCAACGAATGCTAACTGGGTAGCATTTTTTTTATAACATATAAATATAAAAATGAAATATAGATATAAAAATGAACTACACAGTTTATCCGATGGTAACTGTGTAATCAATGTCTCAATTAATAATTAACCCACTACTGGACACGTTACTACTAAATATGCACAGTACCCGGATATCACATCCAGAAAAGATATGATCAGATTTATGTTTTATTTTATTAGATATGAATTTAAAAGAATGGAATGGAATATTTGTCTACTGTGTTAATATTTAAATAGTTAACGCTACTGTACTTATTATATTATTATTTACTTAGAACATAAATTTAAAGATTTGTTTGCGGGTTTGGTTTATGGGTTGAGAGTAACAGACGAGTACACAGTTCACCTGACAGCAAGTGATTCCTGCGGCCCATTACATCTACATTCATCCTTGACAAGGTTTCATAACGCAGATGCATTGTCACCGTTGAGGACTGAGATGGAATGCCTAGTCACCAGTAATAAAGGTCTCGATATACAGCAGTGTCATGCTGTTATATAACGCTGGTATTCTGTGAGGGTGGGGTCCAACCATGGTTGAGCTGACCTATTCATTTTGCAGTTAGTAACAAACTGTCCGCTTAGAGACTTGAACTAAAAAGACTCGATAATCTGCTTCCTCCATCTTCCTGAATAGACAACTTCACACGGATACCAACATTTGCAGTTGAATCGTGAAGCAATTATACGCTGATGACGCAATGCAGCCAACATATAACTTAAATACTTGGTTCAATCCGCATTCGCAATCAATACTTTCGCTTTTAATGAGTATAATTATTCCATATGGCTGAAACTGCATCTTAATCTATTTCAAATATGATCGCATAGATCTTGCCGCTAGTTAACGAGACGACACCTTTTCACATGTCCTATTTGTAGAACTATAATACGTACTACTATACAAACTATATTTACAAACATTTAATAATACGTTTGATACCACGACTGGTTACAGCAAAGTCACTCTTATGCGTGGCTTCTAATAATTTATTATAATCATAAAAATCTATATCTTTGTTTATAAAGAATATTAGCAATTACTAATACTTCCAGTTCATCACTCCAACTGAGCTGAAAATATTTTTGCTAAGAGATGGTTCATGACAATAGTCTAATGGTGGAATCGAACTTACGACCTTAGGTTTCGCAGACCGTACCCTAAACCATTAGGCTATCGACGCTTATCTATCTTAAAAATGTGTATGTATATATAGTTTATTACCTATGTAGACGACGATATATTGTTTTAATTTATTTTTCTCTTTATTAACATATAAAAAAATTATTTACCAACTACGTGGCAACAAGAGATAGGTTTTTGGAGAGCCTCCACTGGCTTAGCAACGTTTGTCTGCATTCTCTATCATCCAACTTTTTAAATCACACGATGTAAAATTTATGCAAACATTTTACAATGTGAATATGCACATATTATGCGGAGAAGTGAGGAAGGTATTAGTCGGTGCATTAATAGCGTGTAGGGAGCGAATATATTTTACATCCTTTTCCATATAACTCAGACGAGATCAGATTTTTTGGTTTATTTACTTCAGCATTTTTGTAATATCATGTATAGTCATGTCGGTTCGGAAACACCCCTTAAGAATTGATTCCATAATTAATAATTAAAATTGTTGAATTCAAAATGTATTGACTTCATTATAATTGACTCATGAAATTTTATTTAACCATCAGTTTTATGTCCGAGCATCAACTTCAATACGTGTCTTCATTTTAATTATGTCTTTTGTTATATAAATACAGAACGTATAAGTAAATGAATACGTTATTTAAATTCATTATCTCATTCGTCAAAAATTCTAAATAAAAGTTGGGTGATAAAATATATATATATAAAGACACAGTTGCTTTTTTTCTCTTTTACGACTTAGTTAACAGTGGATTTTTGTTTTGTTAAGATCTTGTCCGCCTTTTTATCGATAAGTTCTTCTTATGCCGTGTTATGTCCAATTTTTTTGATTAATAGCTAACTTGCGTACGTGTTATATATATATATATATATATATATATATATATATATATATATATATATATATATATATATATATATATATAATACTATAATGCAAAGAATGAAAAGAAGTATAATCTATACTTTTGTATAAATCTCTTCATCACCCTAAGGTTGATTGTTATAGAATGCCTAAGGTTTTAGTCCACCCGTGTACATTATTTGTATATAAGAAGCATAAATAAACAAAATGGTATAGAAATGTAAATGGTTCGGTATAAAAAGGACGTTCGACTAATCATTCACAATAAAACATACAGGACAGGTAACAATACGCTTGTTACCTGTCCTGTATATGCATTTCAGTTATTTCAGTATACCGTTAGAATGTGGTCATTCTCTGTACGAATTGTCATACAAATTAGTGCAGCAGCGAGGTACCGAGGCACTAGCTTTCATTGTTAAATGATAATACATGATTTTATAAAGACTAATCACTTGCTTTACTACACGACGACGACTTTTATTAATTATTTTTGTTAAACTCTTAGCATCGATTGGAGTTCTACCGTCTAGGTTTGAGATGAAGATTTGTGTTGAGAAAGATATAAAATGCAGGAACAGTTTTGAGTTTTATCGTTTTCATACGAAATATTGTTTTTTTTTATTTACCAAAGGATATAGTTTATCTAATGATAGACATTAACATAGTGAATACTTCATGAAACAATAAATAATAAATAAGTAGCAAAATTCGTTGCTATTTTCAAGTTTAAATTGGACTTGGTTGTTAACAGTATTTAGATCTTCAGTTTCTCAACGACATCATAATGTCTACTCTGGTGCTCTCTAAGGGTGAGGATACTTTCCAAGTAAGGTAATTATTAACCAAACTTATATCAGTACCAAAAACATCTCTCCTTGACACGATAAAATAGGATGAAGCAATTGTGAAGCATTTATTGTAGCTATAATTTTCTTGGGCGGTTAAAAACAATACTACGTAAATATTGGACGGGGATTGTAAAAAGCTTTTTTCACATTACATCAAAAGAAAAGTAAAGACCTCTGAAGTACCTCTATTATTGGATGGATTTTCTTCCAATATCCACCACTCTAAGACGTTATAAGAATTCATTTCGCAGTTGATTGAACGGAAAACATGTGTTGTTATCCACTTCGAACACGTTATTTTACTTTGGGTCGAAAATTCCCTTCAGTTTAATATTAAGAGGAAATCACTGCTTCAGATGATTATGTTTTAAATTGAAATCTTATAAGGTAAGTACGTTTATAAATTGCATATATATATGTATATATATATATATATATATATATATATTATATATATATAACAGCGAATAAAACGAATTATTGGACTATTAATAACATTAAAAAAAATACTGGATTGTTATTTTATATATACAGTATACAGTAAGATATTGCCACGAAATAAATTTTATCGTAGAGTCTGAGTGTGTTTCTGAATATTTTGTATCACTGACACTTACACTGAAGACTGAGTACTTCTATGTTTGCACTAACAGTGAACTATTATATAATTTACGAAGATGTTTATAACTATCTCATCTTGGTTGAAATAGAACAGGATAGCATCATAATATATGCCACGTGCGGAATTTTAATTCACCGGTTATGTGACACCGGTATAATAACCTGTTTTTTTTATGGCTCATGGCCACTGTTAGCCAGTAGGTTTTTACGGCAACACCAGGTCAAACGGTGGCCGAGACCTTTATTTATGGATAACCATCACAAGAGAGAGCCTTGGCTTGGATCGTTATCCTGTGCGTGAGATCAACTGACTCGAGAGGGTCATTTGGTTCTAACGGATTAAATAAATGAATATAATTAATACTCGTATTAACGACATTTACCACCAATTCGGACTTTTGATCGACTTTGGACTGATTTTTTCAGTTTCGGTTCAGTTGGAAGACACCACTCCGAAACTTGCCAAGCTCGTAAACCTACATCTCTTCAGCAGTAACAATGCGTTTCATGAATGTTGGGTTGGAATTGACTCGTTTTAGCATGTCTTCAGAGACTCTTGTGCTATTGAGTTTTTTGAGAAAATTCAGATCTTTTCGGACTAGCCGAGCGGCAGCATGTTTCACACTCGAGTGATTATTTAAAATATTACGGATCGTCTCGTAAGACACAGAAAGTTCGGCGGCTGTCTCTCTCAAAAACTTTAATGAGGATTTTCAGACACTATTTCCTTCATTTTTGTGAACTTCAGTGCAACTTCCGTTGCAGACTATCAGATCGAGGCAAATCTTTCATCACATTTCAACCGCTTTCGAACGCTTTGTATCACTTATAATCACGTGTTTTTGATAAAGTCGATTCACCGTAAGCCTTCCGTAACATTTTCAGTGACCCCGAACACGAAATTGCATTGGCGATGCAAAATTTAAGACAAACTCTTTTTTCGATGTTTTTCTCCATTATGAAATTCGCAATACATACTAGATATGATATAACTAAAATCAGCATTATATTTAACCTAAATAACAGATGCGACTCTAACTTCGCGCCAAAATGGAATACATACAACAAAAAAATTTATATCACCAAATCCCAATACTTTTTGACTGAATGTATGTCAAATGAAACATATGAAATGTGTTAACGATATTTTATATTTATTAATGTTTTAACATTCGCAGTGTGTTGGACCTTTTTATTAGGTAAGTGTTTAAGAAAAAAGTTATTCATAGCTGAGAAATTCTTTAACAATGTAATTTTTTAGGAACCTAGTTTTTAACGAAATAATTAATGGACATATATTCCTAATACAAATATATAACAATATATTCCTACAAAAAAAGCGCATTTAAATTAACGCCATAGTAAAAAAATCTACAGGCAGATAATTCTATTTATAAAAATATAAATCAAGTTTTTGATATATTTTATGTAAGAGGCCAGTTCCAAAAACCTTTCAGTACGTATATATAAAGCACAATATCACTTAAGCGGCAAATATTTTAAGGGAATTTCGAAACTATCCAAGCCTACTTCTACTAACTTTCCTAATAAATTTGTCCAACCCTACTCCTACTAATTCTGACGTGAGGTTGGCATTACAGGAAATAACGATACTCATTAACGAAAATTTGGAAATTCAGCTGTTCTGAGAAACGTGTCATTAGGCTATTATTGTGTAAACCCATTATACTTTTTAAGAAAATATACATATGATTTGTCAAAGACATAAATAACGAAGCGGATCTCTATTGAAATATGTCCCTTATTCATTTTATTAATTGATTTCACCACATATTCAGGATTTTTGAACAGATTTTTATTGTTATTTTTTGTTTTAGGTTCTGTAAATATTTATCAAGTACTGATAACTTGGAAGATAATAAAACTTTTCAATAGATGACACCAATCACCCGCGATTAATATAATAACAATATGAATATTTTATAATATAATAAATATTATATTTCATTTAGAGAGCTAAGCGAAATATAGGAGTATTTTACTATGTGTGATTATTTACTAGTCAAATAAAAAAAACCGCATATTTGTGAAAATAATAAAAAAAACTCATGCACAAAAATATAATAAATACATTCGTAACTGATGTAACTGAGTTAAGAACTTGTTTTACAAGAACATTGGTAAGAACATTCACGAGTGATGAACTGTGTACTCATAAAAAAGAGGTCTATATCATTAATTTTGGAGATTTATTTCGAATTCCCATAGTCCTCGAGGACACAAAGTGTCAAAGTACTATTTATAGAGTCCAAGAACCCATTAGGCTCTTTTAGTGAAGGTCACCGGAACTTTATTATATAATGTAGTAAACGAGTAAATGTATTCAATTTCCATTTAAAATATACAACAGAATCTATTTTTCCAGTAGACGCGCAAAAATTAAAATAAACGTAATAAAACATATACCGTAATAAATCATATCACGGGCAATATTATTTTCGCGACACGCCATTAGGAGTGAGAGAAGATTTTGTTTGACTTCTCCCGAGATAGGTAAAGAGGCAGGTGCGCCGCCTGATAACAAATTACTAGTGAATTATACATGGATCTTGGAAGATTTGTTTATGGTAATGATAGAGTCTCTCTAAAATCATTTATAAATAATAATTATATAATATCTCGCTGAATTTACCTGAAAATTTTAACTTATAGAATTCATATAAAATTTATTCGCATAAAATATCGGCAAATCTCGTTTGGGTTTCATAAGTTATTTTCTGAGGACATCACTCATTGATTAGCGTGAAAATTTAAAAATTCTAGCCTCCATAGGAGTCGTTGTCGTTGTGTACAATTATTCAGAAGGCTACAATTATCAACCAATTTTTTGGCTTTGTGGACTATGGGAACGCCTTAGATTGTATAGAGACTTGAAATTTTTATAGAGTTTCTGCAGTGGTGTCAAATTGACAACTGAAATTGAAACATTTAGGCAGTGAGATGACGATAATGCCAGTGCTAAGATTGTCCACTATATGCCGTCCACGGCAGTCACACGAGATTTATTCAGTTTAATCGTGTTGTGCAACAAATAAACTGCACGTTTCCAAATTAACTGAAAGGCATTATATGTTTACAAGGCGTTAGCATGAAAAGAACTTAGCATAATTGCTAACGTGAGTACATTTTACATGCCAACAGGTATTACAATCAGATAGAAGCGCTGCAGGAACAGTTCAAGAGATACTGAATAGTAAAAAGGCATCATTCTCTTGTATTAATGTAATTTGATTAGTAATAAAGTCAAGATTAATAATCAGATGATACTAACTCCAATAACAGGAAGGTGAAGTGAAATTCTCAAAGTTTAGATGATTACGGGCAGTTCAAAGAGGTACTTAAAAGAAGCCAATAGAAGGATTCAGAGGGCTAAACAGTTTTAGAAAACTTTGTCAGATATTCTCGTATCGATTTGAAGAGCTTAAATTAGTGTCCTGCCGGTTCTCATATTTTATACGCAGTTAACTAAATGTAGCCACTAATAGATGGGATCACGTTTTGTGTAATACCAGCGCAAAATAGTACTTTAACGCTGTGTGATGTTTCGCCTGATGAGAAGAAAAAATCAGTAAACTTATTTTTGTTAACTAGGCATTATACTTAATAATAGTCCTCAAGAAAAACAATTTATCTTTATTATGTTTAAAAACAATTATGCATGTAAGTATCATGAGGTTGGACTTACCATAACCTAACCTACGTGCTTATTTATCATCCCTAATACCATAAAAGAGTATGGCTGAAACGTTGCTCGATTGATTTTGTAAGGTTTGTAAAGGGGAAATACGCTAGAGAACTTACTGTTATATATACCTCTCAGAGTTTGTAATCTGAAGTAGCAATTTGTGTCAAAGTAATAATTGTTTCAGTTGTCACGTCCGACGGTACAGACCACGCAAGCACGTTCCAAACGACGCCTTTTGGCCGGATAGAGTTACGATCTGCGAAAGATGGCTGGTATCAACGCGATATATAAAGCTTTATATTGGAGTAATTGGGATATATGTATCACTAACATCCACCGAGAAGTTGAAAACTGAGATAGTTGTACTTTTTTTTGTTACTTATGAAATATTTTAGCATTTAAATTTAATTTATGATTTGAAATAATGAGATCAAATTAAAATAAATCGAAAGAAATATATATCATATTATATATAGATAGATCAATTAGCCATTTATTTGCGTCAGTATTACCGAAGTCTGCAAGTCTAACGCAACACCCACATAACTTAATGGCTTTGCACAGTGGTTCAAACTTAAGTTTAAGACAAATATTAGCCAGGGATAGATTTAACGCCTCTCCAATTCGACTTTATTAGTTTAACAAAAGTACGGCGACAGCATGATGGTGTTTATTTAATTTTTATGGAATTATAACAAGTATAGCAAATGAAAAAAATAATTTTGTAAAATACTAAGTTTCACATACGGATTATGAAAAATTTAAATAAATTTCAGATTAATATCATAGAATAACTGTTGGTTATACAGATAACATACGTTATACGGTATACAAATTAGCTGCAACGTGTAAAATAATTTTGTATATAAATAAAGTTTCCTCGCACATACATAAGAAATAATTGTTGTGGTAATTCTGTCCTATTTTTGTCTTCTACTTACTATGACAATGTCGAAATTCATAAGTGTGAAGGGTGTAGAAAATGACCGTAAAATCATCTATTTTATTCAGATTAAAGGTACCCATTTTTTTTTACAAAATTACTTTATAAACAATTATAATTAAACTATGATTCGATAATCCATAATTATAGGTGTTAGAATCAAAGTGATCGGATATTGGACTTGTTGTTCCGGGTCTTCAAATGTTTAATGATAGGACCGCTGTTGTAGGACAAATAACGAGTTTATATGGCCCTGAATAAGCTTTGATACAGAAGTCACTTACTCAATTAAGTTAACTATGTATTGGTTTGTTATTAATAATATCCTAAAAATATACTAAGATTTACAACAAATTCTGAACGCACTGCTTTCTCCTAGCTAACAGGTGATGAATGATGAAGGTACTCTTCCACATAAAATATATTTGTCCCTGCCTGTCGTATAAGGTGAAAAGGGGACATGCCGTAACAGAGAGGGTACTAGGGGAGGCGTTGCATTCTCTGCGACATTGCAGAGGGTCACCGGTGAAAGTTGCTACAATGATATTCGTTGGTAATTCGACGTAACTCACCTCACCAAAAGATTTGAAATTTTTGAAGAATTCCTCCCTCCCAATACCAGAAAAATTTAAATCTTCCAATTTATTATGCTAATTATATTTTAAGACCCTTCGATGGAATGCTATTTACTGACTTTGGACACTTTTGGACTTTTGGTGACAAGAATCTTTGGTGTAATAATTTGAAAATAAAAGCTAATGGACAAAAGCAATTAAACATAATTAAATATATTCTTTACTGTAATATAAGAAAACCATTAAGAAAAGGGAAGACTTTGGGCGCTAATTATATTTCCGTGGCTTTTTTATTATTAATGTTTTTTGAAGAAACCTTTTATGTGTGTTAATTATACTTTCGTACTTTTGCCAGAGTGCTTTTGAAATTATTTGTGTTGTTTTCGAGTTGTTTGAACAGGAAATTATGTTTATGTTTCGAAACTTCTATCCAAGTTCTTATAAAGGCATTAATACAATTAGGGTTTTTATTTAAGCAATCTCAACTTCCGAAACTACTTGTTATATGACGCAACGTGCAGTATTCAATTGTCACAGTTCTCCACCATTTTTGTAGCATGTAATTATTACTACTCTGTGGAATCAGCTTTCTCGAGCGGTATTTCCGATGCAATACAACTTAGGAACCTTCAAGAAAAGAGCCTACACCTTCTTTAAAGCCGGCAACGCATTTGCGACTCCGTTTGTATTGCGGATGTACATGGGTGGCAGTAATTATTTACCATCGGGTGAGCTGCTAGCTCGTTTGCCACCTATCCTATAAAAAAAATATTATTTAAGAACTGGAAACTATGGAAGAAATAAAAGATATTCGATCATCTGTTGAAGACCAAGACATGTTTGTTGTATTTCCTGATGTCATCTCCTACGCTACCCACAAGATGAGACACAAGCACTATAATAGTTAACTAATTTCTATCTTTGAAAATTCTGATTTGTACTGATCATGAAATACAAAGAAAGAGAGGTTTCTCGTTCAGAGTGCAAACGTAACGTTTCGAATAAATGACCGGGATGCCAAACATTTAATCGTCTCAAAACATCTAAGTAGACCTAGTTTGCCGCTGGCTGTTACTCGTGCTTCGTGCAACCTGTGAGGAAGGCTTACTCGTGTGTTCTATAGTGAACTAATTATGAATTGAAATGATGACAATGATTTATTTTACAATTGTCTGTTTATCTATTACATACCAAGTTACTGATAAAAAGCATCATTTCGTCTCGATCTCCAAGATCAACACCGTAACAATATTGATTTATGTATCTTGATTTATATATCATGGGCAATAGGGATCAAATTTTTAATTCTCAATTTATATTAAGTCAACTGCATGTCAGTTTGTCAAAATTACTTCTTATATTAAGAGATATATAATAGGCAATAAGGGTAAATGGAATTTTTAAGGAATTATTGAATAAAGATGTGGTCTGGGAAAGGACTAAGTCCTCACAGAATACAAGTGTGAAATAGCATTAGTGAATTGTGTCAGTGGAAGCAAAGCATTTCATTTCCACTACTAAGTGATAATATGATAAAGTAACAACGCATATGAATCGTGAATATTTGTTGAGTATGGATGTAGGTGTTTATATGTTATCGGTATCAGTTAATAGGAATAAATAATAATAAAAAAAAATATAATAAAATAAATAATTAATAAATAATAATAATAATTAAATAAAATAAATAAATAATAATAAAAATAAATAATAAAAATAAAATAATAATAATAATAATAATATTTAAATAATAATTTAATATTTATTTCGTTAGGTGAATTGTATGCGCCTTTGTCACCTGAAGTTTCATAAAAAAATAAGCATTTACATATTTTGTGTAATATTATATACGCTACCTAAACATTTTTAAGGGTACAAGCATTCACGTATTTAAATATATATCTATAAACCTAAAAGTTGGTTTGGGTTTTTTTTTAATATTATTTATGGTGTATAAACAAGTTTTTACTTCCATTCGTTAGTTTATATTATTATGTAGAACTCATAAGAAATCTATTAATTAACGAATCTTACAAAATTAATCAAGAAACTGAATGACAATAAGCAATAAGGCTTTGTACATTTACAGCGAGCTGTCGGAAAAATAAAAGAATCTAGGAAAAGTTTTTATACGTAAACTTGTAAAGGAGTCTTTTCGTTCCCAATGTCTGTAGTGAATTCCTCACATAGCTGGTAGGCATTTGTTTCCAATCTCGGATTAATAGAATATAAGTTTTTCTATTCTTTTGTCTTAGAATAATTTGAATTGTAAAATATATTTGTTTTTACGACGAATTATGTCAAAATGTATCTTTAGTAGTAAAGTATATTTTGAAATAAATATGACTACAATTAAAGGGAGCCAATAGTATTATTTGCAAACAGTTGCCATTTCCATAAATAATTTATATTGGTTCTCAAATGATGAGTATGTAAGAACTAAATATTATCATTAAATTGTATGCATGTATAATGGTAATATACTGGCATACAATATAATATATAAAACATGATATATATGTATCTGCATATATGACAATATATGCAGATACATGTATATTATGTTTGGAATGATTAGTAAAAAAGACATTAACAAGTTTCCATAACATTATAGAGACATGACCCGAATGTTGGGCGATTACTGGCCTAATTTTCTCCAATACCTCCATCACTTCACAATTCCTAATGGCATTGTTGGACGAATTTATTGGAAAACTTATCGGGAAGTAGGCTAGTTTTGTATTTGAAACTCTATTAGATTAGTTTTCATAAAAGTATTATGGTGATTATGTACTCCTACCCAAATTTGACCATGGTCTCATCTTTTTTGTTTGATGTCAATTGGATATATTGAAGTGCCGAAATATCGATTATTTATACAAACGGAAAAAATATTTCAATGAACATAACTCTTTGTTTTGCTAAAAAAAACTTCTCTATTTTAACACTTTTAGGCCGTTTTTCACAGGACTTTTATACAAAATACCTTGTACGCTTGTACCTGTTAAAAAAGTAAACTTTATTGCCAATCGCCGCAGTTTTTGATAAAACTGTAAGTTTTTAGTTTGTGACTATTCTGAAGAATCATTTACATTTGGTTCAGAAATCCTAGAGTTAATAAGTTGCATATATCAAAAATACATTAGAATTGAATCTGCTCCAGTTTAAAGATTGATATACGGAGCGACGATAATTGCTATGAAGGTGATAACGATAGGGGGTCGTTTTCGACCACGGAAGTGTCTTCTGGTTTTTATCACATATATACATCAAAATCAATCAAAAAATAGTGCGTTAAGCATTCGCAGAATCGTAAGGCACTCACTTATCTCACTTTGGCAAATAACTGAATAAACAAACTGTAAACAGAAACAAAGTTGTCTCGAATCTACATTCATTTTGGATCATTAATTCGACAAGGACGTCTAAGAAGCGATTTGATGAGTCCATTATGGTATCATTTACATTCTACTTAAGATAATTCCGCCACAAATGGCTTAAGGTGGAAATTTTGTTTTAATTTCTACTGTAATTGTGACAATGTTGTCAATTCAGGGAATTTTGATCGGAGTTTCTGGAAGTAATAAAATTAATTTTATGATGAATTAATGAATTATGAAAACATGATATTGTGTACAAATTATTACGTAGAAACAATGCTTAAGGTAAAATATTGTTGCGTTTATCGGTTTATTTTTTCTATTACATAGGATTTAATATAAAGATACTGCTTCTTCTGGTCAACCAAATTGATATATTAGTAATACCATAAAAGGAGTCACTGATGAATAGAGATGAGGAAATTTTGGAGAACATTCGACAGTTTAAAAATTTAAAAAACAGTTTAGAAGTTTAAAAATTAGCTAAGAACTGATTTTTGGGGACCATGGTGAAACTAGCGCTGTAGCTTGATATTATTCCATCTAGAGTTCCAATCGTGCCTGGTAATTACTGAGAGTTAAGTTTACTTTTGGATTTTGCACCTTTATTGATTGCACCAGCCATTGCAGGGTTATGAGTAAACAAATCACATTGTTGATTCGTTTATAGTTATAGTAATCTTATCGTTTATACAATGCCCAAAATTTCTCTAATTAGTTAAATTAACCCTATAGTCCATATATTATTATTTATACCATTACTTAAATATAATATATAATTTAGATTTTCGTAAAGGAAAATATGTATAGTACATGTTAAATTATTAAGATTGCTTTGTAATAAAGAAATGCTTAATAATTTATTGTTTTATTGAAACAGCGAATTAGTTATATTACTTGTATAAGACATGTAAGATAGAAATGTAAGAGCTCAGGAAGTAGATTATCTTTAAAAGTAGGCGAGGCCTAAAACGTATACAATGAATTATTTTTACTTTTATAAATTTCAGCTGTACTGTATCTAAGACTACTAAGTACTATCTAAGACTACAATGTAAAAATGCCCTGACCATTTCTGTGCAGTTGGAGATTTAGCATTACCTGAAACAAAAAGAAAATATAAATGTAAAAAATGTATAATTCAAAAGCAAAGGTACAACATACTGAATCATGAGAAGATTCAAGTAGTTGAAGCTAATTACGACGGTTTTAAGTCAATGGGATTTGTGTTTTGCCTTTCTTCCATCTTTTTGGCGCTTTTTGATTTATATGAACTTTATGACTTTTACTATTTAAGTATATTCTGACACCGTTATTTAGACCAAAATAATCGAGATAATTTCTTTTACGCTTGTTAGAGATTAAGCATTTCTAATATTTAATTTAATTACTATTATATTCTATGTCTTAATAATAATTATACTATTACAGTGTATCGTTCATACTCGATATGGAGACGAAAGTTTATTAAAAATATGCCAAACTCCTCTCATTCAGAGCATAGTTTAACAGCAGTACTTTTATGTCCAAGTTATTTACTGCTACGATTGCATATATTAAGAAACTAATAAGTAACGGATAAATATCTATTAAAAAATATATGTATATAATATAAAAATATCTAATAATACCAGTTCTTGCAAGTTCTTGAGCTAGACAGGACAAAATTATGTAAACTTTTAACTATATGATTATTAATGCCATTCCTTTTTCATAAAATTTAAAGCATTTCAGAGGTGTTAAAAGGGTATAGAATTCATTGCTCAAAAACCCGCCCGTATCGTTAATATTCTGTAACCTACGGAAACGCATTCAAGGCAATAAAGAAAATTAAGGGCGCTAATTGCGTACATGGGGGTTTCCTTCCATTAAAATTTGTGGTGGAACTTGTAAGGTATTTCTTTAATTTTTCTCGTGAATTTCGTGCGCGATTTATGTTTGACAATTATTAAATATGTCTGTTTTCGTAAATAGTATGTGTTTTAGAAATAAAAGATGCAGGAAAATACCGCATTTGATATAAAGTTAAATTTACTGAATATGAAGGCATCATTGTAATTTACATCTGTAATAAAATTTTCAAGAAACGCATAAGAAAGCCTATTGCATCTTTTTCGTGAGTCTGATCTATAAAGCTGGAAAAGGTCACTCCATGGTTATCTAGGATATGCTTGGCTAAAATATCTCAAAGTTGCGTTAGGATGTTTAGTCTAGTATGTTGTGCCGTAAACATGAGTGTTAAGTAAATAAATTCTTTCTAAGTAAAGTTACCTAAAGTTCTGCGAAATTCGAAATCATTTTGCGCTGCTCTCCTTTATTTGATGAGTGGTTGAAACGGTAATTTGTATGTAATTTGTTATTTGTAGTATTTTATCTTATTCCATCTTAGTCCTTGGCATCTTGATTTCTGAACAAGGATGAGGGAAGCTGTCATGGGTCTCAAGCATACCATCAGAATGCTTAATTCCATCCATATAATATTTTCTTAAATTACTTTCTACCTTAATTGTGGTATAAGATATCGTGGTGTTCAAGTATATAAATTACCGCAAAGCGTACAAAAGAAGTGCTAGATTCTGTTGATGTTGATGCTGTTAGCCTATGCGGCTCTTACAGCTTCATCGGACACAGGGCACACGGAACTGAAGGGTCCGCGAGCTGGTTATTTAATGTGTTCCCTATTTGTGGTTCTCTTACTTACTCAAAGCGCTCATGAACTGAGCGTGTCGCTCTACTCTCTGGTCTCTTACCTATCTGGTGATGCCATCCAAGTTGCCAGTTCCCTAGCTATCGAGAGATTCTCCCGAGTGGAGAATGAACGGTGATGACTAATGACCGTCCGAGGTTTTGGTGTGCGGACCTAGCCTCTAACAGACACCTGTTTCCTTGTCAATCGGAAGCTGTGGACGGTGAGAACCGGCCTGACACGCGGGTGTAGTGACGAGGTGTTTGAGTTGTGTGAGGGTCCGGGGTCCGTTGAGAACGGACTGGCGTTCGGCTCCCCCATGAAGTGGGGGTCGTCGAGGACGTGACGGGGTCGACGGTTCCTAGTGACCGGGTTCGGTACCGGATCGTAGGTTGCGGCGTTTACCACTAGTGGGTTGGAATGCAAAAGCGCTTTCTCGAAGAAGCGCTGCGAGATGGAATTGAAATAGTCCGATATGGTGACGAGATATAAGTCACTGCGCAGATCAATGTTACGTTGACATGGTGCTGCTCCGGTTGCTATTCTGGTGAAGCGGTTTTGAACCATCTGTAAGATATTTAAATTATTTTCCGCTACGTAGGCGAAGACGACGCTGGCGTAGGCCATAATTGGTCTTACTCAGGACTTGTATAAGAGGAGTTTATGTCTTAGGGACATTTTACTTTTGGTGCAGATGAGCTGGTGAAGCCGGCTCATGACGAACGCGGCCTTATTTCTCGCATTTTAGATATGCGGGCGGAAGCTAAGTTTTCGGTCAAAGGTGACCCCTAGGTATTTGACCGTTTCTACCCACGGAATGGGTCGGTGTCGGCGAGGCGAGGCGGTTGGCTGCAGCTTGGAGACGAATGGTGATACGGCCCTTATGTATGTTTGAATAGTATAGGGCGGTATCGTCTGCGAAAAGCGCGAGACTGACCTGCGGATCTTTCGGAATATCACTTGTGTAAAGTGAGAATAAGAGAGGGGAGAGAACGGAGGCCTGGGGGACTCCCGCAAGGAGCGGTCGGCTTGAGAAGCGCGTGCCGTCGACTCGATATCGGAAAGTGCGATTCGACAAGAAGGCTCGCATGAGTGCATGAGTGCACGAGCCTGGTATGTTAATTGAGTGAAGTTTATAAATTAAACCGTTGTTGTGACTTTGTCGAATGCCTTTGCGACATCGAAAAATAGTGAATCAGTACCTATGGGGTTTTTCAGGGTTAGCCCTGCAAGAATGTGTTCCGTTCAGCGGAAGGCCTGTTGAACGCATGAGTGCGTATTCCTAAATTCGAACTGTTCGTTGGGAAGTAATCTATTAGCTTTATTACGTGTTCTTTTAGTCGCCTAAGAATAATCCTCTCGTATACCTTGCCCACCGAGTTCAGGAAGCTGATTGGGCAATAGCTGCTGGGAAGTTTCCGCGGTTTGTGCGGTTTGGGAATCCCGATGACGTCCGCTTCAGCGGAGGGGAGCGTGTTTAATATTGCCACTAGGAGACAGATAATATTAGCGGGAAGTGCTTTGAGTATTTTATTATTAATCCCGTAGGGACCGGGAGCTGACCTCTTTTTGAGGTTTTTTATGATAATTGTGACCTCCTCGGTGGTCACAGGTTCTAACGGTTCGCCCGCTGGTGGTAACGACGCCCTAAGTGTCGTTGACGTTCACCATACGAAGGTGATCTTGGTCCGCGGGGACGTTGGACGGGGATCATTGGCTCTCTAGACTGTCCGCGAGATATTCGGCTTTCTCCGTGTGGTCAAAGGCGAGAGTAGCATTATCCGGTAATATTAGAGGCATTTGGGAGATGTTGTCTGCTTTGAGATCCCGCGCCAACCGCCAGTAAGCGGTATTCGAAGGCTCGAGGTCCGCTAGTGGCCCCATTTGTCATCATTGTAGGATTTTATGCGTTCTTTGACCTCCCTTTGGAGGTGACGCAGTCTAACGCAATTATCTGACTGGTATCTATCGTGAAGCTTTGCCGCGAGATTTTTTGACCTTATCAGTCGACGGAGACTTGAGAGAAGGGTCCCGAATTGATCTATCGACGCGGGGACCGTCCTTTTCGAGTCTTCGACGGCCGAGGTAAGGTGAGAAGTTAAGGAATCGATCGCCCGAAACGCCTTGTTGGGTGAGTCTCGTTTGGAGAAACGTCTATCTGCCGGGTGGTCGTGGCTCTGAGTTTACCTATGAGAGCACGCCAGTTAACGATAGTTTTGGTCTGAGGGACCTCGCCTGCCGACTAGCCCAGCTGGAGGAGCACTGGCCTATGGTCCGATGACAATTCGTGTAGCGGTTCAATAGAGTCGACCGCTAGGGTGATATTTTTAATAAGGGCTATGTCTAGTACGTCGGGATGTTGACGTGCAGTGGTAAGAGGGTATCGTGTCGGGGAGTCGGGGGCTATAACGTCGAAGTTATGAGAGCCCATGAGGACGTGAAGCGACTTGCCGTTTTGATTCTTCCGTGTCGAGTGCCAGGAGGTATGTTTGCAATTTAGGTCGCCTGCTATGACCACTGAGAGACCTAGGTTGATTAAGGTTCTGGTGTCCGATTCTAGAACTGTTTTCGTCGGTGATGGATAAACCGAGGCGATAACTATAGGGCTATGACCGGTCATAGCCACCCTACACGCGGTAGGTTCGGTGTTCGTTAATCGCGGAACCTCGAGCGGTACGCAGTGCAAGCACCTTTTGTAGTAGATCAGGGTGCCGCCTTTGGAGACGGTCAGCCTGTCTCCACAGATGATGCTATAGTTTGCGATCTTGGGATCGCTGTGGCTAGGTTTTAAGAAGGTTTCTTGCACTAGCATAACGTCGATGCTGTGTTTTTTAAATGGATCACTACTTCGTCTTTTTGATACCTGAGTCCGTCCGCGTTGAAGTACGAGACAGTCAGAGAGCGGGGTTTGACTCGACCTAACGGTGTGTTAGCCATTTGGGACCGAGTTAGGGGGTTGCCCGGCTGGGCATTGGGCCATTCTGTAAAGCCCAGAAGGAGCAAATGGTGCCCATGTACTCTGCAGTGATCTGCAGAATCTCAAAAGGGCTCTTGACCTGCTGGAGGTGGATCCCCATGTTGGTGAGGTCCTCCAGGGCGTTAAGGTCTAAGGAGCTGATGAAATTCAGAGAGTATGGGATCGGGTTTTGCATACCCTAAGGTTGGGGAGGTGTAACCTGCACTAAGGCGGCAGGCTGCACGGGGGAGGGGTTTTGGCCTAGAGATAGGCGCGACTTGTTTGCGCGCCATGGCTGTAGGCATTGCCCAGGCTGACTTTGCAGGGGCCTTAGGGGCTTGCAACGGAGCAGCGGGTTGGGGGACTGGAGTTGGAGCTGCAGCTGGAGTAGGGGCGGGTCTGGGAGCAGGCGCAGCCCTAAATGTGATAACTGGGGTTGGTTGTGATGCTGAAACTTTTTAGGATTTTGCTTTTTTTACAAAAGAAGTACGTATGCTTTTCCTATTTTAGACAAGATGAACGAGAACTAAGTTTACTCTTATTACATATATGCTGCACGTAAGGGACAAGGTTTTTAATTTATTTATTATATTATATATTATTTAGAAATATCTAAAAGACACCATGCAAATTCAGACATAATACTGCCAGACCTCAAGATAATAAATGGAGCAAAAATAAATAATTAAAAAGCGGCCAGTATCTTAGGTTAACTATGACATCAGGACCTCAAACACCTAAATCTCAAATCCTCGGGATAAAATAGATAAAATATAGGCCATAAAATCTGTATAAATGTTTTATTCAAAATCTCTAATATTCCATTTTCTTATATTAAACCAGGTAATTGGTCTAAATGAATTGGTGTAAGATTAGAGACTAGGAATTTAGACCTGAAATATAGAGGAAATTAATTGGAATTCTACTGGGATGGTTCAATTAGAATCACTAACTTATTTTTGATTTACTTTACTGTCGTAGGCGCACCTGTCATGTTAAGGAATTGAAAGAACAGTGGTTACTATTATTATCTACTTAGAATGGAATAAAATACTAGATTGCCAATTTGGTAACAATTTGTTTTTCAAGTTGTACAAATTATTTTACTTCATAAAATAAGAGGTAATATATATATTAATCTTTATATGGGATGTGGTGAGACCATCCCTTGATAACGAAGTGTAGTGAAGGTCTCACAAACCGACCGGGAATTTGTTTCCAATCTCGCATTAATGGCAATGGAAGTTTTTCGACGCGTGATCCTTTTGTATGAAGTGGATTATAATATTTTCAGCAACCGAAAAATTCTTTGATATTGACAACGTTGGATATTGGACGAAATCCTTCTAATAAAAATACGTCTATCAAAATATCTTTCTACCATCCGTTCAATAATACGATACGAGAATTGTGCGTTTTATGATTTCCTTTATTTCTTTTATATTAAATTCTAGGTTTGAAAGTTGTCAAAGATCATCTTCACTTGTTTTAAAAGATTTGAGGATTCTTTTTTTTAACTTAATTTTTTTTAACATTTGTCCGGTCTCTCCAGGATTGTAAGTTTCAGATTGGAATGATGCTCTGTTAGTTCAGGTTTAGATATAGAAGAATCTACGATTAAGAAGGGAAGCACTTCATTTAATTTATAACATACTAATTACACCCGGCCACCCCATATCCAAACTGATGCCATTCTGCATTTTGTAATGCGTTTGTTGCAATCCGAATCCTCCCAATTCTATACTTAGCTGTGGAGTATAAACCTTAAATCACTAGTCACTGAAAAATATATAGTAACAATATCCATAACAACCATAAAATTAGTTTCAATAATGTCTATACAATTATTCAATTTCGTCCAGCCGTGTGGCATCATGGACTGATTTTCTGGCTGCTGTTTAACGGAGGATAAGGTCTTGGTTTCCAGTCAAGAAACAATATTTTTGCATCAAAAAATATTGTTTTCTAGGGTTCCAGGAGCATGCTACTCAGGTCTCGTTTTCTTAGTAACACATCCAAACCCTCCATTAATGACACACATACATCACCCATGGTCCTGGTAATATATCCCGCTTTTCACATTTTCTGGATAAACCAAAATAATCCATGGTTAAAATAAAATTGACGTTCAGTAAATGACTACCGAGTTAATAATCAATATATGTATGAAAAGTTCCTATATGCTAGTATATATCCTATAGCTAGATAACTTCAATTGAAAAAAAATACCAAAGGACACTATATCAACACATCAGAGGCACTTCATCGTCGTAAACGGGTTAGATGGTCACAGCATAGCTTATTCACATTTCACCTGGAACTTATTAGGTCTCAAAGAGGGATGAGTCTTTTTTCGTATATTTTAATTGAGATAATTTTCTTTAATTGAACATAGAAAAAAAATGGTAGCTCAGTGTCCAGGCATTCGGTTTCAATGTCGTGTTACGCTAGCTAACCGACTGCAATCCCCAGTGCAGACACTATTGAAATTGTTAATTGCCGTTTTAAGTACTTATTTACCATGTGCTGGACAGTAATGGCAAGCATCGTAAGGAAACTTACATGAAATACGAATAAAAACAATAATTAAAAAAGTTTCGAAGTCTATTTAGATAGGAGGCCTCAACCAAGCATTGGGATACATGTATGTAGGCCGAGTTGTTTTTTTTAAATATAGTCGCTTCATAGTTTAACTGGCATTAGCAAACTACTTCATAGTTTAAGAAGCTAAAATTGGTGCGAGGGTTGTGGTTCAATTATTTTTTATTTAAGCTTATTCAAACATTTCCAAATGAAAATCACAGACGCTAATTGCGTTTACGGAACTTTTATCCATAAACATTTTCAGTGGAAAGCTTATTTTTTTTTAATTATATTTTCCTACTTTTTCCCGGGGAGCTCTCAAAATTATTACCGTTGTCCGCGAGTTGTTGCAAACAAGAATTAATGTTTATTATGGTCTGGAAACTTTTCTGGGAGTTTTATAAGGGCAATAAATACAAAGATGCTATTTAATCTGCTCGACCTACGTAAGGTGAGCTGTAGAGGTGAAGTACTGTAGAAGAATTTAGACCTTAATTTTTGCAATATACCTTTTTTTTAATGGTTAAGACACACAGTAATCATCTGAAGGTTAACTAAAGTGTTAACCTACCGGCTACCCATACACCTACATCCATACTCGGGAAAGAATCAAGATGCAAATGCACTGTCCCTGAGTACTGAGAAACATGCATTGTACAACTGTTGTATACAATGTGCACATTGTGATGTTACACATCCCATTGTATCTCCAAAATCTCCCATAATCATAAAACTTACAAGCAGCATTATACAGTCATTTCACGATGATATTCTGTGAGGGTATAGTTCTTCTTCAGTTGACCCGACACGCCACAGCTAGAAACGGGCTGCAATGTGGGACTTCATTTGGATACTCGTATAAATAATTATAAACGTGTTAACACAAGAGTGCAAGTGACTGTACCTAAACGTAGCTTAACCTGCGAATACGCTGAGCGTGAGTGAAGAGAAAAACGTTCATATGTGCCAACTGGTGCCTCTTACCGGTAAATAAATATCAATGATTTAAATCCAGAATTTACGTTGAGAGAGTGGTGTTATATAACTTTATATAATGATGCTCTGCAAGCGAGAAAAGGCGTGAGCCTATGTTATAACAATATCTGATAAGCTGATAAATTATTACTAAACAATATATTACATACCTAAAATTTTAGCGACATCATTTGATATCTCACTGAAGTGAATTCTTCACAAAGCCTGGTGTTTGTTTCTGATCTCGTATTAATGGGAAACGAGTTTTCTAACGGGCTTTTCTTTTGTATGAAGAAGATAACAATATTTTTTTATTTTCTGGCGCAATTCTTTGTCGGCGTTTATTGGAAGAAATCCTGTCAATAATAGTCTTTCAAAATATCGCGTAATATAAAACGCTATGCGAGATCAGTGGGATCTTTTTACGATATATTTAATGGTCTTTTATTTGAAATATGAAGAGTTGAAATATATAATATAAGTGTTCTGCTAGAAATACCTAGAACATAATTTTCTAGATATAGATAGAATGGTGAATTGTGTAAATAAGCGGAGGTCTGCCACTGCACACCAACTTTATTTGCCTGACAGTCGATTACAAGACTTAATAAGCAATGTTGGACCTTTTGCGAAGGTAGATACTGTTTCAGAGACATGCCACTCATAATTACACAAGACAAATGTAATACAATGGTAGAGCTACGCTGCAGTTAGATTCTAGATGCAGCATGAACGGATCAGCTCGACAGGGGAAGGACCACGCCCTCACAGAAACCAGTGTAAAATAGCAGCATAACGCTGCTTTCTTTCGACTGCTGAGTGTAGGGATCTGAAGACACGTTTTACTTCTGACGACGCTTTCCATTTAAGTCCACAGGGGTAACAAAGAAAAGAAATAATAAGAGATCTCGATCAGAGATCATAATGCACGTTTTATGATTTTTTATCAAGGATATACATGTATGTGGGAATCATGGGCAACAGGAATCACAATCATCAAATTTGCCATCTTCAATACTTTATTTTAGCACTAAGACTTGGCTTAATAGTATTCTTTCTACAGGCAGTTTATTATAGGCTTCAAATTTAAGTTTATGATTTATTTCCAAATTATTCAATGTTCTGAGACGGGTCAGATAAATTCTCGAATACCCTTACACGAAATTGTACAAGTGGAACCGTATCTCTTCAGGATTTAAAGCGCTCTGTACTAAGCTAGGCGTTTTGCCAACCGGTTCGTTCATTAATTAAACAAAACTACAAGTACGCTCTGCTCTTGGCAAAACACCTGATTACTAATTGCCTTCATGGGTAAAGTAATTAATTTTCGTGACTTGGCATATAACAACATGTTACGAAATCTGATATAACGTGGAGTAAGTCTTTAATTCTTATTATATACTAATAATTTAGTTCAGATATAATGTAGCCTTCGGTGGTAATTGCATTAGCCTATTAAATACATATTCATCCTTATTTACAAGACACCTACGCATTACAAAATTTAACTTAAGGTATATCTAATATATATGTTTCATGCTGGTATTAAAACGTATTCCACCATTGGTAGAAACGACCGATTCCTGCTTTCTGATACTGACTTATTACTTATTTATTTATATTAAGCAATAAAAAATATAAATAACAATTAACGAAACTCTACTGAACCTTATCGTGACATTATTATAACGTTTAAAGCATTCATGTTGTTCCCTACGAAATATATCTGATCTGACACACCCCATGAATAACAAAACGTAACAATAATTTATCTTGACAAGCTATCAAAGCATGATGGCTGTAGCACCAATGTTAAAGTAAAATTTTAACGTTAAAATTTCACACATATCAGAATATAAAAACCCATAAGGAAATGATATAATAATAAATTACACAAATAATTCTCCTAAAAGCTTAGTTCCAATATAAATTTACAAATAAACAAAAGGCATTCATCAAGACTAACGTTATACATGATGGACGAGCTGTCGTAATTTCGGTATTTATTATATTGCTTAGAATGAATTGTATAACCGACATAATTATTTTTTAAATATTTGATATTTTTAACATAATTATTCGTATTGAAAATAACATTGTCACTTATAAATATTGTATTCTCTAATTTAATTTTACAAAGTGATTCGTTTGGTGAGAGTAGGGACTCGGGAACTCAATTGCAGGTTCCATTTCACATCTCATGGGTGACAACGAATTTTCAGATTGAAATTTTGATGAGAATGGATGATGTCATAGGATATAACCTTCTACTGGGTATCTTTACCATCTGGAGCAGCAACGTCTAGTAACATCAGATGAGATTGTAGTCGGGCAAAATCTTACTTTTAAAATAAACCTTCGTGCACTATAACTATATGTTAATTAATCTTATATTTTTCGTGTTCGTGACAGTTCTGCCACGCACAACTACTCTGTGGAATCAGTTGTCGCCAGTGGTATTTCCGAACCGATACGACTTAGGGATCTGCGAGAAAAGAGCCTATACCTTTCTTAAAGAGTGGTTATTCATCTGCGACTCCTGTGGTGTTGCAAATGTTCATGGGCAGCGGTGATCACACCCTCAGGTGAGCAGCTTACTCATTTGCTACCTATTCTATAAAAAAATGTTTTTTTTTTATAATCTACTTATTGTGACAAATGGTTTGTGTGTCGAATGTGTAACATGGTACACGGGACGATTCAACGATGTACCCAAATCAGTCTCAGAAATACTTTTGCACTGGAATATTTGCAGATGCACTCAGGCGTTTGTTGACGTAAGTTTCATCCGTCTGTGTACTTTCAAGAGATATGTTTAACTTCTTTAATAAATGTATGCAAAACTTTTCGCAAATTAAAAAAGTCTCAAATTATTATTACATTTATAAACTATTTATTTTATTATACAAACAAATAACTTCATTGCTTAGGAATGTTTTAAATGTAATTACAACATTTAACTTTTCTTTTACTGTTGAAGCCTTCGGGTTGTTGTAGGCGTTAAACATGTTAAATCTGTATATTATGTACTTGTGGAATCAAAAGTTAGTTATAGTATAAATTTTTGGGTTTTTAACAGTTTTGGGCAAAGGCTTTTACTCTTGTACTTTGTACTCCAAAAAAAAACAATAAATATATATATAATAATAATAATAATATAAATAATGTCAAAATTCTGTAATGGGAATCTTGGAGGGAGAACTTCGGGAGACTGGGTATACTTATGATACCTTGTCTATATATAATGATTATTTTCTGTAGAGTAGGGTAGGAATCGTCTAGAAACCAGAAGAAGGCATCTAGCAGCTTCTTTCATCCCTAGACTTATAGACGAGCGATGGCCTCGGTATCAGGCGGTTGCGTTATATAATCAATTACTAGAGAAATGAGAGCAATAACACAGTACGATATTTTTACAAATAAATTTATAAAATGCTAATAAGAGAATGCTTCTATTCGATAACGGATTTTTTTTTATTACAATACTAAGAACTAGAGATTTCATTTTGTATTTAATTGGACTGTTATAATTTTTTTTAATCTGACTTTGTTTATTTTTTTGGGATTAATGACAACAAAACAAACCAAATTATTTAGATTTTCCTTTGATTTTTGTATATATTGTTAATGAATAAATATATTTTACTAGAGATTTTATTAATTTATTCCTTATTTAAATTTACTTCTATGCTCAGTTTTTAACCAGTTATTAAAAATGGTAATTTGTATTCTGAAGTAGAATTTACTGTGGTAGGGCACAATTTTCTTGAACTACTGCATGATGTCATACATGAATATACGAGTATGTTTAGAATATTTTGTAATACATTTAAGTACCTACGAGTAAGTTCAGAATATTTTGTAATACTTTTAAGCACCATTTTAAATCAAAAATATTGTTTATAATTTTCTTTAAGAAAAGTTATTAGCAATGCTAATGACAGTACTAATACTCCGCTGAACCTGGATGAATGGTGAATTCTAGATTCGAACCTACGACCTTAAGTTTCGTAGACCGTACCCTAAATATGTTTCATATAGATGTATTGTCAAATCAAAAGACTTTATACATCATATTAATTTAAATAATTGTAGCAATAGATATAGCACATATATGTACACTACCAAACATATATTAGCAAAGTAGGATTCTAAAGTAGCAACTTCCTAAACTAGTAAATACAGTGTGGGACCACCACGAAGCGATAATCTGCGATTAAAGTTCATGCTATTCATAGCATAGAATATGATAAGACAAATTTCGTCTAAAGCTGCACTAGAGTTATAATTAGAGACTAGTTAAAATTGTTCAACATAATCCACGAAAAATTTTGGTCTTATGGAATTACAGCATTATGCATTATGCTATGTAATGTTTTGTATTGAGTAACTGAAAACATTCCATCTCAGGGATGACGCAGCACCATCTTGAAACTTCATTCATAGTGGTTATTGGCTACATTTATCACACATCATCAAGCTTATTTTCTGTTTCCGTTTGTCCACCTTAACTTCAATATAGTTGCATAGGAATATTTAGGCGGATACAATTATATGTTTTAGCCTCAAAGTACCCGATCTCTTCGATTCTTAAAATAGTATTATCTTTATCTTTATTATCTACATATTTGTTTTATTGTGTATATATAATTACAATTATCTAATACTATAGAACTAGAAATTTATTCATTATTGTTATTGCGATTATTAAATAAATAAATTAACACTCAAGATATTTACAATGACGTATATTAAAGTTCCAAGATCGCTTTATATCGTTTCAAAAAGCTAACAATAAAGCCAATAAAACACTTCCTACTTAATTACACAGTTCCAGATGCTATCGAAATCTAACTAGTTACTGTATTTTATTTGAAAAGGAGTGAGAAATGGCTTAGACTGAACGGAATTGTTTTAAATGCAAAGACTATTGTTGGTGTTGTGAATTCTACTGATTAATGCGTTTCTGTCGAGCAAATGTCAGTTACTTTACTGAGAAAATAAACAATTAAGTAAAATAAACTTTAAAATAAATTCGATTGAATTTTAAATTAGAGTGATTTATTTTGTGTTTTGTGTCTATTTCTATAAATTTTTATTTATATATATTGAATTAGGGTTTGCGTATGTTTTAATAATATTGGCTGGTTATAATTTCAATTGTTCGAGGTTAAACTGACAAGTACGCTTTTACAGAATATTAACTTAAAATTAGTAAGTCGGTAAAAATAAGTATTATCTCTGGGGAGTCAAAGGAACTGGAGAACTTATTACTTGCTTGAGACATTCTACTTTAGTCTTCCTTGGTGACAATGCTTTTAGATTATGATACCTGATATGATTATCGTAGGAATCACTTACAGTCAGACTAAATGTGCACTCGTTTGTTACGTTCTATTTTTACAATATTCTGTGTGATAAATTAGCAAATACCTAGTGGTCAATACTGACTGCAGCTTATGTCGTATGTTACATGCATTGTCCTGAAGACTGAGATCAGGTCTCCGGATCGAATCAAATCGATTGAAGTATTTCTATGCATCTCTTTGCTGGTCTCAGTAAGAAACACTTGTGTACAAGTCACACACAAATTAAGATGCTTTGCAGTGTTAGTTTCATGCATAAATAATGTATTTAAACATACGAAAATATATAGTCTTTTAAAATTATGATTAACACCTTATACCAAATTATTTAATCAAATCTTATTATATACTAGCATAATTTGGTATTGGCAAAACTTTTAATGACGTCAAAACATACAATCATTAATTTATTCAAAGTAGAAATAATTGATACTACCAAACATAATTCGGATGTATTTACAATTTGATAATGACAAAATGGCTGGAAAAATTATACTTTTTCAATTGTCGCGTTAATAAGAATACTGTTAATATTCGGTTTTTTTTACCGTTCTGTTATAAAAAGCCGTCGGTGGAGCAAGGAGTTCAGTGAGAGGAATCTATCACTATACATGGGCTTTTAGTTTATTTTACTATATAATATAGGTCAGTAATTTATCGTTTCATTTTTTTGTTTAAATTCCAAATATGTGATGACATAATGGTTTAAAAGGATAAATAACATTATTGTTTAAGCCTATATCCAGTCCATTACTGAATACAAGCGGTCTCCAAGGACTGTCAAGTGCATATAAACCCGTGTATGAGGAAAATCCATCGTCTCACAATATTTCCCACGTTCCACCTGACGTACATGCGGAGACTGCGGAAGATGCGGAGAGCCAGCACCTAAAAGTGAATAGCAGTCTTGTTCTCTTAGTCACAGGCTGTCCTACCATTGGCACGTCTTTGGATGAAAACTCTTTAATTTATTTGAACATTGATCAAACAATTATTTATTACTTTTAAATTGATAAAATTATTATATTATTATATTATAGTTATTAGAGTTCGCTAAATGATTCTTGTAATAGCCCATGCTTATGATTATCAAGTTCAATGAAAACTGGTACTTATATTGGAATATTTGCCCATGCTTCAATAGGCATTTTAGGGAAATCAGTTGTTAATAAAAAATATAAAATATTTGTATATTTTGGATTCCAAATAATGTAAACGAATGTTATCTTTTCTAAGAATACAACCCAAAAACATGTTATTGCTAATCACCATTTTTGCACCTGTGTACGAGCTAGAAATACTGTACCAGCTACGAGATCAAAGCTTCAAGCTGTACTCGCTGAAAAATGAGATGGCGTTTCTCAAGAAAAAATACTAGGAGCTGTAATTAGAGCCAAGGCCACTTAACATACTGGAATTGCTTTTATTATTTAATTCATGATTGTTTTGTCTTTTTGTCTGTATTTTAAGAGTAAATATTTTCTTTTTTTAGATGAATTTTTTATAATTCATTTTTTTTATTAATAAAAAAGTTTGTATTGATATGACTGTGTTCTCGTTTTAAAGCTAAAACCTTTATCTTATTGAATCAAAAAATAAATCTGAGCAACAGTTTTATTACGAGAATATTTTTCGCTTTTTTAGCTAACGAGTGTATGTTTTTTTTGTTATGATTAAAATTGATTTGAATTTGATGAATTTAATTGTTTTAAATCCTGGAAATAAGCTCAAAAATGCAACTTTTAATTTTATTCTACACCACAATGAAGTTTATCCCTTAACCTTGATTAAAATGTTTGTCATTTGGACTTTGTAACATTTTTGCTAGAGTTTTGAATAATTTATTCCTTATTTAAATTTCATGTCCATGCTCAGTTTATAAAGAGAGTGATTAAAAGGATGGGTCCGATAAGGCGTCCTTGCGCCAAGAATTCTAATTTGTATTCTGAAGTAGAATTTATATTAGGAGGGCCCGATTTTCATAAACAACTTCATATCATAAATGTATGCTTAGAATATTTATTAATATATTTTACTAGTATACTGTGGGTATATAATAAAAATTTACGGCCCTACAATATGGGTCAAGTCATCAATATAATGTAGATATTACTTGATTTCAGCTACAAAAATAATGACAAACATACAAATTCACAGAAATTTATGAGTATAGTCATTCAGGGACGCAAGTAAGTAATTTGTGAAAAAGTTATATATTCATGATGGTCACAAGTATTTATTGTTAAATTATAAAATAAATTTTGCAGTATTGTATACGGTGAATAATGTTTATATATATACTATATATATAAAACATTATACTAAATACCTAAATTTTCATACAAAGTATATCACTGAGTTGTCACAAATTTCATACATTACTTTAGTCATCACTAGAAAACATCACCCATTTTTTGGTATTTTTCCATCACCGCTCTAGCTAAGTACAATTATTATTATTAATGATATATGAATAAAAATTATTTTTCATTCGAGTCTTACTTAACTACACTGTTCAAGATGCTATTGAAATCTAACTATTTACTGTATTTTATTTGAAATGTAGAGTAAGAAATGGTTTAGAGTTAGACTGATAGGAATTGTTTTAAACGTTGGTGTTGGGAATTCTATTGATACGATTCCGTCTAGTGAAGGTTAATTACTTTGCTCAAAAAGAAAACATTTAGCAACGAACTTAAAAATTAATTTGTTTGAATACTATGTGTGATTTGTATGTATTTATTAATACGTTTCTTTTAAGATAGAATTTAGTGGCCACGTATGTATGTTATGAACTTACTAATAATAGTAACAATTAGATTAACTTTAAAATAAATCCCATTATAGTGATTGATTTATTGCCTACTTGTCACTCAAGAACCCATTCTTCAGTTATCGGTTTTACAAGTTTTATGGCCAGCCTATTGCCACTTCAGCTTGCTGATCTTTTAAGCTATGTTGGTGAGCCTCGTTTTACTTCAGATGCTGCGTATTATTTCACGCAGAGAGCACAACCCCCGATATAATCTTTGAATATAAAAATTTTCGATCGTATTTATGCTTAGAAAGATCCAAATTATCTTTATCTCTTTACTTCCTTATTGTCTATATCTAATATGTAGAAACCTAACAATCAACGTGATATGGGCTTATGCAAATCCCAGAGGGTCGTTGACGACGGCAAATCGATCTGAATTGTATTATACGCTTCCAATGTGGATTGCCCGGCGGTAGTACTACAGTGAATTGTGATGTTTGTATGTATTCCAAACATCTCTAAAAAATATAACAAAATTATGTGTCGTGCTTGCTGTCGTTTTGGGTAATTTCTCAAATAGCAGTTTAAAGAATACTAGCATCTTTTTTAACTTTATTAACAATCCCAGAAACCTTAGGCGGCTATTTCACACTGTCAATCTTGGAAGGCATTACCCACAGGCGGTCTCGCCAACCTATTCATGTCGCAGTAAGAATCTAACAGCATCTTGGCTCTCCCACGTATTGTAACTGTTACTATCCGATTTAAAGTAAAGCACGATTTTTAATAGTGCTTTTAAGTTTCAAAAGTTTTTCTTAAAATATAATATTACGAAATAACTAGTGTTGTGTAAAAACCAATCATCCAACGACATACTTTAAAATAGACATATCTAAAATAAAAACAAAAATTAACATTGCGCCTAAGAGTAGATGTAGTTATATTAAAAAGTTAATTAATAACTATGTAGTCTATTAAAACAAAATAAGAAATAAACACAAAGAAATATGAGATATTAGTGCAATATCCAAAAATATTCTAATATGTAAAACCAAAATAATTTAAAATTTCTTTTTCAGGCTTACTTATCTTATTTTAACTTTTTTATTCTATTATAGTAAAAAACACATTAATTTCTTTTACTAAAACAGATCAATAAGTTATTATGGCACAACCCGTGTCCTCGGTTAGACGTGTTACGAATTCTCCTTATATTAAAATTTTGAAATAATGGAAAAGGTGATATTTTGTGTATGAATCTTACATAGAAACAATCGGAGTGTAATAACGTTGACGATAGTGTATTTATCATATGTCTAAAAGTCTAAAAAGGTGCAGGTGAACAAAGAGCTGGACTTTGGACTCATTCGCGCCCTAGTACTTCGCATTGGCACAATTGTTTCTGCTAATTACAACGAGGCTTTATTTTTTACTGCACTTCGTAAATACTCCGTGGTGTCGGTTACGACGGTTCTAAGACCGTTGTAAAAACAAACATATCTTTTTCTTTATTATAAAATTGAAACGTCGAATACTAAAATGTTCGGGGTGCTTAAACATAATTCTTAATGAAGAATATATGAATTGTTTTTCATTTCGTCGCAAGTACGACCTGGAATGCGCTAACATTTCATCTATGAGATTTCAGTCAATGAACAGGGATCTTAAACAAAATTGGGAATGTGTGGAATGTCACAGTAAAGAACGAAGGACAGATAACACCAACACTCCGTTCATTCTAACCGCTCTGAAAATTTAAAAGCATGGATGAAGACGAAGGAGTTCTTAAAGTTACACTTCGCACTAACAGGAAACAAGCTAGTCCACCCTGTACTTCAGCCTGTGATAGTCCTATTACTGAAAAAAGACTACGTGACATTTTCAAGCAAGAAATAAAAAGTACAATTGAAGAACTCATTTAACAACAATTAAATAACATTGATGAGCGCCTAACAAGTTATCAAGAATCAATGGTATTTTTAACAGGCAATTAGAAGAGAAGAAAATCTCCATACTGGAAAAGGAAACAATTATTGAGAGTCTTCAAAAAGATAACCGAGTTTTTAAAACTTCCGTGAAAGATTTGTCAAGTAGGCTTCGTCAGGTTGAACAGCATATGCGAGACAATAACATTGAAATAAATGGCATCCCTGAACATAAATCGGAAAACTTATTGACAACATTGTTACAGTTAAGTCAAGTTATTGGAACATCAATCTCTGAGACCGATGTTATGAACTTACGCGAAGGTCTAAAATTAATAAAGACAGCGCCAGGCCGAGAACGATAATTGTCAAATTGTGGACTCCACGTCTCCGAAATTCAGTTCTGGCTGCTGTGTGGAACTTTAAC
The DNA here is from genome assembly GCA_029286865.1 of Teinopalpus imperialis. Classification (NCBI taxonomy): domain Eukaryota; kingdom Metazoa; phylum Arthropoda; class Insecta; order Lepidoptera; family Papilionidae; genus Teinopalpus; species Teinopalpus imperialis. The sequence continues at coordinate 8,332,316 of JAGSMU010000008.1, read as the reverse complement.
AAAAAACATCAACAGGACAAACTATGTACGCAACATTTAGGATTCGCTGAACCACGCATTCCAGTGTTTATATCGGAACAGTTATCACCTCACAAGAAGTCTCTCCATGCAACTGCTCGAATGAAGGCAAAGAGTATGGGTTACAAATTTGTCTGGATTCGTAACGGAAATATGTTTATCAGGAAGAATGAATCTAGTCAAGCAATTTTAATTAGAAGTACCTCAAGCTAAGCAAAAAGCACCTAAGTAGAGAAAAAAAACAAAGAAACGTTTAATAGCTTCGGAGTTAATATTCGCAATGTCCTCCAAAGAACCAGGCACAAGTCAATCATTCCGTGAGATTACCAAAACTCCCTAAATTCTATAAAATTTACTGAACAAGACTTTTTAAAATCAATAAAGACAGTAAACCCTTCGAAGAGTGCAGGTCCAGACAATATCACTCCCTTATTTGTCAAACGTTGCGGAAGTGTCATTGCTTTCCCTCTGACTTTAATTATCAACCGTGTAAATCCCTGACGAATGAAAAAAAGCTAGAATCGTACCAGTGTATAATAAAGGAGATCAATCTGATGTGAAAAACTACCGACCTATCTCGATATTGTCATGTTTCTCAAAATTATTTGAATCCTTGGCGTGTACTATTATATCACGCCAATTCGCTTTACCAACATAGGCTCAAATCAGGTCGTTCTGTAAACATGAATCTAACAACTTTAATATCAGACTTGTTGGAAAATTTAGACACGGTTCATCAGGTAGATGCCACCTACACTGATTTTTCAAGTGCATTTTATAAGGTTGACCATCAAATTCTATTGGAAAAAATTGAGTCTTAGGGCATTTTCGGACCAATGTTAAAGTGGGTGGCGAAAATGCTTGGCTGTATAAAACGGAATACAAAGGGATTGAAATCATTTTAAACTAAAATGGTGTTATACAATTTACAAGTCCGCAGTCAATTGGAGTATGCTAGCGCAGTCTGGAATCCACTCTCAACGAATTCAGCACGTACAGCGCATATTTACTAAGTTTATTGCTTTCGGCGTATCAGGTTTTTCACACAGGAACATCTACGATATAAACCGTTCCAGATGATATCTTTGTATGAACGATGTCTCATGAGCGATATCGTATTTCTGTACAAATTGATTAACAGACTAGTGGATTGCTCCTACTTACTATCGCGTATATCACTTAAAGTTCCATTTAATATACCCCGGAAGCCAATACAGCAACTTTTTATCCCTAAGTGCAAAACAAGGACTGGGTTACAGACTCCTATAGTAAGGATTTGCTGTGAATATAATGCTGTAACAAGAAAAAACCCTGAAATCGATATATTGCACGATTCAATCGTTAATTCTAAGCGTAACGTGCTGAAAGCATTCCAAGCACCGGCTTAGTGGCTGCTGTATATAAAGTTTACTTTCTTTTTTATTCATTTCATTTCAATCTAATTTTTTTTAATTTTTATTTTATTATATCGGTTGTCTTTCGTTTAGACTTTAATCGCTATTAAATTGTTTATTCTCTATATTGTTTATGGTTTTTATTGACATTTGAATTATTTTTATTTTTAGATAATTTAATTCTGTTTTTTGTTTTTATTTTTAATCAGTTATTGTTTAGTTTTCTTCATTAATTAATTTTTGTAATATGATAACCGTTACTTATAACAAATGTTGTGTTCATCTTAAATTGGTACATGCATCAGATTCATTAGATAGAGATCCGAGTCAAGGTTTCATACCTCCTTATGAGGGGCCTACGGATCATGTTGTCGCCCCCTCTGGGGTCAGCGTGCAGCAGTGGTGCAGCAGCGGTCTCCGCGCCAGCTTCGCAGTGGGCCCCCCACTCGCGAGTCTAATTAGGTAAAGCTGTAGATGTCTCTGGACCAAAAGCAATACTCATAAACAAAAAAAAAAGTATTTATGGATTAAGAATGTTTTCATGTATGCACTGTAGATGACCCAAATTAAATAAATAAATATGTGAATAATCATGTCGGTGATGTATGCGTTAAATTAAGTGATAATTTTATTCGTCTAGGCCATATAAAAATCTAATCCAAACGATAGGAAAGCGATATGTATTATAATCTTAAACAAATGAAACGAGCCAAAATCTTACAACCTAATCGCTAGAGACACGGCGGCACATCGCTATGACCGGGATGGATTGTATACAACGATTGTGTAACTAAAATACTTTAATTAACGATTCTTATTTAAAGAAGAGAGTGGTTTAAAAATGAAAAAATATGGTGATGAAGAATGATACGCATACGTTTTTACAACATTCAATCTGCATTTTTAATAAATAAAATTTTGCATTGCAAAGATTCGACGGATGGATAAACAATGGGCATTTGAATTTAAATACTTTTAAATTGAAGCCTGAGTCCATAACACTTTAGCTCTTTCGCACTGAAACAAAGAGTAGCTCTTTGTTCTAAGTAGAAGAGAGTCGAGGAGACTCGTTTATTTAATTAAAGACTTTGTTCACTAAAATTGTGAAAGAGATGGATTTTTAGGAGTTTACGATCTTGAGTTTACGATATACTGCTTGACTGGCTAACTAATGACTAATTGCAAAATAAATTTAAACCGATTTAAAAAGATATCTGATTTATAATCAGTAAATATAAACTAGTAAAATTTATAATTGAATCACGTGTACCCCACGTTTTGTACAGACGGATACCTTTCAGATGATAAAGGAAATAATGAAGGAACGAGATAGTATTCTTTAGAACCGTAGCTGCAGTATAATTTGATAAACCTGTTTCGCGAGAGCGTCTGACTCAAGGGTGCCCGAGAGGGCCGAACTTCGGCTCGGTCAGTTGCTTCTGACAGAGGATTATCTAAATTAATATCGCTATTATTATTAACTACCTGTACCACGACTTCGAAATGCGTGGGCTCTGGAGAAGAGCAAAACGTCGGTTGATCTTTATCCCCAATGATTTAAAACAAAACGATATCGGCTGATTATTATCTGATTTGGAAAATGGAAAGAGGAAATTTTATTGTTCCACTTAGGATGGACGAGTTGGGAAATTACAGGTTCTCAGAGTTTTGGGCATGCAACAAAGAAGGATGAAAACTATATTACGGGGAAATGATAAATGTGGAGGAAATAGGAGAATAATAAAGCAATGCGAGATAATCTATGCAGTTTTTATCGAATTTACCATGGAGAGTGTTCTTAGGAGTTGTTCGGATTAATTCCATCCACTGAGTTTAAACATTACACGTACTGCATCACGACAGAATTCACATTATCCGAAATTTTCTGCCACGTGCAACTAATCTGTGGGATTTGTCTATATTTTATTTAATTGTATAGTAGTTTTTCTTATTTGTATGTTTCCTTATTTTAGAGTTTAAGACGAATTTTGTACAAATATTCTTTTATTAATAAAGAATAATTTATTAATATGAGTGTCATCTTATTTTAAAACTGAAGCCTACACCTTTAATCTACTATAGTTAAAAAATAAATCTGTGTAGCAGATCTTTTACGAAAATAATTTGGGCGGAAGCACATGGCATGAGTCAATTTTTTTGCCCACGAGTATAGTTAAGGATAATGATGATAAAACTTAACCGTAAGTATTTGGACAAAAGCATAGATGAAAGTTGTTATTATTGCCAAATCCGAATTAGATGCGATAAGAGCGCAAGAATGAAAAAAATCCAATGTAGTGGAATTACATATATGTACATAGCTTAGTATAAAACTATAATTATGTGTAGTAATAACAATCTAATGTCAATGGATGTATAAATTATCAATTTATCTTGCTGTTATATAAAGGTATCTTCTCACGCAATGCAGACCTCTTCTTGCTTTGGAAACAAGCCAACCCTATTGTTATTTTTTACCATGTTACCCTCTTAACTGCAGTGTTATGAAGTTCAGTATATAATGTTACGAGGTTTAATATGTTCTTCAAATTAATTGTAGTTATTTGAACGTTACAATGCATTTAGGTAAATAAAAAGAGTGAAAAAATTCACAATCACAAAAATGAGTACGACTTGGCTGTGTAGTTAGTAGATATTTTAAAGTAAAAGTAAAAAAAAATCAGAACAAGACTCTTAATAGACATTAGGAAATGCAATTAGTGACAGAAGCTGCTGGATTCAGAAAAGTATATTTTTGATGTAATGAATTTTATCATTTCCAATTTTAAAAAAGAGAACACATAGGTTATACTCCTGTGTACAACAACGATTTCAACTCATGTGAAGTTAAAGGTTTAAAAGCGGTAGGTTTTTACTGCATGAACGTATTCCGTTTTCTTTTTAATCCCATGGTTTCCTTATTCAATGCCACACTTTTTAAATATCACCATTTTCTAATACTACAATGAACGTGACTGCCAATTTCGACGGATTTAAAGTTTCCGTAACAAACTAAATTTATTTTTATAACCACGGTGCCAAACATGTTATTCAAAAAACTCCGATCAAAATAAAAATAAACGAATGCTTTGCAAAATAGCAACACTGATCTTAAATCCATAGAAAAGTTAAAGTAATATTTATTACAGTAATGTGAAAATAATACTTTGTATGATTTTTAATTCATTGTCTTGTCGTCATTGTCAATTAATTCTAATGACGGTTGTTTATTATACTATATAAGACGGAATAATTATGAACAGACTTGATAAGCTTCTCATATCAAACATTATGATGGTCATTGATAATTTATTTTTATTTATAAACTTTTGTACAACTAACATATGCACAAAGGCGGACTTAATGCCTAAGGCATTATCTACCAGTCAACCTTGGGAGGGTTCAGTGAAATCAAGGTAGGGACAGATGCATAATAATAAAGAAAAAAGAGACATACAGTACATCTAAATGCTTATACAATTATGTATACATATCATTATATATTATCTTAGTAATTTATAATACTAAGTAAAATAATAGATATTTATATAAATTTACATAAACTATAAAACAAAAAAATATACATATTATAAATACAAACATATCTAAAAGTAAATATATATATAAATATATACATAATTATTATCGATGTAGTGAATCTGCTGACACTATTTCCAACAAATGCTTTCGAATTTTTCGTTTAAACTCTAAGCGACTTCTACTTACTTCATTGATTAATACAACAATGGTTATGTTATTTTACTCACCATGATAAGAATTGGAAAATCGTATGAGAACCGAATATTTTTGCTAGCGTTTCCTTGAAGAGGCCTATGCCCTCCTGTGGACTTGATTTATCTTCTGATTTATATCCTTACCTCTGTGTATCCTTGGCTTTGTGATCCTCACATTTTATACGACAAACGAGCAAAAAGTTCACCTGATGATAAATAAGTTCTGCAGCTCATAACTATCAATATCTAAACGAGCATGAACGTCGATCGCGTTCGAGAGTCTGTTATGGACGACCCACGACAGCCATTGAGATTGCGCGCAGCTTCTCTAAATTTGAACAAATCTACGGTGCATCGCATTATTTCGAAAGATTTACATTTTCACCCCTATAAAATTGTTATTATTCAAGAAATGAAGTTCCTGACGATCCTGATAAACGATTTATTCCCTGGAAGAGTAATAAGTCGCCGAGGAGACATCAATTGACCACCGAGGAGCCCTGATTTAACGCCTGCTGATTACTTCCTATGCGGCTAGCTGAAAAACAAAGTTTACAATCCATTGCCACCCAACCTGAATGTTTTAAAGCAAAGAATCACTGAAGAAATCAACTCTATTCCACGAGCGATGCTCTAGCGAGTTTTTGAAAATTTTAGCTGCAGGTTAAATGAGTGTGAACAAATGAATGGTGCGCATTTGCAAACGGTTGTTTTTCATAAATAAACTTCAAGAATTGCTCTTTAAATAAAGTTTAAATAAAACGAGATTTAATTGATATTTTGTTTTTTATTTAACATCTAAAAACGAAAAAAATTCTGAGACACTTATTTATCGATAAAGACTAAGATGCCTGGTTTCTGGTATTAGAGTAACTAAATTACTTGCTAAGATGATTTTTTTCAACTTGAATTATAGTTATGTTATCCTATCATATGAATTTTTATTTTATTTATTGTTATTTTTTCAATATAAATTTGTGTATTGTGAATATTAAATTCAACTTTAATAGTATTTCAATTTCAATCCTATTCTAACATTTTTAGTTCTTTATTATTAATTTGTTAAAAACCATTTTTTATATTAATTTGTTAATTGCTATTGTCACAATTTCACCAGACCTTTGTTTGATTGGTACAGAATGCCTTGGAAATGAAATTCACCTATTTGGCTATCCAATTTTGTTTTGGTTAATGCAATAAACGGTAAATAAATGAATAAGCTACCCAAGGTGTTAATAGTTCTGGATATACATATGTAACCGTGTACATATGTAACCGTGTACATATGTAATCGTGAACGATACGATGTTTTTCGTGTCGTTCACGGTTTGCGACATTTGGTGATAGACTAGACTGAACAAAATTGTTTGAACAGGCAATGAGCAGCAGAATTCCATCAGAGCCATAACACTTATTCACACTTGCAATAAATCGTTATCCTCTATCATGTATCCCCCACTTTGCAATCTGCAACGAGGACATCCTACGTAAAACTATAGCGGCCATGAGTTTTAGTACGTAGAAGGAATCAGAAAGGTGAAGTAGGAATAGGTTGACCACATATGTAGTGGACGTCTTAATTGAATTTTAGAATTAGCTATACGGCATAGCAGTTGGTTATTATCAAGCTAATATTGAAAGTAATGATTAAACATGAGCCGTTAGTAGATATTAAATCCATCTGAGTCACAGTGATGTAAACATGCTTCTGGCTCCCAATGGATTAGTGGGATTTTGGTTCGTTTCATTTGATTATAATTATTGTACACATCGCGTCCCTTTCGTTTGATAGGCAGCTCGGGATTTGTTTGAGTTAAGCAAACGAATTAATCGCTTTATTTGACGCATTAAATATATCAAACATGTTTGCTTACATTTGATTTAATTTTTTTAAGGGTAATAAATAGTAAAAAAAAATTGTTTGCACGCCAAATATCTTACGGTTTTGTTGTCTAGTGGTAAGAATATTACTACATGTGCTCTGGTTGTTTGTTTATACGTTTCGAAATTTCATAAAATAATTCTTTAATGAAATCGAAATATCGAGAATAAGTATTACTAGGTTGTATGTTTTGAATATAAATTGCTTGGAACTGAATAGTAATAAATAAATTATTTTAATGTCTGTTGCCAATGTATGCACACAATTTACTGTGTTATAAAATTGCACAAACATAGATATTTGTTCGGTTATAAAGCAAAGGAATGAACGTATTACTTCACGCTCATCTTAAACAGCCATCAGAAAAACTCTTACCTTGCAACTCTCAAACACATTCCCCACAGACTCCAAAATCCGAAATCAAAGTAGTCATAACATTCGCTCTTCAACACAGATACGCCAATCAGTCCGTGGCCTCCTTTCAGAAGAAATAGTTCAGACCCCAGTGTCTTTTAAAAATGGTCTAGTCTTTAAGGTGCTCGTCTCTTTCAAATCGAAGTTGTTTTCACTAGACGCTAGCAACTCTACTAAGTCTAAATTACTTAATATACCTAGATAAATATTGCGCACTTTATACATTAAATTTGATAAAATATAAAAAAAGTGATTAGTTTTTGATATATGAACTGGTTAGATTTTCATCCATCCATCTAATATATTAATAAATAAAAAATATTAGTTTTTTATTTTATCAACCAAGACAAATAAAACTTACTCATGTGTAAACAACTCAAATATCATTCAAATTTCTAAGTATTTTTAAATCATTGTAAAATCTCTATATTTAGGTATCACTGGTCTCCCTTCAAAAGAGCATTGTAGCATTGATCACCGCGTGGCCCCACTGTGGATTGACGGACATCGCATGCCTCCAATTTATTCTAAAAAGTTTTTTGTAACTAAGAGAAACTAAAAATCGCACAGTTCCCCTGATAGTACATGGACAGTGGCCCATAAACATCTACAATCATCCTCAATATTCTTGCCTCTTCCCTGAGGTCTGAGATGGAAGGTCTTCCTACTAGTAAATAGACCATATAGAACTTACACGATACTAGCCTTCAACGTTGATCAAAGAAGAGCGTACAGGTGCTGAGCTGTCAATATTTCTATTAGAATTCTCATCGATTACTACTTTGCAAGTTTGCGAGAGATAGATGGATTTATGAACGTGGTGACAGCTTGCCCTGGCGCTGTAAAAATACTATACTTGTATCGCGTTCTAGTTGTTCCTTATTGACAAAGAGGGTATAGTGTAAAACTCTATAAAACCCTTTCCTTCCTGATCAGCAAGATAATATAAATATAGAATTTTTTGATAATAGGAACATTAATCTTAGTGACACATATAAAATACTATAAATGGCGAAAGATATTACTAAGCACTTTCTATCATGGTTCGATTGAAGTCGAGTATACTTGCCTAATGCAGAACACTCCTCCATACTCAAATGTAAGAAGTAAATGTAACATAGATCCCAGCGGGCGCCACCGACCCTTCGTGCGACTAACACGAACAGAATATGAAATGGGCAATTTTCGCATGATTTCATGTTGTCTCACTTCGCGTATGATTAATTTTGATGGAGTAATTGAACCTTTAACATCTTATTTGAAAAAAGTATTAATGTGGTATTTATGCGGAGGAGTTATATCACAAATATAAATTAGTACTAGCAATAAGGTGTAGGAATGATCGGGGGTGGACCAGAAATTGACAGAATGCCAATGTTAAATAAAGCCTAGCACTTGCTTCGTCTAGTTCAGAGATGGATGATTGCATCTTAAGCCTTAAGGTTAACAAAACATGATGTTATGTTACTTTATTATGAATGAAAGTGAGTGTCATGAGTCACAGGAATTACGATCAGGCCCACTGTGTCCTCTTATATCAATCCCCATTTTCATATACGCCGATATATTCTGACAAAGTCAGCAGATCATCCACTAAACTAATTCTATGACTTACATATGTTTGTAGTAACAGGTTGTAGGGCTATTCTAAACTAAATTAAAACGTATAATATGGTAAATAGACAATCCCAAACCAGACCAAAATACAATATATCATATATTCGCCATACCTTCTACTGGATTTTAGGAAGGATTTTCTTCTTGTCAAGCTATATTTCCACCAACATCGTCCACTACTAAACTTCACACATCATCTTGAAGTGCGATACTGAGCTAAATGGTGCCATCGAATCCTCATTCACTCTTCGTCACTTTAATTCAAAAAATTCAGATGAGTGTTCAGATGACATTTTTTTTTTTTTTTATTTTATTTATTTATTTTCACCACAACTAAAATACATAGATTAAAAAATTTTACATAATAAAATCATGTAAGATACTTATACCTATGTCTCGCATAAAATCAGATGTCAATTTTTGATACAAAAGAAAAGCACTTACGTCTTTTATCCAAATAGGGATGGACAAAGATGGCGAATGCTGCGACGTTTTACTTTCACTTGCTTTGAGCTCATTCAATAAATCTACTTCGATTACTTTATCCTATTTGCCTATCCTATGTAACTAGGGTTTATTATCAGCGTATATCAGTTAAAGTACCTGGGTGATGTTTTGCGAACATCAAAAATGTCGACAAGTGATTTTGTACGTAATCATTTAAAAAAATTGTACAAGTCACATGGTATTCTAACTTATGTATAAATATTATATCATAAGTCCAGCATCGGTCACGTAAGAATTTCTCAGAAAATAAATTAAGTAACAATAAAACTGGAATAATAATAGTATTATTTATTCACTTCGTAGTCTTAAAGCCTAAGAAATTGCCTTAAAATCGTGAATTTGTTTTGGGGCAGCAAAATTGGATGTAATTCGCTTCAAATCTAAGTGCCTTTTACTGTAAAGGATATTTAGTAGTTTAGTGGCCTAAGGCGAGGCGAATGATGTTGTGTTCTAAGTCATAAGGTAATACAGGTTTAAAGAATAATTATCAGCTCGTCATCATTATATATTCTAGACAAGCCGTGTTATTCACATGTGGCATGCCATCAAAGCGCAAGGTCTAATTGCGTTTTAGCAATTGCTGTTGTCAAATACCTCACGCCCTAATTGACCCATAAGATATTTTGTCAGGGACTGAAGTACTGATGATTAGAAAAAAGAAATCTTCTTTTCAGCCCACGACTTCTCTGCTGTTGCGGATGGCCATGGGCGGTGGTAATAACTTACCACCTGATGAACTGCTAGCTCGTTAGTCAACTATTCTAAAAAAAAATCTGTAGTAACATAATCATATAGATTGTGTAGTGATATACTAGTATTATAGTTTTAGCATTGAAAATACTATTTAATATCGATTATTTGTAAGTCTTACAAGAGCCTTGCCCTGGTTTTAAAAAGGTAAAATTTTTGCAACGATGTTATACTTAGGGTTAATGGTAAGAATGTCCCTGCTAAGTGGCTGCTAAGTATATTTTTCAAATAAAACATATTTTAACTTAGTTTTACTGTTTTTGGGAATACTTTATGTAAACAAACAATCATATAGGTAATCTGACGGTAAGTTATGACTAAAGCCTATATACATTTCCACAATAAAGAGGCAAGATGCACATGCGTTCCATGTAATAACCACCCGAAACACAGCAGCGTTATGCAGAAATGGCTAAATGAATACAATCATGGACATTTAGTCATTCAACAAAAAATCAACAAAAAAATCTGTAAAATTAAGTTAATCTATACAAATTAAACTATGTAGAAACTGAACCTTTGCTTAGTATAAATTAAAACATACACACCCTCTCACACATACATACATTCATTTAACATAATACACACAAAGAGGTACTGTTTTTTAATACACCCTCAGAATACTTTTATTCTATATATATTATATATATTTCACACTAAACATATTTTCTTTCCACATATGATTTGTTAAATTCTCATTTTGTTACAATTTATATATTTCACTGCGGAACAGAATTATAGATACGTTTAATCTAGTTGAGATCCGGATGTCATAACTTATTTAAAGAATTAACGTAGTTCAGGTTAGTGAGAAATAAATTATTATTATTATTATTTCCCGTTGGTAGTATACGAGGGTGTGGTCTTCAACAAATTTTATTATATTAGTCCTGGTAAGGAACCGTCGATGTTCGTCTAAGTTCCGTTATTGTTCTGTGTTGTTAATATTATCTAGGAAAACGGGAAATGTTTGCTCAGTAGAATTTAAGAAGAACAATATTTCATTATCCAATATGAAGTATACGTTACACAATAATATATTTAATGAATTTCCCCCCGCTATGTCTAACGCTCATAACTTAAGTCCTTTAAAAGTTATCACAAACTTAAGTTCTCTATTGTAATTGTTGCTAACAGAACCGTGGAACAGACAAGACCTTTGTCTTGGCAAGTACATCAGCGTCTCAGTTAATTAGACTAAAATACAGCACTAAGGGCGTATTTAATATTTTCTGTTATAAGTTGGTTAACATTGCTTGAGAAAGGTACTTTATAAAAATTGTATAAAGTACCATAGCTGGACAATTACTTCGATGAGTTGTAGACATTATATTACGAATTTTATGTTTGCTTGAGTTGCCTATACTTGATATCCTGAGCCAATATCTCGTGCTTATATTGTTCGCCATTCGTTGATGGTCCTATACACTCCCATAACATACAACGTGATTACGTGAATATCCGTGGATTTATTTTTATAACATTGGGAATACAAACAAGCACACAGTTCATCCGATGATAAGTGATGACTGCGGCCCGTAACTGAATACTGCGAAGGAATTTCTTATCTGTGATTGAATCTCCGGATCCACTCACCCAACGAAACACAACAGCGTTATGCTTCTATTTCACGCTTGTATTGTATAAGGACGTGGTCTTTTCGCGGTCGAGTCAATCCTATCAAGTAATATGTAGAAACATTACAGTATACCACCATAATAGTTCAAACAATCCTATGTTTCTTATCGTGAGTGAGGGAATCGGTAACCTAATTACTAGTAAAGAGGAAAAAATCTTTCTGTACGATCTCTATATTTTTGTACTATATTTATAGTATATATATTAATAGTCCTGTAATCATTAGCCCAAACATAACTATATCTGCTAACGCTATCTGCTTACTACTACTAACACTAGAATTAAGTACCCGTTTTACTAACATATATGGATTGTAAAAGATCTGAAATAAAAACATTATTATTATTAACGTTGATTATTTGTATTTATCAGTTCTAGCTGGTTTTTACCACATTTACGGGTCAGAACCAAGTAAATTTAGTATGTTTGTTGTGATTGTGATATTATTATTATTATTTTAGGGGATATTTCTTTTTCCATCTCCACCTGGTTGGTCAATATAATAAGTAAATAAAAAACTATAAACATACAACAGACGGGAATCCCTCGACAGGGCAGACCAAACAATCGAAGGTTCGGGCGAAAATGAAGAAACCTGCGGACTATACGAGCGGTGTCGAGAAGCACCGCCTTCTGCATTCATGGCCGAAGCTGCCCGTCCCGGAGTCCCAACCGCCTCAGGTGATTCGAGAGGCTGCTTGGTTATTATTATTATTATAACACTCACTCGACATCCCTATTCCTAGCCCGATGTAATGTGCAAGATTGGTAAAAGATTCAGATGCAGTATCATGAACATGAGATATATACAACACAGTCAGACTCGAAAACAGAGAATTTGTGTTTCACAAACTTTGTCCTACGAACAGTGGTCAGTGTTCAATTTCCACTCTTAACAAAGACTAAAGACATGTAGCAGCTATTCACCCGACCACATGTACATAAAAATGAAAATTGTTTATTCCATAATATTTGCATATGGTCGTAAATTAAGGCACCTGGTGTAGCAAATTTCGAAATATCCTGTGAAATTTCACAAAGAAAACTTTAAATTCAAACCATATCTCAGCAGCCCTTTATTACACTAAGTAAGGGCTTTAAGACACTAAAGTTAGCCAAACCATCGAATCCTTTGAAAGTTAACGACGCAGTTAAACATAACTGTGGTTCGTTTTATGACGGTAACAGTTAACAAACGACTGGTTAACTGGAGTAACGGTTATTGTTCATAGTATATTATCCTTTACGACTTACTGAGATTTATTGAACTCATTAAATCGTAGTTACAAATCTGTGATGGCACGATTAAAGTCTTTGGGTGTGTTATCACACGCCTCTTCACTACCACACCTACTTGTTTTTTCACTTCGAGAATAAGCAGTGTCTCTGCTTATTAAACACAATAAATTTAGTACCTCTAGATCACATGGCATACCCTCTAACTCCGGATCTATATAAAACTGAGGTATAATGTGCTAATTTTGTCTAAATAACTTTAGTATTTGCTAGATTGTTGTTAATGTGATATTAAATTTATGTTTACGAGTAGTTTTTGAGAATAAGTGTTTAAGCCTGCGACCATTCTTTTTGGTATATTATTCTCCGAGCGTTTAAGTGTCATTTAAATTTACGGTTTATAAAGAATATAAGAAATATATTTTTATTACTTTTTGAAAAGAAAAACACTTCTTTTTTAAATAATTTATATGTTTCTGTTGTAACCCTATCTTCAATATGACAGTGAAACGAGAAAGTTTCGCCTTGATGTTTTTGACTGAAGATCGAGGGTGAAATAATCGTGTTTGTGGGAATCGATCTCTCTGAAGTACACTAAGTTAACGTCAAGTTGACTGCTTCAAGGCGAAATAAATGGAGTGTTTCTTGACAATTGATCGATCTGTATAATCAGAGGTCGTGAAATTCTTCTTTGCTTATTCCTAAGGGTACTTATACGTTATTTAAAACCTACAAAACTTGACATATAAAACACTGAATGAGTGTCACAAAATCTGGTTCAGTTAGGTTCTTATGACGCCTTAGTTATGCGTTTAATAATATTATATTTAGTTAACTAAAAAACTGTATTATATATATATAAAGTTGGATATTTCCTTTCCCTATTATCCTTTTTTGAATTTCCTCAGCTTTGAAAAAATGTTATCCTGGGAGGTTGGAAAGTGAAGTCAACTTAAAAACAAATTAATTTACATGTATGCAAATACATTATGTACGCAGTTATCAATTTTTTTTTTTCCGTTACATTAATATAACAAATAAAGGCAGATACTTACTCTCTCGTGGGCTCTACAATTCATCAATTCTTATAAACTCTTGTCACTTAATGCCATTTGTTGGCAATGGTTAAATTGGACATTCCAAAGACGTAAAAAATTGCTTAGAACGACTGGTATTATATCATCTTTTAATTACCATTTGCAGTCTGATAGATAGATATAACTGGCATATTCTATGTTTATGGTGCCAATCCAACATAAAAATAAGAAAAAAAGATACAAAAAGTAGTTATTATTTTAGCTATTATATTATATTTAGTATTTTATAAATTATAATTTATAAAATATTTTGAACATCATCAATAATAAATATTTTTTATTCTAATATTAAGGATGACAAAAGTGGAAACAGTGATATGTAGGTGAGTAATGATTTCAACTCTCAGTCACCTCTGAGGACTGTGGTGGAATCCACGTGTAATTTACACCCTACATTCCTATAGTACTTCATGCTAGTTATTTATGAGGACGTGGTCGTTCTCCTTTAGAGTCGACCCAATCATGGTGCATCTTCTTCTTCTTCTTCCTTTGCTTTTTCCCATGTTTATTTGTGGTCAGCCTTCCCGTCGTCCTAACCCTCCAGACAGTACGATTTCTGACGGAATCTTCGTCAAGGTGCCAGCCGAGTGGCAGGTGGCTTTCCTCGTCTCCGTGTATTCGTTGGCACGTTGAAGGCTACTTTGACTGGATGATTTTCTGGTCGTCGCTGAACATGGCCATACCAGTGTAGTGTGACTTTAAAGGAGTTTTTCAGACACCAGAGCCACTTTAAAGGAACCTCTGACATATTCATTCATTATTCTATCTAGTAATGTGACGCCCGCTGACCAGCGTAACATGTGCATCTCTATGGTGTGAAGCCGGCTTAGATATTGCTGCTGGTAGCCCAGAACTCCTAGCCATTTACCATATCAGGTCGAACTGCTGTCTCATAAACTTTTCTCTTCACTCTCAAAGGTACTCAAAGGTAGTGTCGACGTAATGTTCGACACTACCTTTGAGTACCTGATGTGAGCTGTCTCCAATTAAGTCATCCTGTGGTCGTTCTATGTTGTATATTTTGTCAATCTTTACGTCATGGCTTCATGATATTTAAAATTGTCAACCTTTGGAAGAGCGGTCTTTTCTGCAAAAATCCGAATATCATCGCAGTTAGTTAAACCGTTAAATATGCAAGACTTATCTTTAAATCATTCCCTTCTATAGTTTCAACCCATAAATCGAAATCTCTCTAGAGTTCGTTTTCATCTTCGGCTATAAGGAATACATCTTCTGCATATAATATATTCTAAGGCAGCGAAAAAAGTAATGGGCGAAGGGTTGACCCTTGATGTACTCCAACTATAATTGCAAATTTCTCACTCGTTCCTGCTGGAGTTATTATTTGTGTTTTAATATCAGTGTACATATCCTGAATTAAAGCGATGTATTTTTCTTTCTTTGATATATTTCGGGTACAAGATGTGCTCTTAATGCTTCCAATATCAGATCGCGAGGATGATAAGCCTTATCACGGTCTATAAAGACAATGTGAAGGTTAAATCGATTACTTTTTTCTTTTTCCATCAGTATTAGAAGTTAGAGTAATGATATTAATTCAACGGTTGTTCAAGATCCTTTCCCATGTTTTAAATGTCGCCTACACATATATAAGTTTATTTCCCTTGTAATTTAATTTTCTCCCTTATAAAATAGGACAAGAAAACTATTAAGCCACGAGTTTCGTATGCGACAATCGGCAATCAGTTTGTTATATAGCTCTTTTAGCCATGGCATTCCGTCTTCTGCAAAACTTTTTCAGACTTCTACGGGAATTTCATCTGGGCCAGTAGTTCTTCAATTTTTAATTTTGTATATGGCCTATCGAATCTCGTCTGGTATTATGGACGCGAGAGGTCCCAGGTTTAGGGAAACTAGGTCTTCTGTGATATTTATATTACAGAGATCATTGTAATACTCTACACATCTTGATTTAAGTTTTACGTCATCAGTCAGTAGTTTGTTTGCACCGTCTTTAGTGTAGTTGATAGATTTCATATCTTTAGAGTTATGATATCAGGTTTAAGCGATATTATGTGTGTCACGCTCTGATTTAAACATCTCTAAGTTATTGTAAAATATAAAACCATTCGTAGTGCACATTATAGAAAATAGCCTAAGTTTGCAAAGCATAAGTCCGAGTACAAGTGAAATTTATAAGGAAATTATAGTGAAACTAGATAATATTATTCAATTTGCAAGCAAAAACTACTACCTGGCGAATTTCTATAAAATTTGGTATGGAGGTTGTCTGTAATTCTGGGCAATACATAACAGTAATAAATGGGTAATTAATACCAAGGCCACTTTTTATCCGGCTATGGCGGTGCATAAAAGTAGGGTTATGTTTTTGCTTTCCTTTCACGTAGACGTTTCTTTTCATAATGGCCACATACCTTTTCTTGCCATCCTTGAAGTTGTTAAAAATTGTTAAATTAAATTTTGGGGAAGACTTCACGTTTCTATTCTATTAAAAATAAATAGTGTGATTAAAAACAATAATGAAATTAAAAATGAATGATAGTATGCAAGAGTGTTTTGCCTTCAATTATTAATCAATAAATTATTAAATTTATAGAAATAGCTATGCTTATTGGAGTACTAATTATAATATGTTTTTTTTTATATTTAATTAATTATTTATATATTTTTTTTAAATGACGTAATAAATAAATAATGATGAAGAAAAGAATAATGAAAGTATCATTACTATACTGGTCGGAATATTATAAATATAAGAATATATTTGTTTTTTATTTTAATTACGTGAATTTAATTGTAAATAGTACAGATTGCTATTATTTAAAAACTATCACTATTCCTATCGTATCGTATAGTCCTAATTTAAATAATACTTTTAAAGATATTCAATTACTTCTTAATTATGTATGTATATTTAATATTTAACATAATCAATTAAAAACACATTAATTTCCTTTATCACGCTTTTGTATCGATGTCTTGTTTGGATTGGAAATTAAAACGATTAATTGAAATTTATTTACGTTTTGTAATGTAAACATATATTTTATAACAGAAGTTTTAATATTTTCTTTAATACTCTTTTAATAATCGATTTTTTCCTTTTAGCTTCTTTCATTTCTTTTATAAATATTATTTCATTTACGTTTCTTGTATGTTTTTAATTATTGTTATCGAGGTTATCAAAACTTTTATTCTAGTATACATAGTAATAATGACATGAAAGAAGTTTGATAACGTTTAATTTGCAGTGTGATGTACCAACAGCCTTGATATTTTGTAAAGCCTTAATATTGTAGAATCCGGCAGGATTGCATAAGAAGACAATTTAAAACAATATTTTTCATGTAAGGTATAATACTTAAATAAATGTACGATACATATATAAAAGACCATAGTATAAAATCCTTACTTAACATAATTAATTTTATTTTTCTTTATTTCTTTAAGCCGCTACAAGAAACCGGCTGTGAAATAAAACCATTGTCAAGGAAACATCTTCGCTGGTTACAATTTATAGTATTGGGATGACAAATGACAGTTTGTGCAACTATCCTTGCGGCCTACGGACATACTTCTTCGATAAGGAATCTGGATGTTCGCACATTGACACCTCCAAAGGCTGAGATGAAATGTCTTTATTTTCATCTCCTGTTTCCATAACTCATCGTAACGTAACGGCGTGATCAATCTACCATTCTCTTGTTACAGCCATAACGAAGCTAAAGTTTTGCGCCATATGTAAAGTAATAAAGATAATTGGCTGTTGGTCAGTATGGACTAGATAATCGATATACCCCATACACCACGTCGATGCAAGTTGCTTTATAATATATATATATATATATATATATATAGACTTGTTTGGAGACATCGATAGCGTGATTTAGGTATTGCAACTGTTGATTGGTTGTTCTGCATTATGCTACAGCGACACATCATTTTGCTAATAATATATATCAGTTTCATCACAACCTTTGGAACAATTTCTTTGTATACAATAGAAAGTATAGTGAAATAACCCACAACACCCCCGACAGACATCAAGGGAATGCGGTTGCTTTTTTCGTCGCAATACCAAATTAATTTGCGTCAATTCTCGTCTCAATTCAAACGCCCCGAGGGCTGTTTTCAAGTTATTTAGGCGTGATAGAAAAGTAAAAAACGATCCACCCTCATTGATTTTTAATATTAACTGAGTATTCTCTTTGACACTTTTTTGCCTTTCTATATGAATTATAAATCAGTTTTTTTGTATTAAATCGCTTATGTTATTTTTATGTGAAAAGAAAGTTAACATACAAGGCATGTATTTGATACACGAGGTTCTTAGAAATCCATATCCATCTTCGATTCAGAATCAAGTTTTGCATCGTCTGTTTGATTGACTGCCTCCTTAGGATTAATTGAATATCTAGCAAATATCTAATAGCACAATTATATTACGTGATTTTTAATAACTCAACTATAAGTTAAAGTAAGTCATGTAATAGAAAACAAAATATGTGTACCACGAGCTAAAAACTTTTACGGTAAACGAACAGTACAATACCTGACACCAACATTGATTAACGAAATACCAAACAATATAAGATATTCGATAAATGAGAAAAATATAAAATCTAAACTAAAATCATATTTCATCGATAAATTAACTAACCTAAACTTCTAAAAATATATTACACTATTGTTATATATGTATAAATATTTAATATATATATATATATAAGTTTATATCACACACCACATTTAACACAATTTTATATTCTAATGTCTCAAGTCCCTAGTTTATACAGCAACGTGTAAGGCGTACCCGTCGCAAAATAAAAAAATAAAAAAAAAATTGTAAACTACCCAGTGAGAATGTGCAGGGTTCTCACAAACCAAAAGGTTTAAGAACCTGAAGTAAAAGATGATATTGTATATAACATGTTAGAAATAAATTAATAAATAATAATAATGTGATTTAATAACTATTAAATCAACACGAGTGAGCGCAACCTTAGTGACACTACAAACTGTACTAGTTATTACAAATTGTTAAAGAATACATTAACACAGAAGCCGCACAAAAAAATGTTTTAAATAATGGCACTGCAAAAACGAACGGTATGAACGAACATAACAATATAAAAACTGCGCTTTTGGCTCATTTCCAACAGGATAAGTATTGTGCGTACTCCACAATCTCTATTTAGCCGCTCATCGTAGTGTCCCAGTTTGATATAATGTTTATTTTTCATTTTAAATATACTGATAGTTTTTTTTTTTATAACGAAGATATTTTTTTATATACATATATATCTATCAAGCACATAGTTTACCTGACGGTAACTGAATACTGCCGCACGAAATTACGACGATACCTTGCCACCCTGAGAACTGAGATGGAATGCCTCGTTTCCTGTAATCGGCTATCTGATTTCCTACCATCACTAATAATAATAATAAATCATTTAATTCAGATTAAATTACAAAAGATACAATTTAATTATAATAAAATCCATATGCAAATTAGTCATCTCTGAAGTAGATTAAAGTAAAAAGAAAAAAATAAAGAAAACACAATATCAAAAAGTCAACAGATTAAAATTAATTAAAATAAAATATGCTTAAAATCTATTCGAAAAACACATTAAAAATATATTAGTTATTATGTCAAATATAAATTAGACTACATTAAATATGAGATCTTTATAATCAGATAAGTCAGCAGTAAATATCATTTTAATTAAAATTCGTTCAAAATAAAATAATCAAAACTATATACTACCAGATAATTAATTTTTGAAAGATGATTAATGAAAGCTCCATATTTTAAGGGCAGCATTACAAAAACCTTTGTGTAACCCTATCCAATATCTCCAGACAGGGGACTCCAATTTGTTGGCTATTACTTATGCTATTAGAACTGCTTCGGACCCGGCCCATCAGTGAGACGGTTCTTTGTCGCATTATTGCTTTATAAGAAGCCACACCATGTTCGGCAAGTGTACCCGACGCGCTACAGTACCTCGGCAACCCCAACAGTATCCTGAGACCGTTGTTGTACTGGATGCGGAATGTGCCAGCTGCCCGCTTCGTTAACCCACAGACCACACGAGAAAAAAGATTGACAATATGCTTTGAACAAAGTGACTTTACAGGTGCAAGTGCAGCGAGCGAATCCGTGAGCAACCTTATCATACCTGACAGCCAACGCTCTCCGCTCCCTGTCAATGTCCTCATCATCCTTTAGGTCATCTATAACCCAGTGTCCCAGGTACCTAAATTTTAAAACTCTACTTATGGGCTCACCCTTCAAGTACACTTGTGGGATAACTGACTAAAGTTTTGATCGGCTCTTGAGAACCAAAAACTCACTCTTCTTCCCGTTATACAGGAAACCATGAGCGTCAGCATACCTGAAGCATATATTCAAAAGCTTCTGAAAGCCACAGATAGAGGGACTGAGCAACACCATATCATCGGCAAAGCTGATATTATGGAACGATACTCCGTCGAACGAGCATCCAATTCCGGTGCTGCTGAGTTCCTCGATAACAATATATTAATATTAAGATTAAGATCTAGAAGATTAATTAGAAGACGTCATTTCATCCACTTTTGCTATATACCATCACGAAGCCTGAACTTAGAAAGTGAGTAATTATATTTAAAAACTCCGAGTGTTGAAAATGTATCGTGAGATATACGCAGGTGAGGCTGCTTCAATTAGGTCTTTTCTTGACCATCATCTTTGTTCATCAATATTATATACTGTTGAACTAAGGCGTCTCTTGCATGTTGCCAAGAATACAATTTATCCATCGATTTCCCACAACGAAAGCCACCGTTGTTGACGTCGTTTGACAGTACGAAATTTCCATTCGAAAACCTTTCTTCCAGATCCTTCATCGTTTGTACAAGTACAAATCCTTTAAGAAAGTCGACTTATACATATATATTTTTATAATTAGTTTAAGATCTGTAGAATAAAAGAAAAGATCTAATCCTGGCTATTTAAAACAAATTCATGTAATGGGCTAAATGTAATAAGGCTTCTATTGTAGACGCCATGACTTGTTCTGAAAGTGTTTTTTCGTCTCTATTTGGAGACAATCCAAATAATGTAATGAATTCGCTTACTTAACATTGCTGTGCCTTTTATTTATTGGTGTAGAAGGACAAATATACAATTTATTTCTATTAACTTATTTCATTAAATGTGATTAAGTCGATATTGTTTCTTATATTCTGAAATATCCATGTCACAATTTAGCTGTCGGGGCTCGAATCCTTCTGATTTGTACCCATGAGCTTACATTTCATTGTAGCGTACGAAGATATACTCATTGGGATTTAATACACCCAAAACAAAATGTGGGTGACAATTGGCTCCCTATGTAATCAAAATTAGCATAAAATATTTTAAAGATTTTCTATAGAAGTAATCTGATGCTTAAAACTAAAGAAATAGGAACAGGTAACTTGGCCAAGAAGCCTCTCATAAAATACCAGTGCTGAATGCATAATGATACTATGTTTCCCTTCGTAGTTGAGAGAAACCTGACAGCTAATAAATTATGCAGCTATTGATTATATCATGCGTAAATGCTTCTTCAAGGATATTTATTTGACCGCTAAAAACAATCTCTTTGTCGCATCTCCTTACTTTACTTTTGAAAACACTTTACTTGCTACCTCAGCTAGTATCGGAATTCTTGGCGTTGACATATCGAGCAAAATTCAGATCCGCGGTCACTTGGAGGGTAAGGCCAAATTGATATTTAAAAAACTGGCCGTACTTAATAGAGCGAGACAGTATGTCGTCAGCCCTCTGTGTGCAAGTTTACAAAGCGCAAGTTTGGCCTCACATGGAATACTGTTCACATTC
The DNA here is from genome assembly GCA_029286865.1 of Teinopalpus imperialis. NCBI lineage: Eukaryota > Metazoa > Arthropoda > Insecta > Lepidoptera > Papilionidae > Teinopalpus > Teinopalpus imperialis. The sequence continues at coordinate 8,310,171 of JAGSMU010000008.1, read as the reverse complement.
TTCGTTGATGACCAAGTACTTTCTGATCGGCTTGATTCACTGGCGATGCGAAGAGATGTTGCATTTTTTACCGAATTTACCATGGGGAGTGTTCTGGGGTGTTGTTCGGATTAATTCCAGCCGCTGAGTTTAAACATCAAGCAACCCACCACTGGGCGCTTCATGCGAAATTTCCTGCCACGCACAACTACTCTATGGAATTAGCTGTCGCCAGTGGTATTTACGATCCGATACAACTTAGGGACCTTCTTAAAAGCTGGCAACGCATTTGCGACTCCTCTGGTGTTGCAGATATTCATGGGCGGCGGTGATCACTTACAATCGGGCGGACTGTTTGCATGTTTAATTTTTTTTTTCAGTTCATCAAAACAAAAGTAGGTAACGTGGTAGAGGCATGCTACTGCTAATAACTGACTATTAACAAGTAGGCTCGGCTGGAAAATTACTACACTTTCACAAAAAGTATGCAAAATTAGTGGTTACGTAATTAATAGTACACTTGCTGTGTTTCATAAGATAGAGATAGAATTTTGCAGTGGTAGAGCTACACTGCTGTTTGTTTCATACTGCGGAATAGATGGGTCACCTCAACCGGGGTAAGACTATGTCCTCACAGAATACCAGCGTAAAATAACAGCTTAATGCTGCTGTGTTTCGTCCGGCGAGTGCAGGGATCCGGAGAGCTTTAGTACTGGAGACGAGGCATTCCATCTCAGTCCTCAAGGTGACAACGCATCTGCATTATGATTCCTTATCAAGGATGAATGTAGATGTCATGGGCCGCAGGATTTACTTAACATCAGGTAAACTGTGTACTCCTTTGTTACTCTTAATGTAAAAAAAAAAAAAATCATCGAAATACTTACTCACCATCATATATACTATACTCTTTGTCACTTTAATATTCGTTAATAATTTTTCACGGAATCAAACATTTAGCTAGAATTAAATTCCGGTATAGGTGAAATTAAAAATAAATACTTTGTAGACTTTTTTTAGATTTCAGGAAACTTCCATTTCGTTTATGTTTTTAGGATACAATTGGCACTTTGCATTTTTACGAAGTCAATATCCGGATGCTTTTCCTTTGCATTTCAAAGAGAGGTAGAAGCGCTTTCAGTACAAACAATAATTATTTAGATTTAAATTTCCATTCAGATTTGCAATTCTCTTGAGTATTGGTTAAAGTAACTATAATAGTATATATTTTATTTACGCTCTGGTATTGAATTTAATATGAAAAGACGATTAATGCACGTGGTTCAACTCTAGACGGAGTTTAGAGCATGGTATATATCACAACCTTAGCGAGAAATTGCCAATTTTAACAAAAACTTGTCCTTCTAGTAGTTTAGATTTTTACCACAGCGATATTTTCTTGTTATTATCAGATGAAATTTACAGCCACGTATAATGTTATATCACTGTAAGAATGCCCGTAAAAATAGTGGCACAAGTCCTCATAATTGTCGTCCCTTTCTCTAGTCCTATGATAGAGTCAAGGACATAAGATGTAACTGGCAAAAACAGAGGCACTTGATCCTATTATCGTCATACCCTTCCTTGGTCCGATGATATGAACCATGCATACAATACACCTACAAGTGTTCTACAGATATTGGCTTCGGGTGCATCATCCTACGTCGTAATAGTCCGTTACGTTAGTCTTCTACTCCATAAAATGATGAAAAGTTTTAATTCCAAATAGGTCTTATGATTTTTAATCCATATTAAATTTTATAATGGAAAAAGAGATGAATGGAAGGAAACTCATAACATATTGCTCTCGACTCAGCTAAAAATGGGTCCAAATAAGGCTGATTAATAAATTTTATAATGCTTTAATTTTATGGAGCAAGTAACATATGCTAACTCTTAAAACCTAGAAATGAATAAAATCAAGGAAAAGTTGTCACATCTCAACGGGTCTCGCTTCGAAAGTTGGGTTATTATCTAACAACACAGGGGCGTGTGATTTATAAAGCTACGGAAGTTAAGTAGGTCAGGTTACGCTATCGCACATATTTTGCTGCAGACTGCTAAAATTTTCTTATCTTAATAAAATAACTTCCTTGGAGTTATACTAAAAATATTTTCTAGTCCTTATTACTAAGCATCTAATGGCTAGCCGTCGGGGTGACAATGCATCTGCATTAATTGATCTGAATTATTGATTCTTTGTCGTGGAAGAATGTAGGTTCCATGGAGCGCAAGAGGCACTTACAATTAAGTAAACTGTGAGAACTGTGTGAATTTAAATAATTAAAAACAGTTTATTGCCAGAGAAAAAACACTTTGGCATAGGGAAGTGACTCTGCTTTTGCTGACACAGGATTATAGTCCCATGCAGCGCTGGTTAACAGGCACTCCCTTAGATGTAATGCGGGAAGTCGTGAGGATTGAGGGCTTCCCGATCAACATCTAAAAGTAATATTTTACAAAGTGTTTATACGTTTATACAAAGGAAAAGAAAAAATAAGTTTGAGCAGGAAGAAGACAACTATTACTTACTATTATTTGTGTGGGTTTGTGTGTAATTTAGCACTTTCAATACAATAAAAATAAAACTTTTTGACACTTTTGTGACGTTTTGGTCTACTTTGGTTTTGGAAACTATCAGCAATATGAATGGGTCGTCTTGATTGGGCATGCATTATTGCGCCACAGAATATTTATGTCAAATAAAAGCTTAACCTTTTTTTTTTGTGTATGTGTGTTGCTGTTGGTCCAGAGACCTCTACAGCTTTATCTAATTAGATTCGCGAGTGGGAGGCTCGCTGGGTAGGGAGACAACGACGATGCTGCGAAGCTGGCGCGGAGACTGCTGCTGCAGCACCGCTGCACTCCGACCCCTATGGACGAAGAACGTCGACGACAACAGAGGGGGGAGCGATAATACGATCGGAGGGCCCCTCATAAGGAGGAACGACGAAACCTCGACTCGGATCGCTATCTAAAGGGAGGAAAAGCATAGCGATGCCGTGCTTTTTATATGGTGGGTCTGTGGAACCGGAGACCCTGAGACGCAACAAGGCATTGCATCGTAGTCCTCAAGGGTGACAACGTATCATCACATCTTAAATCTTTGATGGAGATGGATATACGAGTTTTTAACATTCAGTCTTCACTTAGAATTATATTAACTGTATGCTAGTCACCGTTAGCGGTACAAATAATGTTAACTTTACAAAATATTTTAAAAAATGTAACATATTAATACAGGGTGAGTAGGAATAATCTAATCGTAATAAATTGCAAATAAAATGTATGTTAGAGAATTATATCTAAATCGTTATATAGCGTTATATCACTGTTGTGTGGGAGTACCATCAGTGATCTCTGTAGTCCTTAGTTAGCCACATTTGTCCTGAATAACGAATGAAAGTATCGTTACGTTGTCACCCTTGCGATATTGGACGAATATTTAATTATTAGATTTCTTTATTCGTCATAGTACCTTTAAGTTATTTATTTGCTTATTATTTAATTAATGATTTATTATTTGCACAATGTAACAAATATTGTACAAAAGGCGAACTTAATGCCTAAATGCATTCTCTACCAGGCCTACTTTTGGGTTGAGCAGAGAATATATTGTGGGTGCAAGAAAAAACTTATTTTAATTGTAAAGGATATAAATGTAATAAATAATACATTAATAGAAATAATGTACTTATTAATGAAAGTTATCTGTACTTTAATTACACATATACTCTATACATTATTATATGATACTATGGAAGGATGTGGTCCATATTAGATCGTAATTGTTTTATTTGAATAGTGAATATATCACTTTGGACTGATCAAAATATTTTTACTATTTCTATATAAAGAAAACAATAAATTTTAATACGAACCAATATGTTTCGATTTGACTCGCACGGCCTCGATAGCCACTTTACGTAAACAGCACAATACTTAGGTCAGTACTATATCGTATCTATAATTTCTTTCATTGACATCATTTATATACCCGTACATCTGTTTGTAAAAATAATTAAGAGTAACATAATTAGTTATTTTAAATTACTTTTTTATGTTATGTATTACTAAAAAATGTCAAAGACATGTTAAGTCCGTGGAACTGCGTAACGGACAGTGCTTCAACACTCGCTTTAGGAAGGAGTAAACTTATTCCCAGTAGTGGGATTCGTATATATAGGCTTTTTACCTTACTCATTTAATGTTGAAAATTTGACTACCACATAGAGATCCTAAATTAGAAAAAAAGATGTTTTTGATTAATGAAGGTAAAAGGAAAGTAACGTAGCACTCTGTCTAGGTACTACGTTGAGCACAATCGGCAAAGTTATTCCGCTGGGGATTGGAATTTTAGTTCATGCATCAATACTTATCTTATTTACTTTAAGATATAAGTTTCCCACCGTTTCTACCAAATAAGTTGGAAATTTAACAATCTATAATCTAACATACTATTGCTAATTTAAAAATCTAAATATCTCTCTCTCTCTCTGATATGAAGATAGAGAGACTGAAAAGTGCTCGATGAAAGTTTTGCTTTTGTTGAATATACTAGGGAGGTTAGTTAGGAGTTTTTTATGTTTTAACTTTTATATCCACGTCTTGTTTGATTTTAAAATACAGCATTGTCTATACACTACACTAAAATAATTTGAATGTAAGAATCCCAAAATTTACTAGGTCTTATATCCTATAAAAATGTCACCGATCTTTATATTTGAGTGGTTATCTCGTTGGGATGTGTCAATTAATACCTATTCAGATTGAAATTAATGCAGGGTCCACGACATTTAGCGTTTTGTGTCTCATTATATAAGACCTTGGCATCCTTTATTTTCAATTTGTTTGTCGCTGTCGATCATGGCATACAGGAGAAACGGTTGCGGTTATGAGTTGAGGGTAGAATACTCTAATACATCTTTCTAATATTTTTTTGATTATTAATTAAATCAATTTAAAATAAAATAATCACATAATATTGTGATTACTAGCTGTGCTTCCGTTTTCACGTGCGTAAGCATGTATTTTCTACGTTCGCAGGACGCGCTGTTGCATTTTTTAACCGATTTCAATTAAATAAATAATTATTGTTAGCCAAAGCTTTACTTTATACATCATTTAAAACCACATACTAATTGATTCAGCCATTGTGGAAATTTTCATGGGCAAACACGCACAAAAATTTGTTTACAAATTTATTTTATGTATAGGTGGTAGATTGAAAGCTTTTATAAACACAAGTTTAATTGCTACAGTGTAACAGGAGTAGATGCTTTACTTATAAAATGCGTGAGAAATTGTTGATCTTGTTTTCTGGCCAATTTTGTTAACCGTGAGAGCGTAATATAGGGGCTTTTAAACATTATTAAGGGGAATCAAATAAAGAAATTATCTCACGGTCGATTTCTACAATGGAACATCTCCCGAGAGTTACCAGTTGGTTTCAACTGTGCAAGAAACGTAAGATATTTCCGCGAACCGATACACTTATTTTTTTTCCTAATTCAAATCTCAAAAATATTTCAAGTTTTTTTGTAATCTTTTTTTGTATCTTCAGTACTTGTTTTCCGGTCATATTCATAGTGGAGTTAACTTTTGGCTCAATTGTGGATTTACCATATATAAATCGTTGTTCTTGTTACCATATCAGGTTGCGATAAGAGAGATTAAGTATATGGAACAGTGTTAATACACCCAAAACATAAAACTAATATTTTGTCGATTTTAATATTTATTTAATATTGATTTAAAATATTTACTGTCACTGGAATAGGTAACAATTTTAAGACGGTGATTTTCGAAAAATACCGTCTGAATAACTACTATATATAGCATACATAACCAATTCTTACGTCATAATAATTACATACTAAAATTGATGTGAACAGTGAACATTCTGAACTCGCGTTAAAGTACATATATGCATTGACGAGATCAGCTGAACCCTAAACATGGAAAAAATCCCTGGATACCGGGAAGAAGTTGCACCTTATTGTACACGTGTTGCGTTAACTTAGTACATTTTGGCTTGTCTACAAAGTCGTACGGCCTCGTGCTTAATGGGCCCGGCCAAAGTATGATCCTGACCATGTGAACAGCTTTTTTAATGTACATACGTGAACTCTGCTTTTTTTATCAATATTTGCGTTAAAAATATCTGTTGTAGTTTTGTAATTGCCTTATATGTTTACCTTAGCATAAGCATATTGCTGTTTGGCTAAGCTTCCATAAAAATAATTTAAATAAAAATATAACATAATAAAAGCTTACAACCCTGGACTTTACTGGCCTATGTTTTCGGCAAAGTTCATTAATAACCAAAGTTTGCGACGTGCCTTGATATTCATCATTAACCCTCTGGTATTGTTTGAAGAAAGAAATCGTTTATCATGGTTCTAAGGTATTCTTCCTACCATTAGAATACGGATTAAACGTTAATTTAAACTTCTAATATTTGTAAATGAATTCAAAAGTGGAAGAGTTTATTAAAGCAACTGCATTTTATGCAATGTCATAGCAACCATGTTAATCTAAGGATATTCTAAGAAGATTAGTATAGCTACACTGCAGTTAGTTTCTAGCTGCAGAATGAATGGGTCAGGTGGACCGGGGTAGGACCACGCCGTCACCGAATACAACAATAAGAATACATAGCGTAAAATAGTAGCATAATGCTGCTGTGTTTCGGTTAGTGTAGGGATTCGGAGATGTCTATTACTGGTGACGGCAGGTGAGGCATTCCACCTCAGTCCTCAAGGGTAACATCGCATCTGTATATAGAATCTAGGCTTACCCCGTGACTGCACTTCCCACAAGGCACGATACCGGGCAATCCAGTATTAGATATATGTATCATATATATATATATATCATATATATATATATATATGTATCATATATATATATATATATATGTATCATATATATATATATATGTATCATATATATATATATGTATCAGTGTGTGTGTGTGTGTACAAATATATCTACTTTAAGATTCCGTACTTAAAAATATCGTTACAATTCATTTTCACTGGCGCTTATTTCCGATCCCACGTCAAAAAGGAAAGCTAAAACCAATGTGACATTTGAAGGCTTTTAAATGTAACTTAATTCTTTTTTTGACATTTCGTTTTCACTGCTTTCGCCGTTTGGTTAAATATTACTACCGATGAAAAATTATGTCGATACTTTCGGAAAATTTGTTGATCATTGAATTCTTATGATAACTAAAACCTACAATTATATATTAAGTGGGTATGAGCTAATTCAAATGCAATAACTATAACATACTTGCAGATTAACCAGAAAAGCTCATTATATCCTCTTTTTTATACTATCACTGGTTCGGAATATCGATTACATCTAGATGAACCGTCGTACCGTAAAGGTAGAAATAAATTATAATCAGGTTAAAATAATAACTATTAAAAAGGCCAGGCCCAAGCCGAAAACTTACAACAAATATTGTTCTTCGGTTGGAAATCGATCCCAGGATCTTGCGGCCTTAAAAACGAACATATTTGGAAGGCGGTGAGTGGCTCACTCCTCAAAGGAAATGAGGCCTTTCTAAATTTAGGGTGATGATAAAATAATTTAAGTTTACATTATTAATGACTATTGTATTCACTCAAATGTATGTGAAATGAAAATAAAGTAGATGTTAACGAATTGGTTTAATTTTTGTTGGAGTATAATATAATGGCCATCCCATATATCCTGTTGATGTTGATGCTGTTAGCCTATGCGGCTCTTACAGCTTCAACGGATACAGGACTCACGGAACTGAGGGGTCCGTGAGCTGGTTAATTAGTTTTTGGGTCTCTTACTTACACAAAGTGCTCATAAACTGAGTGTGTCGGTCTGCTCTTATTATGTTCCTATCAGATGGTGCCACGCAAGTTGCCAGTTCCCTAGCTATCGAAAGATTCTCCCGAGTGGAGAATGGATGGTTATGACTACTGACGTTTCGGTATGCGGGCCTAGCCTCTGACGGACGCCTCTGTCAATCGGAAGCTGTGAGTGGTGAGAACCGCCCTGACACGCGGGTGTATCTAGTGTACAAACAAAAATTCTGTTGTTTATTGTCCGCAGTAATCATCACTAGTTATAAAAAAACTAGCTTCTAGCTTAGAATTTTCAATTATCAATGCAAATATAGTTTTACATACAACATTATACGCATTGCGCAATCCATAACGGGAGATATTAAAACGTTGTTAAGAATTGTTTTATACATATATTTAATCGAACGGTTCAAAAGTAAAATAAAAACTTATTTAACGTTTAATATTAATGTTATTTTTTATAATCACTACTGCTGTATATTACACTGATTTATATTCCATATGATTGAGAATCTCTTTTGTTTTATAAATGTAATGAAATAATGGGTCCAGTTAGATTAAGCGATGACCTGTGTAAGTTTGCAGGAAGTCAATGGATGCACGTAGCTCAGAATTGTACCTTGTGACAATCTATAGGGGAGGCATAAGATCAGAGATGGACTACTGGATAGGCGGTATCCATAATAAATAATAAAAATAATAACTTTATTAGACACCAACATTTGTGCATAAGTTACGTATAAATTTTATTTTAGTAAGAGAGAAACAGAAATAGATGAATGTCTTGTTGAACCCTCCACTAGGTTGAATCCTCTTGCAGGGGACGTGGCCTTCCTTAAATGAAAGAATGTAAGTTAACTAAATTGTTAAAAACTCAAAATTTTCAAGAACTATAGTATTTTATTAATATAACACAATCAACCAACTATATTAAATACCTAATATATACCTATAATAAGGGTTGTCCTTTAAAATGTATTAAGAAAACCATTTCGTCGCAAAGCTAAAGGCGAAAGTCGTCCGCACGTTCTAACTGTTGAAGAAAATTGGCCTCTTGCTTGGAAAGTTGGGTTATTACCTTATATCACGGGGCTAGCGATTTATAAAGCAAGTAGGTTAAGTACCTCAGCTCCATTGTCAGCTGTACGATCTTGGGGACAGCTGGTAGTTTCACGTCTTGAGAGGATCTTAAATATTTTTTAAGTTTCTCTTAAAACAAAATTTTAGCACTTTGTCACAATTTCACTTAAATTTGACGATAGTTATATTAGCATCATGCTTCTGATTTTCGGTTTCGTATTTCTATTTCGAAAGCGAATAATAGAATTTCTAGTGTTTGCCGATAAAGTTTTCTCAATGTTATAGATTACACGATGAAGAATTAATGTATCAGTGATTTCGGTTCCACTGATGGTAACTGATGAATGTTGACTATAAATACCTGAATCAATCCTCACTGCTGAAGACTGACATGGAGTGCCTGTTTACAGTTATCAGATCTGCGGTCCGTTAGTCTTGCCATACGTAACACAGCAGTTTTATTCTACTATACGCTATTCTGTGAGGGATTAAGATTAATTGTTCAAGTTAGTTTCATCGTTGCTTTACCATTCTTAATTATATAGTTTAATTGTTTAAATAACTGTCATCTAATTTTTTGCATACATTTATTTATGTGTAGAAGAATCATAGTAAATAGTTCGGGCGCTCGTTTTTAATTAGATGGTACGCGAGTTATTTGTGTTCGATCATTGGAGCATTTTAATTTTAGGCTTTGTCTTATTACGTTTCGTTGGTAAAAAAAAACAACAGAAAACATAAACGTGCAAGAAATAACGGAAATAAACATGTGTCGAAGACATATTTTCGACTTTCCGCTGTGGAGTCACGTTGCAGATTTTGCTCTAACGCAGATGTCCTGATACAACACTTGAGGAGGTCTATACTAGGATATATGTTTAAATGTAAGTAAATTTGATTGTTCTTTAGATGACAATCATGCTTTTAGCGGTAGTGGTCGATTTTTTACGTAAAAATGCTAGAAATACTGTAAACATTATTAAAATTCCCGTTAACGCTAAGTTTAAATGCTTCTTACTCATTGTACTCATACCGTTACGGAACCAATTTTATGAAGAAGAACTCATTTACTATAGAATATTGCCTAAAGCCTAGGTGGTCGATACAGAGCATTATATATTTTTTTATTTTCACGACGAATTAACCCACCCCGCTTTATCTCCTATCCTATGTTCGGAATTGTGTATTTCCAATGCTCCTTTTGCTAGTTCATTAATTTTAAGTGCCATCGAAACACTTCTTTCGTCAATCCCATTGTTAGTAGTAATTTCAGTGTCATTTTAAATATAATTTCATACTTAAATCGTATTGATTTCATATATTATTTTAATAGTGTCTTGTATGTATAATAAATAAAGAAATTGTTTGATTATAAGCATGGTGCTTATTGCCGATTTTCTCGTCGACCATTACGAAATATACATATTATATATGCAGTATATTTTATTTTTGCGTAAGCAATAACGCAAACATAGAGGCTCACCCATCGACTCTTCTGTGGTCTAATGTGATGCACGGAGGTTGTGATGATAGGATGAAGATTCAGTGTGCTGTGTCACGGACACGTGGTGTACACATAATATACCTAGACCCAAAAACTGAAAATTTGTGTTGCATAAATATTGTTCCTTGACTGAGAATCGAATCTAGGGCCCACAACAGAACACCTACACACAACTTGGACCATAATCCCATCCCACGCAGCTCCGAAAACTCGCCTGGCATTTGGAAGTGTGGTACTCTCTATTACTATTAGTACACTATTATTAGTACTTTAATGCCTAAATTGTGCTCCACAAGTAAAGTTATTTATGTGAAAATTGAGCATCCCCTTCTCCGTTAAAAGTTAAAAAATAATCACTAAGATCTAAACGAAACTCCTAGTTCTTACGGAAAATAGATTGCCACGAAATCCACGAGAGATTCAAACTTGATCCATGTTTTTTTATGTATATTAATTACAATATATTTTTTCCATCATTTAGGATAAAATAGGTATATCCTACCTTACATCTTCTAGGACACATGTCGAACTGTTTTATTTTCCTTAACCAACCGGTCGAAATTATGTTAAATAAACACTTCGACACTGTTGTCCACTCCTCTGTGGACTGACAAAGTTCATTAATAACAAGAGTTCTACATGCCGTGATATTCATTATTTACCGTCCAACATTGTTCACGAATAAGAGACCATTTATAATAGAGAATTTCTAATTATCATACAATAATAGTTTATGTGATTTGCATTTTTAAAAAAGAAACATATTAAGTCCTCGTTGATATTTTATTAAAAATTTACTAAGATTTTTAATAAAATATGTGGATTGATTACATATCATTTTTAGAAGCCAAAAATGAATGAAATTCAAAAATTTGATGTGATCAATCCGGAATTGGACCTTTCATTAGAATATAATTCAAATTTTCCGCATCGTTAACAGTGTATTTTAAAACTCTCTGATTTTACTCCAAGTTGTTCTTTTTCTTACGTTTTTGCTTCCGTTATACTTGCATTATTGCAGTGTTGCATTATTGGCAAATACAAAACCTTCAAATTGAACGATTGCTTTTTTATAATTATTAAAAAACAGTGAAATTGCATAATAAACCAAATTTTTCGACCTTTTTCTACTACGTGACATGCTTCAAAATATACATCTCTTTATAATTATTATTGATCTTAGAATTTTAAGTTATAAATAGTAAGTTAAGATTTAAGCTACCGTTTTGCAAAAGTCGTTTCAGTACTTTTTTAAGTCTGTTGATTTAAAAAAATACTGAAACGACTTTGAGAATGAACAAGCAATACACAATTTTTTTTTTATTTAGTATAATAAACGAGCACACAATAGACTTGATGTTAAGTGATTCCTGCGGTTCCTCATCTTCGATAAGGAATCCTAATAAACGTGCTTTATCTCCTCTAAGGACTAAGATCGAATGCCTGCATTCGATTATGATATTATTTTATATCTTTACATGTCAAAAATATCATCAATGTCCGGATGAATAAATCAGTATTCAAATTAGTAATATTTTTTTAAGCTTTATAATAGTGGTTAACTTTAAGGTTAGTAAGTAATTAGTAAGTAAGTTATTATTTGCATCATTTTTGTGAAAATGTATTTGTTATATAGTATTTACTTTGTTACTAATCCTTAATAATAAAAATCAATCATGAAAAACTGGGTACCTAGCAGATCTAACCTATTGTTTAGTTCTACAATAGTGTCACTATTATCAATTGAGTTACGAGGCCATAAATATTTTTTATGGACCATTTTGCTATCACTTACTAAAACTGATTGTTACTGCTTAAAATATATATCTCGACTGCTTGTATTGCTGACAATGTATTCGAAGTTTCTACTGATATCAACGTTCGACAACTGCCTCGAGTGATGTGAAGCAATAACGTGGCCGTGGGTGATAAACACACAAGTACGGAAGATGCCAACCAAGTCGCTCAAGTTTAATATTTTTTGTACTAGTAATTTTAGAGCGTCCCTCACTGAACAGAGAAAATTGAGTTGTGCGATGTAGATCGATACTTCTGGAGATTGTATATATATATAAAATCTAGAACATCCTTATTTTGAAAAAGGTTAATTAGGGTGATATTCGAACGCAGTTCACTTAATGGCAAGTGATCTCACTTGCTCATTGAAACCTAAATACATTCTTGATACTGACAACAGACGGTGATACATTACCACCTCTATGGAATTCGACTTCCATTCCTAAGCATTCGAAACACAGGAGCGCTATTCTGCTATTGGTAATTATAAATAGATTGATCTACGCCCATCGAAATGAACCCTTCAATCTACACCTAGGTTTAGTTGAAATGTATTCCATCATTTCGCAATTCCAATAGTGACATTTTGTGATGTTTGGCTTCTAGGATTTTAATTGATATAAAAAAGGTTCTGAAGAAAAAAGCAATTTAAAGCAATGTATGATTGTATATCTACGAGACGTGACCGCATTCGCTTCAATACGCACCGAATTAATTTGCTACGATTTCAACTTCGATTCATTCTCCTTGATATATATTTCAATCCATAATCGAAAAAAAAGCAGAAACCGATCTGACGCTTTCATTGCTCTTTAATGTCAACTCAATACTTTATTCGACTTCTTCCTATTCTTTTGTTAGAGGAAATATTTTCCTTATAAAATAAATATTATTCGCTTGTCTCTTCATATTAAGACTATTTTCTTTTTACAAGTAAGCCATCGTTCTTTAGTTATACTTTTATCAATACAAATTATATTTTACAATAAATTAATATAAATACTTTTTATACATAACCAAGAGGTACTATGTTAATAAATTATTAGGAGACCGAATAATATCGTTTTATGTTATTTGTTACCATCTGCAGTTTTTACATGATCTCTCTTCTGTCTTGATCACCTATGAGGATTAACAACGGTCCTTCCGCGGCCGTAGCTTGGCTCTATCGCTATTAAAGTTTGATTATATATATATATATATATATGTATATAAAATAAAGTAGTTGCAAAAAAGCAAAATAGCAAAGGCAGACTTCTTTTAGCCAACATATTGATGATAATGAAAACTTAATTGTTATTTTTAAGAGAGACTGGCACTGTGAAAAATATTGTAAAGTGTAAAATTATGATATATACCGAATGAATGTATTTTATGTATATCATCATATGTTAAATAATAAGGGATTTTACATACATACATATTTTTTATTTTACATACCTATATTAATACATTTCGAAGACAGAGATTCAACAACCGTTCTTTTGTTGGGCTAAGATAGCTTACATGTGCGTATCAAGAATTGGAAGCAGTGCAGACTGTGCCAGCATATTTTTAGTTTGTGAAGGCTGGAAGAAAGCATGTCAGTGAATACAATGCTTTTGCGCTACTGGTCCCCATAAGGTTAAAGAGATTTAAGTGAGTAAGTTTCCATGCAATGTGGGGCAAAAATAGCGACAGATTCAGAATTAGAGAAATTGGTTGGCGAGAAGTGAATGAAATTTCCGCGAGGAGTCACTTGCCAGAACCCCTCCCGATGCATCGCATGGTGAGAAACTTGACATTTGTATAAAAGTTTGTATAGAATATTTGTTTTAATAGAGCCGTTGTAAATCAGTGTGGCCAAGTGAAGACCGCCAATCCGTCAAGACGGCAGTGGAGTCGCATGGCGGACGGCCCATTATTTGAGTACGATTAGATGAAGCTGCAGCTGCATCAGAACTTATCCGTTTCGTACAACAAATTCAAAAATATGTTGCAAAAAGACAATATGCTCACTTTCTTATATACACTATAAATATACATAAAAAGGTAGAAGGGTTCGAAATAAAAAGTGGGAGTACAACGTGAGCCTCAACTAACTGTATTAATGTTGTATATTACACTTTATATGATACTAAATTGTATTATTGTTGTGTGATACAATTAACATTGGTTGATGTTAAATGAAGAGTAAAATATAAAATTGTTGCAATTTAGTCATGGAAATTACTAGATATTTGTTTGTTGTTAAGACTTCTTTGTATGAGCTTTACTCTAAGGACTCTCAATATTTTGTTTTTATATCATGATTTCGATTAATTATAAAAGCTTACTTTATTACATTTTATGTAAATAATAAAATATATATAAATTTGAATGAGTAATACTTTTATGTTTAGTTCGATAGAATTGAAAAGGAAAGTACTACAAAAGCGGATAATAACCTGAAATTCAAATTTACTACGTGCGTTAAACGTTTACGATATAAATTAATTCGATCTGCGAGAGCAATTTGAAACATTAGTCGTCTGTGAAGTTAGATTGCCTCTTAATCATTTCCTGCAATCTATTTATAGACGTGCGTTGAAGCTACACACGGCTCTGCCAGATGTTATTTTATTAGATAAAACTAACATCACTCACTTGGCTATATATGGAATGAAGTTACGTAAAATAAAATAAATAACGCTTGACGGTTAGGACTCGGACTTACGATCTAGTGGTCGTAAGTTCGATTTCCTTTTTGGATGGATTTGGGTATGGATTGCACGGAAGCAATGGATTTGCCGACGCCGTTTGTGTAATTAAAGACATAAGAACTTATTATTTATTTACTAGCTTTTCAGACACCAATATATGGAATCTAGTTATGGAAGCATGAACGTACACATTGTGCGTATGTCAGCATAAAAGCTTCCTTGCAGTATTTCATAACAGAGCATTATTATTTCCACGTAGGTTAAGTTACAGACATTTTAACGTTTAGTTAGAACGAATTGTACACTCGTAGGCATGTCCACTATAGCAAAACGCTAATTAAATTAGTTTGTAATTAAGTTTATTTTTTTTATTTTTAAAATGTCCGCTCCCGAAATTGATTATCATGTTTATACTAAATTCAATAGTTTCTTGCACATTTATCGTATGTTCGGATACTAGTAGTTTCATCAAAAAAGCTCATATAGAATTGTACATAATCGTGTACATTTATAAATAAAAAGTTAAATATATTATACAATGTGTATATATAAACACGTATTTTCGAGAAGCCCATATTTCTAGTTTAGTTTTATATAGCTAGAAATTGGACGAGTCCAATATAATAATGAGATAAACGGGAAAATGGGACGTAAGGGAGATTGTATCAACTATTCTTAAAATATTAAAAAAAACTGTAAGTTTTGTACTACGTAAACAAAAGAAGCTCTGGTGACTAACATCTTTAATTGTTGTCATATGAAACATAGATACTTAGGAAACAAACATACAAAGAAGGAACGTTAAGATGCATTGTGACATGGGATGTGCAGCTAAACACACTCAACCAATAATTTGTGATACACAATTATTTTTAGTACTCGAACCCAGCATTCACGTTGCAGCAGCCAGGCACTTTAACCAACACTCCCGCTGTCGCTTGCATATAGGCAACAATACAGTGTACAAATAGCAAACGTAAAAAGAATGCAATAGAAGAAAATATATGTGTCCAGTGATATACTTTTCATCTTATATGTTAGTAGCGCTGATATTCTTTACTCTGTGGCTTCAACGCAGTTCATTAATAACCCCGTTTTTGTTACATGTCGTGATTTTCACAATTCGCAGACATGCATTGTCTGATGAAAGGAGTCGTTTATAATGGGCGATCCCTTATTGTCACATAATAATAGACTGTCCGTCTTTTCTGATACTGTTTACTCAATACTCTATTGTTACGGAGCTTCAAGATCCCGAAAACTTTGAAGATAAAATACTCGGTTCATAATAGAGGAAAAATTATTAAGAATGTAAAACGTAAATTTTAAAAACCTTATACTTTTTTATCTTGAATAACATACTATGTAAGAGTAGGTAAACTTCAATCTTGCGGTGAACACGGCGCTAACAAATATACTCTACACACTAGACCACATGACTGGCGCGTCGAAAGTCTTGGGTTCGATTCCCAGGCTAAGAAATATATTAAGTATTGGTTTAAGGTGTATTTGTCTTATAGATCTTAAAAGAATTTGTGATCTAATAATCTATAATTTACACTTTTCCTTCTTATTTAACAGCATTTTCAAGCTCGCTGCAGGGTTTTCCAGGCTTTTCCTTATATTCGTAAAATATTCTAGTTAATTGTTAAAGTTTGTATAATGTTTCAGTTTTTTGAATTCTTGCACGCATTTATGCTTCATGATATCAAAAACAATTGTTATAAAAATGTTTTTTTTTTATTAATAATATTTTTTTTATTTATATAATAACTTAATTGAGAATGTGACGACAACGGCAAGAACTTCGTACATAGACGAAAAGTGGAAACAATAGCATGCATTCACTATAAACAATTCGTATCCGTTGAAACAAAAGACTCGTTAAAATAAAGCTGTTATAGAAACTTTACCCAAACCACCTGCGATGAACACACGAGAGTTAGAACAAATGCTGCTCGCTCAGATGGTTCAGGGCACCTAACTAGTTACGGCGTATTATGCACATTTAATTCATGGTACAAGTTATAGAATGTTGTTCATTTTGCATTGAAGGAAAAAATTATAATCGAATAGAGTTTTCGTCAACTGTAATCCCACTGTGGTCAATACTGCCAATCTTGAGCGTTTGGTGGGCATTGATTTTTTTTATTGTATAATTTTAGCGCTTAAAACGAGCACAAGTTTAGTTTTATTAATGGTAAGTCATAAATGCGGCTTAAATCCATCCTTAACAATGATTTAAGATGCACATGTGTTGTCACGTGCATCCCTGAGGATCTGAGATGCCTCATTACCTGTAATAGGATCCAGGGAACCCCACACTCGTCATACATTGAAATAGACAACGTTACGTTGGTATTGTGTGAGGGCGAGGTTTATCCCCGGTCGATTGGCCTATTGTCAAATCCGTTGCAAAACCTGTTACAGTTTGAACCTAGAGGTAACATGTCTTTACCTATGATCTACTCTGTCTAAAGATGTAAAAGTGAATTAGAATCTGGTCTACGACCACAGCATCTGCTCTTTTCAGCCTAATGTAGTCAGTGTGGCAACGCATCTATATTAATAATCTTTATTAGTAACATGACATTAGTACAAGTTTGTAGTAAATTTTATTTGATTTACAATTAAAATTCATGCATCGTCAATTGCAGATGGGGATAAATATCATGGGCCGCAATCATAATTTTCTATCAGGTGAACTGTCGTTTGTTCGCCTTATATTATAAAAATAAAATATTATAATTATTCTTTCCTCTGTATCTTCTTACTAAAACCACAAGAGCATAGGCGAGTTGTCTGCTAGTTGCGCTAAACGTGCTGAAGTAATTGTTTTTCAACGAGCATTTGCTACAAATTCGACATACTATACTATTAAGTTTCAAGTTATTCTTATTTTTCAATACTGCTTTTTCTTCTTGCGTTTAAAGAATATTTAGAGTAACTAAATTCAACAACTTTCTTCTCAGAGCACTTTGTTTACATACAACTATGTACTAAGTCATGTTGTGTGAGATATCTAATTTCTATTAGTTTATTCCTCTCACATTTCCCAAGCCTCTAATACTACTGTTTAGAGTCACTAGCATTTTGAGATTGTAATATAAAAAGTTCTTCTCTTCTTATGAGATTTAAACTTCAATGCCAACAAATGTGGTTAGTAAAAATTAAATGATACATAGATATATTTAAAATGTTATCCAGGTCAGAAAACATAAGATATTTTGACATTAAATAAGCAGTACTAATAAAATAAAAAATGTAAAATTAGACAATTTAAAAACAAGCACATTAATGTCTCATCAATTTTAACCTTTTAGCTGCTGGTATGCGGTCCTAGGACATATTGATCGTTGTTATGGTAATAATAAATTGAAGTTGTACGAAATAATATGTCAGAACAAATTGCGATAATACAGTAATATAAATTTACACAATTACTCGCTAAAGTTATCAAGAATATTTTCAAGAGCCCAAATTAATTAAATTAAACCAATCTCACGGTCAGAGCCACTGTATTATACATAATAAGAAAATCCTTTCACAAAGCTACACTAAGTCTAATTTACAAGCACCACACAATTATATTGTCGTTAGAATAATTTGTAAACGAGTATTAATTTTTTTAAGTTTTATTTTTTTAGCTTATCCTAATTTTTCATATCGCGCATCTTGAAGATAGCTTCCTAGCAGGGTGTATATTTCTTGGAGTTTAATTTCCTATTTGCATTTATTCTGTCTAACATATTGACAATTCTGTGAACGACTGAACTGTATACCGGTGAACTATTTGTAGGTTTCCCGATAGACTTTGCCCAAGGCAGGATGTTTCAGTTTATATCTATATATTATAGCAGTTTCGTTGAAATTGATATAAAATGCGTTGTGTATAATTATTATCTGGTAAGTACATTCACTGACTTGTGATCATCCACTGTGCCTATGGGACGCCATGCCTGATATCAGGATGATACCCAAAATTGTTCAACGTTGCACTTAAGGATGAATGAGAATGATTCAGGTTAGGTTTAAGGAAGAAAATCAGGACATACAGCACACCCAAACCTGAAACTGCTAGAAGCTGTAATGGGCAAATATTGTTAGTAGGCTTCCTTTATACCAGCATCGTTTCAGTCAATCGCAGATCTTTCTGACAAGGCGGGTATTCCAAGGGTGGGTTGCATGCTCATCGCTTATATATATATATATATATATATTAGATTAGCTTAGATATACTCGAAATTAATATTTATATTGTAATTACCAACATTTTTATAAATTCAGACGTGCGTCGACCGCTCACCGAGATGCGGTTGCGTGATAAGTTTAAAATTCCGACAAGTTCAGTGAAAGTTTGGACAATTAGGAATGTAAGAAAGAAATAAACTATACTAAAATTTGTATCACTTATCACCGGTAAGTGCATTATTAATTAGCCGTAAATAGTGCAAAAAATATTACAAATATTTTTTGCAGTATTTACGTTTTTTTGTTGGTTCGATTTTTAGTGCATATTGATGAACTTACATTGTCTCAATAAATATGTCTACTTTTAGATAACGACAAGATTAAAGATTAGCGCACGTGTCCCGCACATTAAAAATGAAGTATCTTTTTTATTAATGAACCGACATAAACAGGAAACACTAAATATCAAGCTTATCTTAACATATTAATGAAAATCACAACCATACTGGTTGAACGATTATGTGTATTGGTGTTTACAAACGCACAGACGGATTCGATATAATTTTTATAACATATTAGAATCACAAAATTTTGATATCAAGTTAAAATAAATATTGTCTTTTCAGTTTTACAGACAAATTAGATGCGAGCAGAAAAAGAAATAAACGTTTTTGATACAATATTGTATGATATTTATTATCCAATTAAAGAAAAAATTAATATTTTTAGGCGGAAAAAAGATCCTCCAGATAGTTTCTATGAGCCATCCATGATCTAAACCTATTTTGTGTTAGCATTTTCAGAATATTTCAAAGTTATAGACACAAACCTAAAGAGCATATATGTAACTGTCTTGTACAGATAATAATAATAAAGTAACTGAACAGGTAGCACAGCTTGTTGAGAATGTTTAGTATTGGAAGGTTTTGACGGCGATATAGTCTAACGTGAACGCACGCGACGCGCATTCTTTATGCTTTTTATATATATTTGAATAGGGGGTTAGAGTCATAGAGTCGGAAGCAAAATGGTGATCGCGATAGCTATTAGTTACTTTTTGATAATTCATATTCCCCTTTATACTTTGTGATTCAGTCCCTTCAGCTGTTCTACATTGACCGTCGGTATATTGAAGTGCTGAGAATGCAACAAGGCAGCGATGTCGGTCCGGGTACAGTCCCGCAGTGGGAACCTATCCAATTGAAGAAAGGTGTTAGACAGGGTAATATCATATCACCAAAACACTTCATCGCCGCATTAGAAGATGCTTTCAAGCTGTTTGACTGGAAATGTACATAACCCACTTTCGGTTTGCCGACTATATAGACATAATGGCAGAAGCGCATGGCGTGAGGGACTTGAGCATATCGCTCAATGACTTTAATAGTGTCTCCCAACGAGTAGGTCTTAAGATGAACATGGACACGGCGAAGGTCACATAAAGTGTCCATTGTTTATTTTTATAGAATAGGTGGTAAACTAGCAAGCAGCCCACAATGGTAAGCGATCACCGCCGCCCACCGCAACACCAGAGTAGTCGCAAATGCGTTGCCGGCCCTTAAGAAAGATGTAGGCTCCTTTCTTGAAAGTCCTAGTCATATCGATTCGGAAACACCGCTGGTGACAGCTGATTCCACAGAGTGCGTGGCAAGAAATTTCGCGATAAGCGCATAGTGGTGGGATGCCAATCATCGAGATGATGAGGATGAAATTTTGAATTCATCACATGCCACACATATACTGATTGTTAACTGTTGGGCAACAGCATAATTTATATATATATATATATATATATATATATATATATAAATTAAACGATCGCTTCCAGGTGCTTTTACATTTTTTTATATTATATATATATATTATAAAATAAAATTTCATATGTAACAATGTAAAAGCACCTGGAAGCGATCATTTAATTTTAGTTACTATACTAAGTGGGTTTATTCATGTTAAATTAAGCCTTTTGAAAAGCTTTGTAAGCTTGGCCTAAAATATTTTTTAAACGCGTTAAAGATAAATGGATAAGCTTTGTACACTTGTTGTAAAAAATTATACATTACGCCATCATTGTTACTGTTCCAGATATCAACTTTATGAAATCACTAATTTCAACTAATATTAATAATAAATAACATACATAACAGATAATTAATAACATTTTATAGTACATAACACATATTTAATACATATTTTTGTGTAATAACAGGCAGAAATTAAAACAGTAATTTTTTAATTTATCTCGAAGAAATATTCTAGAATTACAATTAAATAAATCTTTTATCAGTAAAGGTATTCCTGTATAATAAAGGAACGGTCCCTATAAACTTTATTTCCTTCAATTAACTTCAATGATAACTTTATAAATAGATTTCAAAATGCCATGCATTTTAATCAATAACAGAGCTATAATTTATCACTGGTAACGGAATTACACCAAAATGTTGAACGTAATTTGAATCATTAGTCGGCTAATCGACGTTAGATTGCCTCGTAATCGTTTCCTTATCTGATCCGCTTTTAACGTACACTCAAGTTTTGCTAAATCTGATACTAATGACCCGTGTAACCTACATCTGAGAACTTTATTATCATGGGGCTAAACAACACTCAAAGGAATGGAAAAACAGCCAACGGGTCTTCATCCAAATTTTGACTGAAGTTTAATACTTATTTCCAAAGTAGATTCAAGCTGCAGAGCTAAGCTATATGCTATAAATTTTCTGGCAGCAACATGAATGGGTCGGCTCGAACGGGGAAGAACCGCGCTGTCACGGAATATCAGAATAACGAAAACGGAGAAACATAATAACGCTGTTTTATTGGCCGTAGTCATCACATCATATATCAGCGGGAGAACCATCTGTTAATGATTTAAGGACTTAAGGTTTTAAAGTGTAAAATGGGAAATTCAATTTTGGTTTTTATTTAGTGGTATGGATCTAAACTTCTTTCTTAAGGATAATTTGAAAATCATATTATCCGTTATTTTGTGTTCGAATTGAGTCAATATTACAAATCTAAAAGATAACATGAACATTGATAATGTGTATTGAAGAAAAATTATAAGAATTGAATTAGTTACTGTGGTAAAATAAGTACGGAACACCGATCATACTAGAAGTACTTCCACTTGGCTGATGTATTTTACGATGTTTATATATAAACAAGAACGAAGTATCAAATATATGGTATAATATAATGTAAATAAATATATGTTAAGTGATTCCTATTACACGAAATAAGCAGACTATTGCGTAAAGTTCAACGTCAGTTTTTTAGATACAACAATTTTAAATACATCAACAATTCTAGTGAAATTATAATTGTCATATAAAAAAAATACGCTCAACTACAATCAATAGAAAGAAAATACTTATCTGGTGTTACGATTTTTTTTCTTTTAGAATAGGTGGCAAACGAGCAAGCACACCTGATCACCTGATGGTAAGTGATCACCGCCGCCCATAAACCCAGCAACAGCAGAGGAGTAACAAATTCGTTGCCGGCCTTGTATTTAATAAGCATTGATTACATCCACCGAATCCGCCTTACTTCCAATTTAGTGTGATAGACTCGAAGGCATAAATTTATAAATACATATTTAGAAATTGTTCTGGGTAATTTTTCTATTAAAAAAATAGCCAACGGGTCAGCTTTGAGATCTTCGGTTAAACCTTGAATTTGTTTTGTGTATGAGTATGTCTGTTGGTCCAGTGACCTCTAGCTTTACCCAATGTAAAGATATCGCGTTAATCGTGCCTTTTTTGATAAAAATATAGAATTTTACCAAACACAGATAGATTTAAATTGTGTAATCAACCGAGTCAACAATAGATAAATCCAACAATTTTCTAAGTAATTTTTTCAAAATTTCTCATGGTGTTCAATGTTTTGTAATGTGATTAAAAGAAATATAAGACCAAATTGATCGTGAAGAGACTTTTGATTTTAATTGCTGAAGTGACAAGGCATATGAATCTATCATTATCGAGTGAATAGGTGTAAGTCACACGTGACGCAGGAATCTATTATTTTCTAACAGTGTAACATTAACAGTGGTAGAGCTACACTGCAGTTTGTTTCTAACTGCAAAATGAATGGGTCAGCTCCACCATGCCCTAACAGAATTCCAGCGTGAAATAGCAGCATAACGCTGTGTTTCGTCTGGTGAGTGAAGGGATCCGGAGACTTTTATTACTGGTGACGAGGCGTTACATCTCAGTCCTCAAGGGTGACAACGCATCTGAATTATGATTCCTTGTCAAGGATGAATGTAGATGTCATGGGCCGCAGGAATCAGTTATCAACAGGTGTGGCTGTGTGCTCGTTTGTAACTCTCGATGTAATAAATTAAAAAAAAAATTACTCGTTTATCAACATGCAAGTATTAAATTGTAAATTACAAGATTACTTTATAATTTATTATAACCTATGCTAAGTTCCTTCATAGGTATGAAAAAGCTTATATCTTCGTCGCTGTCAAAAGCGGTAATATTGTAGAAATCTTTTGCTGCAAATTATAGTATAGCAAGCATTGCAATAACTAAGACCGTCTTCCCCTTATCAGTCCAATATAATGCGAAGAATATTAAGATGCAGTGTCAAAGACACAGAACACACTCAACATACGCCGACCCACAAACATAATAACGCGGCCCAAACTGAATAGAACCAATTAATAACAACGACGCATTCCCATATCAGCGTTCTGGAGTGTTAATGCATGTGTACTTTGAATCCTTGTTAACGATGGATTTAGATATTAACGGCCCGCAGTTATAACTTACCGTCATGTGAACCATGTGCAAAGACAGTCGACCGGTAAAATAGCAAAATAACGCTTGTGAGTATCGCCCGGTGAGTTTATTATTTAATGCATTCCATCTTAGTTATCGGGTATGACAGAACACCTTCATTATGATTCCTTAACTAGGATGTTACTATGACTAATGTAATAACATGAAATAAAATTGAAATAACACTGGTAGAGGTACACTGTAGTTTGTTTCCAGCACTGCAGAATAAATGGGTCAGCTCGACCACGGTAGGACACACTCATGGAGTACCAGCGTAAAATAGCAGCATAATGTTGCTGTGTTTTGTCTGGTTAGTGTAGGGATCCGGAGACCTTTATTACTGGTGACAAGGCATTCCATCTGTCCTCAGGGGTACCAATGCATCTGCATTATGATTCCTTAACTAGGATGAATATGGAATCATGGATCACAGGAATCACTTACCATCATGCGAACTGAGTGTTCGTTTGTCGCCCTCAATAAAATATAAAAAAACTCACCAAGCCGCACCGGACAAGCGTAGTTGGTTAAATGTCGTATCCTCTAAATCTACCTAAATTACACGATAGTCCAATGTGGAAGAGAAGTGGAGACGTCTTTGCCAAGCGGTGGAATATTGCAGGTTGAATATAATAACATTATAATTCAGTAAACCAACACTGAACAAGTTAACGTGTCGAACCGGACAAGCGTAGTTACTTAATGTCGAATCCTCTAAATCTACCTAAATTACACGATAGTCTAATGTGGAAGAGAAGTGGAGACGTCTTTGCCAAGCGGTGGAACATTGCGGGTTGAATATAATAATAATATAATTCAGTAAACCAACACTGAACAAGTTAACGTGTCGAAATTAAAAAATTACCGTTGGCCAACGAATTTAATAAAACATTGGTAGAACTTTGCACTAACTCACTTTTATGAAAACATTCGAGTCGATATGTTGGTCGTATGGTTGAAACTGACAAACTAGTTAGCGGACTACTAACTCAGATAGCTGTGTTGTATGTTTGTATGTAGTGATGACGTATTAGTGGATATTTCGTTGTATTGTTGTATCTACCGGTGATTTAGGCTATGGTATTCACCGTGGTACTCGTAGGTTAATAGTAAATTATGTAGTTTAAACTCGATTCACAAATCATGCAACTTTAAATACAACTTACTCTAATATAATAACATGAAATAAAATTGAAATAATACTGGTAGAGGTACACTGTAGTTTGTTTCCAGCACTGCAGAATAAATGGGTCAGCTCGACCACGGTAGGACACACTCATGGAATACCAGCGTAAAATAGCAGCATAATGTTGCCGTGTTTTGTCTGGTTAGTGTAGGGATCCGGAGACCTTTATTACTGGTGACGAGGCATTCCATCTATCCTCAGGGGTACCAATGCATCTGCATTATGATTCCTTAACTAGGATGAATATGGAATCATGGATCACAGGAATCACTTACCATCATGTGAACTGAGTGTTCGTTTGTCGCCCTCAATAAAATATAAAAAAACTCACCAAGCCGCACCGGACAAGCGTAGTTGGTTAAATGTCGTATCCTCTAAATCTACCTAAATTACACGATAGTCTAATGTGGAAGAGAAGTGGAGACGTCTTTGCCAAGCGGTGAAACATTGCAGGTTGAATATAATAACATTATAATTCAGTAAACCAACACTGAACAAGTTAACGTGTCGAACCGGACAAGCGTAGTTATTTAATGTCGAATCCTCTAAATCTACCTAAATTACACGATAGTCTAATGTGGAAGAGAAGTGGAGACGTCTTTGCCAAGCGGTGGAACATTGCGGGTTGAATATAATAATAATATAATTCAGTAAACCAACACTGAACAAGTTAACGTGTCGAAATTAAAAAATTACCGTTGGCCAACGAATTTAATAAAACATTGGTAGAACTTTGCACTAACTCACTTTTATGAAAACATTCGAGTCGATATGTTGTTCGTATGGTTGAAACTGACAAACTAGTTAGCGGACTACTAACTCAGATAGCTGTGTTGTATGTTTGTATGTAGTGATGACGTATTAGTGGATATTTCGTTGTATTGTTGTATCTACCGGTGATTTAGGCTATGGTATTCACCGTGGTACTCGTAGGTTAATAGTAAATTATGTACTTTAAACTCGATTCACAAATCAAGCAACTTTAAATACAACTTACTCTAATATAATAACATGAAATAAAATTGAAATAACACTGGTAGAGGTACACTGTAGTTTGTTTCCAGCACTGCAGAATAAATGGGTCAGCTCGATCACGGTAGGACACACTCATGGAATACCAGCGTAAAATAGCAGCATAATGTTGCTGTGTTTTGTCTGGTTAGTGTAGGGATCCGGAGACCTTTATTACTGGTGACGAGGCATTCCATCTGTCCTCAGGGGTACGAATGCATCTGCATTATGATTCCTTGTCAAGGATGAAATTAGATGTCACGGGCCGCAGGAATCACTTGTCATTAGGTGAACTGTGTGCTCGTTTGTTACTCTCAACGTAATAAAAAAAATTGGTAGAGAGTAGTAGAGATAAAAACAGCATTTAAAACCGTTTATTGGTTCTCTAGATTAGCAAGGTTACATTAGCATACTTGAGTTTAAATTGAAAACACTGATAACATGAATTATTCAATTGTTTTATATGTATTGTATTTTTAGTAATTATACAAAAATTATCAATTTTCATAATTATTTTATTATAAGACCAATGGTAATAAACAATCAATAACACAATAAACATTCCTGCGTTACGTTAATAGACCTGTGGTAGACCTTGCGAGGTATTCCATCTTACTCTTCAAGGGTTAGGTGAGGTAAGGGTCTAAATTATGATTCCTTCGTTATCATTCTTCCGCAGGAATCATTTACAATCAAGTGATCTACGATCTCCTTTTTTATCACTAATATCATAAAAAACCAGAAGAAACAGTAGTCCATACTGATTTTTAAGCCGGTAGCTTGGTTCTTTCCCGCTCGAATGGATTTATTCATCCTTCAGTTTCTCTCTGAAATTTGGTTCTATCACTTGTGAATAAGTAAGATCCGGGAATGTTAAGCCTATTATAAACTAAAGCTAAACATAGTTTTGAGTTGCAACTTACACATTTAAAAGATGTAAATGGAGACACAATTTAATTTACCAAAATAGTTGATACATCCATTGTCGAACAGTATTATCAAATGAACTGACCAATAAAGTGAACAATTAATTAATACCAAATTAGTTGACCTGTGACTTTTTCATATTTATGAAAGTGTGGTAGAACAGGTATGTACGTTATCACTCATCAATATTCACAGCTTCAACTAAAAGGCAACAAATTTCAAGTAGCCAGACATCTGATAATAAATAAAACGCGTTACATGTTGTCAATACAATCGAAAATTTGACCCTTGTCAAAAAAGACAAAGCACGTTTCAGCTGCGAAAAACGAGAACTTCTGGAATCCATGTCTATTGGACCATGCTCCAGTTCGATCGAATCTTCTATATTATTTCGTTCTCGTTTCAACGGTTGCTTAATGGTGTAATTGTCTCTCTGACTCTCTTGCAGGAAAATAATATTAGCTTGTCCATCGTTAATAGATGAATTTAATTACATCTCTAAAAGAATATATAGTGCAAAGAATTATTAGAATTATTTAAACCAGCTTACATGAAACAATTATTGCTTATCTGTACTAATAGTTTGAAGGATAAAAACAAATTCGTGGAAAAACTTAATGTATTTTAACCAAGCCAGCACATTGTATATTATTATTATTAATAATTTTATTATTATTAAGTTTAAAACGAAGGTGAAAAACTTCAGAAGCCACATAATTGATGTATTACAATTAATAATGAATACAAAAACTTATGATTCGTATTCATTGAAATAAATAAATGTGATTATTCAAAAATACCAGAAATGTTTCGTTTAAGTTACAGTGCAATAGTTTCATTCGCCGTATTCGCTTTAATTCCATCTCAATGAGTTTGACTCAATGGCAAACATTTAAAATTACATATTTAGAAATTATTTCGGCTAATTTTAAGCCAAACTTAACCAACGAGTCGACATAACATTGAGATTAAAATTTCGTATTTCTGTTGAATGTTGGATTTGTTACTTTGAGAAAATGAAAGGAACCGAGTGTGTAATTTCAAGCCTTTACGGATGTACTAAGTAGATATTTTTCGGACTTTAGCTAAAGATTTTGTTTCCATTGCATAATATGTTACTATTATTACCAAGCCTATTTAGTTGTTAAAATTTAATAATATAATATTTTATATATGTATTTTATCCTTTTGATTACCATTGGCCAAAATTGAATTAATATAAAACATAAACAAAACTTTTCGCTTCGTTGCAAGCGTTCGAGTTAGTACCTACGCGGTTCAGATAATTCGAAGTGCCAAACTAGTTAGCGGATTCCCAACTTGTGCTGCCATGTTTGTAGTGGTAGTATTTCGGTAGATATACGAGTATGTTTTACTTATAGTTTTTCTAGAGAATGGAGGCAATATATTTGTGTTTATATTGATTAAGGGAAATAAACGATTACACTGTGATTCCTATGGCCCATACATTCTTATTCATATATTACATTGGTAGAGCTACACTGAAAATGGTTTATAGCTGCAGAATAAATGGGTCTGCTCGACCCGGGTACGACCACGCCCTTATAGAATACCATGCGTGAAATAGCAGCATAATGCTTCTCTGTTTCGTCTGGTGAGTGTAGAGATCCGGAGCCCTTTATTACTGGTGACGAGGCATTTCACCATCAAGAGTGACAACGCATCTGCATTATGATTCCTTGTCAAGGATGAATGTAGATGTTTTAGATGAATGACAGCGGCACATGACATTTAGATCCATTCTCAACGATGATTCAAGATGTTTTTACATGCGTTGCCACACCTGTGGACTGGTAAATATTTGTTACCTGTATTGGATCCTGGACTCTAATCGTAGGAAACACAGTAGCGTAAAGCTGATATTTTCATTGTTATTCTGTGATGGTGTGGTCTTTCTAAATCAACCTTCTGTATTTCAGATAAAACAAACTGCAGTGTGGCTACTAATGTTAAAACGTTAAGTTGAGCTAAGTAAATTCAATAAAACTAGTTGATAATGTTTCGCTATATTCTGGTGATTGCAACAAAAGCGGTACGGTAAGCAGAAAGGCAATGTAAGAAGTCAGTTTGTTTTCCCTGATAGCTAAACGTTATTTACTTAAGTTTTCATTTAAATCTAATAGAATAGATATTAAATAAAAAAATATTTGTCTGCCACTCTCTCATATTTCAAAAGCACTTATTAAAATCGTAGCGTTTGTTTTGTTTTCATCTCGCCAAGCCAAATTCAAAAGCAGACGTCTAAAATTACATTCTATATGAATTTTTATGAAACATTTTTAGATCCAAAATTTTTTTTCTAATTACTTTCCGTGTAAGTTACACAAGAAATATAATTAAGACACTTATATAATCACAAATCATGGATATATCTTATACATGATTATTATCAGGCTTTAGAAGAATTATTAATGCTGTGGCTTTAGTTTTATGGTGATGTAGCAATATTTTCGTAATGGTCGCTATGAAAACAAAGGGCTGTTAGCCAATAAAAATGGTATTTTTTAATTTTATTACGGTTTCATACATTCGATGAAAAAACAGAACCTTTGTAAAATCACAGAATTTAAATAATAACATATGTAGCATTAACCCCCCCTCGACCCACGCCCCTTATCTCAGAAACAACTGAGCCTAATTTATTTGTGACCCAATTATGTTATGTACGCACTTTTTAAAGCTGCTAAAAAGTTAGTGATAGAAATATTTACAGTACTTTGATAGTAAAAGTTTTGCACCTATTAACATGCACAGATTTACAATTCTCAAAAATATTTCCGTCTGAATTATCGTCGATTTTGACCATCGTGTCATCTGGTTTTTATTCAATGATGTCAACTGTGCCCACTATATTTTAGTGGCATAGGTAAGTTGGCATAAACTCGTAAGTCCTATTCATCCCTTATATAATGTAAGAAAAAAAAGGGAAAGTGACGATGAAAATAATCACGAGACATTTGATAAACACATGCAATCTCGAAATTTGTGATAAATTTTTACACAAAGATGTTATATAACAAGCGTCTAATTTTCCATACGAAGTAGAAAAACAAATGGCCCTGTTATCCGATAGTGAATCTTATATCTCTCAACCTGGATTGGCAGCAGCACACAAATTAAAAAAACATAGCGCTTCTGTTAACATGGTTCGCACTCCCATAGAATGTAATAGGCTGTTCGTTCATATTCAAAGCCACTATCAGAACCGTCGCACAGTAAAGATAGAAAAGTTTAAATGAAAATAATTTACTCTTGAAGTTTCCGTAATGTCAATGAAATTACGCAGCACGGAGGTCTATATTCAACCATTGCTTCATTAATAATTTGCGAATAGCTTAGAGATAACCTGATTACTGTACAACCAGGTGGTTGCAGGAAAGAAAGAAAGTTATCAAACCTTTATTCAAAATTCTAGGCCCAATATTTGCCCTTTAGTGTCAAGTATTTCGAAATCACATAGTGACTCAATTTGAATTTTACAGTATCAATAAAAATATAAACTTAACCTTAACCTTTAGTTTTAACTACAGAAGTAAAATTTCCACCAAGCACTTTCAATATCACCCGAGATAACGTTAGAATGGGCGGCTGTAGGATGAATAAAATATAAGTCACGTCAATCGTCGACCAATCTGTTATATAAAACCGACAATCATGAAATTTAAGGTCCACATGGCATCAAAAGTGATTCAATGGGACGCTCAAGCAGCTAATGAAGGCAGCATTGTAATTGGTCGGTAAGGGTTATCGGGAGTTAGGAATAATTTTCATATTACCGTGGTTAAAAATGGATGAAATATACTTTTGTTTATCAATGCATCTCCGATTTATTGATTATATAAGAATCAAAATATCTATACTCACTATTTATTTATAAATATATTTCACATAAAATTTACAATTAAAACTAGTGTAAACTAACTACTCATTAAAAGAACCGAGATAGCTCTCTGTCAAGGCGTTGGCTTTTAAGTTTTTGGTACACAAGTTCTATTCTGAGTGCCGGGCCGAATGATATTGTTATAATAATTCAAATTTCATATTCCCTTGTATCAGCGGAAACGTGTGTTGAACATTCTGCAATAGATTTTATGAAGAGGAAGCCTAAGCCCAAAAGTAGAATTTTGTATATAAACGAAAGTAGTTGTTACTATTAACAATTAAAGTTCATATTAAAGTCTGTCAAAGCAAATACGACATATACTCGAGTAGTGTAGTTTCACCAATCAAACATTATTTGCGTTTTCTTTTTTGAAGATCTGACGACGTGCAATCGTTAAAAACCTGAGCAAACTAATATAGTCGGCTTCAATTTAAACTGGCATGGGCCAATAGAGACATGGATTTCAGATATTCCCGTTTTTTACTGATCAAGCTTGCCCTAATGTTTTCAAACACTTTCGGTTGTATTGACCACAATTTACATATTTCGTGCTGAAAAAACGCCTTTTGTTTCAATACAAAACTTTTTTTATGACCATTGCCATCAAGTTATCAATACACTAATCATCTCTCAAATCTCCTCTGCATCAATTCTATTAGAAGATTTTTTGCATCGACTTCTATAAAAGTTATTGTGTCCACTATCAGTATATCGTTTCTCTAACGTAAATTATAAGTTAGCCAAATCTTGCTTTAGAAATTTAATTGTAGATCGCACAGTACAGCTGCTCAAAACGATAGTGCCTAGGAGAATATAGCGCGGTAGTCGGAGCGTGCCAGAAGGGGTGACAGTTTGATGGTTACGCATAATGAATGGTGCCATGTGGCAAATCGCGTTTACATTATGAGTTTTAAAAGAAAATGGAAACATGTCAGATAGCTTGTGAGATATAGGAATATGAATACTGAAGCGAAATATGAACAAATTATTTAATAGATAATTTGGAGATATTATTCTTTTGAAATCGATAATATGCTTAGCGAATGCTAACCACGAAGCTTTGGATTTATTCACTATAATGTATTATATATAAAATTATAAATTATATTCAAAAACTTAGATACCCAGATATTGAACAGATTTAATATTAAAAAGTATCTGCGATTACAAAATAATACATGCGATACAATAACTAAAATAATTTATCGACTCGATTGACTGATGAACGTTTTTGAAAACCAATTTTGAATTTAAATATTACCTTTTGAAGTCATTATGCGATAAGAGATAGGAATTAAGTAGCAGCTACTATTTCGCGGGAACATTAAAATTACAGAGACGTGCGAATTATTAAATGAACCCGAGATGTGCACGTAACTGAAAGGATTGTTTTAAATCATTCATTAATTATATTTGATCTTAAATTTTTAATAATTTTAAAAGATTTTTTTATTAATTGTTATTCTACTCTATATCCATGTGTGGAAAAATCGTTCGCCATCATAAAAATTTACGATTGTAATTTACGATTTTATTCGCTCGTATGTTTTAAAAATATTTTTATTAAAATACTGAAACAGACTCGTCACTAAAGCTTTATGCTTTCAATATTAGTGGGTTTATAATTATTTCTTGTGTTATTGTACAGATTTTATAGAAGCTATGCTTGCGACTAGAAAAGACAGCCGCGTGGCGTAGTGGGTACAAGTTTCGTAATCACGGGCACGGGGTTCGATTCCCTGTCTAGATAACACGGGCTACTGACTGTGTGCTCGTTGATCACTTCCAGTATTATAAATAAATGGTTAAAATTTAACTCAATATATTGTGCGAAACTTTCGTCCTATATCGTTTGGGATTAAAATAGCTCAAGCTAAAGTGTTTGCAATTTCTGTCTGTCGTGGTGAAAAATGTGAAATATTATTTTTTATCTTAGTCATATGTAAAACATTATACATCTTTATGTTAAATCATTAGACGGCTAACTAATTCAAGAAGCTGCAGTTAATATATATAATTATTGGCGCAGCTAATAATTGGTTGATGCGTGCGTGTATGGAATTCACTGAAGAAGATTCATAGTATCGCAGAAAAACTGTGTAACACAACGACATATCATGAGTTTCAAGTTCAAGTGGTGACCCAAGGAAATCGGAGAACCTTTTGCGGGTAACAAGGAGTCACACCTACTGCCACCTTATAAGGACTACAGGTGTGGACTATATTTTTTTATCTGGGGTAGATAGAGGTTTTATAGAGCGCTTCCCAAAATCAAAATTTTGTGCTGATTTATCACTTTGTTATAGTTATATAATGTTCACTTTTCTGGATCTTGTATTGTTATTATAGAAATCAGATGATAGAACTACCACAATGTTGATAATGACATCAAGAGTACCATATATGTTACGAAAGATGGTTTATTTTTTTGTGATGACGAACGAGCAACTGTGTGCACGTGTTTCACCTAACAATAAGTGATATCTGCGACCGATAATCCCTCCCTTTAGATAGCGATCCGAGTTGAGGTTTCGTACCTCCTTATACGGGGCCCACGGATCATAATAATTATAATATCGCCCCACTCTGATGACGTCGACGTTCTTCGTCCACGGGGATCGGAGTGCAGCGGTGGTGCAGCAGCAGTCTACGTGCCAGCTTCGCAGCATCGTCAATGTCTCCATCTGTATCTGTGGAGGTCTTTGGACCATCAGCAATAATAACACAAAAAAAAGACCTATAATCGCAAATCCTCAACAAAGATTCAACATAACCTGCCATAGTTTCGTATTATGCCACTGTTTGACTGGCAGAGAATGCTGACTGGCATTAACTCCTTTTATTATTAACTTAAAGGTGAATACAATAAAGTATAAATTAATAAATAAATTGAACATGAAAAAAAAAACAATTACAAGAGAAGTGAAACGTAATTTGTGGTAAAGTAGGCTTTCTGTAAAATAATAATGCCGTTCCAGCTCACCTACTTTCATCCGGCTGAAGTGAAATATATAGGTAATGTTTTCTTCCTGATCCTCCCTTTTCGCTAAAGTAACAACAACATAAATCTTAAGGTGGCTGGGCCTACAAGTTCATGACCTTGTGTTTACTGGCGCGTTGCCAAAGAAGGCAAGGCCTTTAGGGTTGTCGGAATGTTGGTTCTTTTGGATGGATTATCTTAGTAAATGTGTAAATTCATATCATCATCTTTTTCCAGTTAATGCTGACGATAACTACATGAATTGGTAAGAAAATGAAAACAAAAATTGCTTGATCGCACACTCAAATAGTAGACCAGCGACTAAAGTATTTGATTGGAAGATAGAGAGAAATTATTACACACGTCATTACACTGATTTGTTATAATTCTGCGTTAAGGATGAATGTGATTAGTATTTTATTTTAATTTAATGTAAAATCATACATTATATTACATTAATTACGATTTAATGGCGATTTGTATTTACTTTTTGTTTTTTTTTTAGGAATTCTGAAGCAAATTTTAGAAACCCACTTTGTTCTTTAAAAAAATATAATGAAAATACAACTGTGCCACAGTTTCAACTGGCAACCCTAGGTATAGGTATTGTAGAAAGCTATTTTTCATACCAGACTTTGTGCTTGTGACAGAAAAATATTTTAGATTTGTTATTACAGAAATAAAATTCTATTTTGTGGATCGCTAAGAGGTGCGTGTACGTTTTGTTTTATGTGTGATATGGTGAAATAATAAATTTTCCTGATCCACAATTAAACTCAATTACATTAAATCGAATATCTAACAATGGAAAGAAAAAAGTATAATAAAATCTGGCTTCAAACAAGTATTCACAAGTTTTCAAGACTTCACCGGTATGAAGGTAAATGCGAACTAAAATAACCATAGAAACCCACTATAGTATATCGTTAGACCTTACATTGCACAGCCCTGTAGTAGCTTAAAGGAAAAACTATTCCGTGCGTGTCGTATAAATCGACTAAAGGGGGACTTCAGATTTGTGGGCACCCAGGCTATTTGTTAATAGATGTTAATAGCACTAACATCTATAGGAGATCCTATATCCGTCTCAATATACCGAATGTCACTACCTGCACCAAGAGAGATAGAAATCCTGCATTATCCTGTCTTTCCCCCAGATGACACGTATCTATTGAATTTTCCCCCTTGATACACAAACAAATGAGGTTCAATATTGTATAACTAACACACATAATAGCAAAAAATAGACACGTACTCGAGTGCAATGCGTGCATTTACTTATAAAAAATATAAATCTTTTATATTCTTTAAGAAAATCTACATAAATTTATGCTGTAATTGTCATATAACTTACCCCATTCGCATAGTTGTGACGTAACATAAAAAGCTAGAAAAAGTAGTTCAACCCGACATATTTTATCAGCTAAAGGTCTTTACGAACAATATCGCTATGAAATATTACTATAGTTTACCAGTAATATATACATATCACCGTATGGCAGAGCATCAGAATGCTCCTCTCCATGTAACCTGGAGTGAGAATAAATGTCTATTTTCTTTGAAACTGCATCCGAACCTTCGTCATATGTTATCGCCTATGCATTACATCGAATTGAAAAGGTGACCATATTTTAGAACTTTAATCTATCAGTTGACAATATCTTGTAACAACGTAAAATATCACTGTGTAAGAATCGACGAGAAAACCAACGTCCTACTAAGTAGCAAGTGTGAAAATTTAAGAATAGTATTGGAGCATTCAATAAATATTAAAATGGCCAAATAAGTGATAACACGTTCCTGGGGACTCTTGCAAATCTAGATATCAGAGAAAATCACGTCCTTACATCACCGGAGCATTAAGCTCGAGGAATCCTTTCATCTGAAGAGATCTTTTACCGGCAAACACGGATAAGGATGACAACGCGAGAATATTACGGCGCACTTTTTTTATTCAATATAAAGAGTAAAGCTCTTCAACTAAGGACTTGCTCATTTAAAGAGATCGTTGGATATCTTCATATATAAAGCAATCATTTGACTTAATAATCCCTTCGATGTAATGTGTAATAAATTATCTTAAATGATGATGAAATTACTGCACAGTCTGTCAATTATCTAAATAATAGACATATTCTTTAGTTATTTTGGGTCCATTAATATTAAAATGATAAGCCATATATATACATAAGAATGCGTGTTATAACGATGAGTTGTTTCTGATATTTCTGGTGAAAGTAAGAACTTTCATCGAAATTATCACAATTGCCATAATAGTCCAATATCAAAACTAAATTCAAATATTTTATTCAAAGTTTGGGTTTTTTTTAATCAAAAACGCAAATATAATTTCTAAACACACACCACAGGCAATACCGCCAAAGGGGCACAATAAAAAAAAATATGCCAATACCGATCTAAAACAATTGAAATACGCGAAATAACTGAAATAACGTTGTAATAATCGCGCGAGGCGCCAATTTTCAACGTGAACGGGTCGCAGATGTCGCCAATATATAATAATACAATACGAGTGGGCCGTATAAAAGACAGGAAAAGGGGTATGGTCCAAAACATAAAATATAATGTTGCGAATCGATCGAATCGAATATTCAGTTAATATTATGTGCCTTACCTGGCTACTCGGTCGCGAGTTTTAGGTTCGATAGCAATATGCGGTAAATATTTGTTCAACTCGGATTATTTCATAAAAACCTTACGTTTTATGAAACCAAGGAAAACATACAGTCTCATAGTGGAACTAATGGTAAGTTATGAAACGCTTAAATAATACGACAAGTTTTTTTTGCCACACCTGAGTATTGAGATGGATTACCTCGCTGCCAGTTCTGGGGTCTGCGGTTCTCTACACTCAACAACAGATATTTAACGCTGATACTTAGGGTGTGGATCTTCTTCGGTATAGACAATCAATTTTTGCTGCAGTTTTAAACTAACTACAGGCCTATATACCTGGCTATAGAGGTAATGAACAGTTAATGAAAACATGTGTTTGTATAGTCTATTATTGCCGGTATTATGTCGAATTAAAACATTTTATCAGATTAGGAAAGGAAAAAACGAGTGAGCACCTATATTTGCGTATATCGTTAAGACAGAAATAATATATTCACACAACAAAATAATTTTTATACGACACCAGTTTTACCATAAATAGATAAAGTAAAATACATAAAGTCTAAGTAATAAAAAAGGAGCAAAAGGCTGCAGTTTATCCGTGTTATTAGTTAACATACGATAAAAGACGTAAAGAGTTTGCATTAAAAATATGACTACATTTTAATTTCAAAGAGCTTTTTAGACGGAAAAGAACGTACATAGATAATTAGAAAAGACAGAAGTGAAAAATTAAAAAGATATTTTTAGAAAAACCGGTTTCTAGGTGTAGGCGAACGATGCATCGAGGAAATTAATAACAGGATAGGGAAAAGAGAATGATAATGACATTGACTTGTCAACAATGTCATTGCAAAGTAATATATAAATTCCAAATAAAAATCCTCTAGAAATTTTACTACCAATAATTATTTTTTCGTGAAATGAAAATAATACAAAACAGTATCTCAACGTAAGCATCGGTCCATTAATGATTCGCGACGACAATCGGAAGCCGCCATTATCGCGGACACGCGAGCCTCTCGTTATCGCCGGATATGGCTTGTAACTGTTTCCGGTTATGCTTTTCACATATTATATATTCATTTAAAATCATATATTTATGATTTCAAATCAGATTAATAGTAAAGCTCATCTTTAATAAAGTCGAGAACAACCAAATCAACTTAACCTATAAAAGCACGGATACTTTTACGATATTTTCAAAAAACATTTTTATTTCATTTATAAAAACTATATGTGCATTTAAAGCTTTAACATAGCTTTTTTTATATTAACACAATTATTACTTAAAATATTCAGTACCCTTTTAATGTGGCAATTTAAATGCGCGTAAAGGAAAATTGACTCTACTACTAATCACTAGTTAAAAGTTTCAGGCAGGTTTCCAAAAATTTTCCTTCACCGTCGAGCACTTGGTAAATCGTCACATAAAACTGCAATAAACAATTTCATTAGTACAGACATGGGGAATCGAACTCAGTATGTTGATGTACCGTTAGATTAAAAGCGAGCGCTTAGAGAGAGAGAAATAGAAGAAATGTCGCAATAGTTATAACGCGCAAATGTTGTGTGTCATTTCTACGTCGTAAGCCCTAGGTGGCGTATTGAGTTGTGTAATAATTATTGTCAACTACCCACTCTATACATGTTAAGATAAAAACAACCTTTGCAAAAAAGGCAAATTATCAATGCTCCAAATGGTCACATTACGTCATGCTTGTTTTATGGCACTGACAAAAGCCAACCGATAGTTTGTCTGTTCTCTTTATTGACTTTCACATTCAACGTGCAAAGAAAAGGACACATTCTATATTTTCCTTTTATATTAGACACGTATTCTCAATGACTCTTACAAATTACAATTAGTTGTGATATATTTCATTTACTTTTATAATTATCGGGGTAATTTGAATCATATAATATATGGTGGATTTAAATAATACCTAAATCTGTTAAGTATAAATTACGATTTTGTTATCTGGGGAAAGAAACGAAACGGTTGTTTTATAAAAAAAAAGAGTAAAGTTGACAACTATTTTTGGACCGGGACGTGGTGACGTGTTCAAAGAACAAAACTAGGTCAAAAGCCTAATATCGCACAACAATGTGCATCTACATAACAGACTGTTCAAAGACTACATCCACTTTTAAAAACAGATGTGGCTACTCAAAACAATCGTTTAAAGTGAACCTAAAATAAAATAGATAAATGTCAACATTTTTATGCTAATATTTTTATTTCATTTTATTTTTACATCATCATCTTAATCATCTCTGACTACAATTCCACTGATGAGCTCAGGACACCTGTGGGGATATTGGTGATATCGGACTGGTACCGAGTAAAACCTTCGCCCCAGACCGTCCCAGGAACGCTCTCGCGCACATCTGCTACTCCACCAGTATCAGCCGTCCATCGAAAGCTCTTCATCGAGGGAGTGTAAGTTACGTTAAAAATCTATATCTATAGAAGGACTACCGTGTTTCGTATAGTGAAAGAATAAAATTGGAGACTAGCACTCAGAATAATTTAAACTTATTGATCAAGGGTGACAAAGCATCTGCACTATGATCCCTGACCGAAAAAAAATACGGGAGTCATGGGCTGCGAAATCTAAGCGAAGATTGTAGTAAGCGAGTCACCTACATAACATAAAAAAGTAAATAAAACGGCCTCTTTGTCATTTTACCTTCGATAAAAGTAACTACAAATTTCTGTGCATGTTCAGAAAGCTTGTTCTATTGTGTTCATTTGTTATAGGATTCTTAATAAATAACCCCTAATATCACGAAAATAACTAGAATTTAATAAAATGTAGAGTGGGACTGAGATTATACGGCACAATCCTTGATTTGTCTTAAACAAAAAAAATTGAGTCTCTCTGATGAAACTTACGAAATAATTCTTCTGTGATTTCAGTTTGTCGAAACGTTTTAGGCAGTAAATTGTCATGCCGCATCTAGCGTAAACGGTGCTTATTCTCGACCCTTACCCCGTTACGAGGGTAAATATTGTAAATCGATAGCCGTTATCGAAGGGGCGGATGCTGAAGTTATTAAATAACCCGATGTGAGGAACAGAGCCTTCCAGAACCTTCCATTCTTTCAGATTTTAATTCATTTGATAGCTTTCTAGGTACGCTTCACGTAATTTTTTATTCACAATTCACGGCTATTCTTTTCTGACAGGTTTCTTTATTCAGTTATCGCATAGGAGCTATTTTTTAGATCTGTTGGATTTATTCAAATTAACAAACGCTATTATTATTGCCACAGTTCTCCACGATTTTATCCACAGCAATGTCTATTTATTATTATACAATTATATCACCTTGTGGTGGAGCCATGCTACAATTTGGTTATAGCTATAGCATGAATAGGTAGGCTTAACCGGGCAATGACCACGCCCTCACAAAATACTAGCATGAAACTACATAAGACTACTTGGGCTACTGTGTTTCATCTGGTAAGTGCGATAATTCTATGTCAATAGTCAGGGGTATTCACGCATTTTCATTATGATTTTTTATCGAGTATGACAAAAAATATATGATGGTATTGGCCGCAAGAATCACTTACCGTCAG
This sequence comes from Teinopalpus imperialis, assembly GCA_029286865.1. Classification (NCBI taxonomy): domain Eukaryota; kingdom Metazoa; phylum Arthropoda; class Insecta; order Lepidoptera; family Papilionidae; genus Teinopalpus; species Teinopalpus imperialis. The sequence goes on along the minus strand of JAGSMU010000008.1, from coordinate 8,270,054 downwards.
GTAAACTGTATGTCTCATTTTTCTTTCAAATCTTTACACTTGTACTATAAAAAAAACTGCACAGCATATATTCCAATACAAATATTTTATACACACTAATTTGTTTTCGACTTTGAATACAGTGACAGAAGCACTCGATATTACAAAACACCCAGACAAGAATTATTTCACTCTATGTATAGAATATAAGTCAACTAGTTTAAAGCCCTTTGGCAGTTTTCATTCGTATTTTTAAATGACTTCAAAAGGAAAAAGTTTCTCGTTTCGATACGCAAGCAGTTTACCATACGATTGCTAAATGTTTGTGCTGTCGGGGTACGAAAACCGTCGTCAGTTTTCAAATTCATTCTTTTATCAAGTAGACTCTTAGTTACTTTTGAAACTAAAGCATTAAGAAGACATCTACATATAAAATTATACTTACTTAATATGATTGAATGAAATATGTTCTATTTATTTGTCAGTGCTTATCAGTCTCAAATATTTTCTCGTGATTTCTTGCGATCAATAATAATTTTGCGTCGTATATAATTTGATAATGCCAAGGAATTTAAGTACCCGTGAAAGAGCTGCAATTATTGCAGATCATGAATCTGACGGGCCAAATATCTTCAAATTTTAATATTATTAGAGACACTGTAAGGTTCTGGATCAGGAGACATACGGAAGAGGTAAATCTTACTGATCACCGCCATACCGGTTCTGGACGTTGACCGACCCTTACTTGTGGACAAAAAAATTATGACAATGTTGACAATATTTCGCAGTAATGTTTGACGTATCACAGAGTGTAATAAGAAATGCGATCCACTCTATGGGACTTTATCACCGACGTCCAGTCTAAAAGTGTTTTAACTAGTACTAATAAAGCAGAACGCTAAAATTTTGCCCGATTATATTTATATTTCAATTGCCACACATTGAATGAGTCACACTGTTTTAACTTATAAAAAGAGCTTCCAGTAATCTTAACATAGGAGACGACACTTTAGGAGAATAAATAGAACGAGGTATTTGGAGTACCTAAGGTTTGGGGTTAGATTTCAGCTCATGGAGTAAGCGAGCTTGTTGACCTCGGACAAACACAGCAAACGTAGGTAACGGTTCTGGAGTGTATGCTTTCAAGCATTCGTATGTTATTTCCAGTTCATGAAATAACTGAGTTCAATTATCTCCAAGACAACGCCCACATTCACAGCTCATATCGTGAACGAGAGGTTCCATGGGCACTCTGAAGTAGTGTTGATTCTGAAACCCTCCCTAACAAAGAGTATTCCCGAAATGTTTTGGAGGGTTTCAGAGGTATGCTCTGGCCTAGTCGGCTTAACGCGATTACAATCTGTGATTTATTTATGTCGGATATTCTTTTTTTCATTAAGCTTTGTTTATTTGAATATTTTTTTAACATAATTACTAATATTAATTTTATTACTTTAAAAAACAATATTAAATACTAAATGTTTAATTTTAAATTTAATATGATAATTTTTTGACATTTCGGGAATTAGTCCTAGTTTTCTAGTTACCCGACGACAAAATATTATCCACTACATCTTTATTAATTGACCTGGCAGTGAACTAGCCTATCGCAAACTTCAATACAATATTCTGTTTCGTTTGAAATTAAATGTTGGCATGATAACTGTCCTGATGCAAGCAAATGTCGACTTTTAGGTGACGAACCTTTTCTTACTTTGTTGTGAATTCGTGCTTTTAGATCAATGCAATAAAATTTAGATTTTTTTCTTATTTTTTTAAATATAGAGTGTTAACTTTTTGCATGATCATATCAGTCTTATTATTACTAACCTTACAATGTAAAATCATCTACGTAACTGGACTGTGACAATTTATAATATTACTATTTCTTAACTTTCTGCAAGAATGTTACTATTAAATCTGTTTATGAATTGACGTTTTTTGACCTTGTTCCGTTAAAAATAACTTATGCTAAGGTGATGATACCAACTCACTATATTCTGGCTATGAACAACCAGTGCTGGTCTTCCGTTGCGGCCGCTTCGTGATGTTAATATATTATGTATTATAAAATTTTATCTCCAACTCTACACTCTTTTCTACCTTCTCTATATATCTGTCGATTCATTTCCTTTTGGGTCTAATAGTCGCAGATATGGTTAAAATAGTAAGTCTTTATGTACTAATTCCTCTTTATATAATATATAACTGATTGCGTTGTTATTCTATGTGTTTATGTATATGAATAAGAATGAAAGAAATATAGAAGCTTAAAACAAAACACACAAATAAAGTTATGATTTATTTTTATTATTAATATTGTATCCAGTATATACTTGTCTACCTAGAGAGATTGTGCTATTATTTATGCATTGGTATAAGAACCAAAAGAACTATGTAAGGTGGGCTGGCTCTCTTTCGAGGGAGTACGGGCTGGATTGCGGGGTGAGGCAGGGGGGACTTACCTCTCCTACGCTCTTCAACCTGTACGTTAACCGACTGATTGATGAGCTCAGCAGCACCGGCGTTGGGTGTCATATAGATGGAGTGTGCGTTAATAACGTCAGTTACGTAGACGATATGGTGCTGCTGAGCCCTTCGATCGGTGCTTTACGAAGGCTCCTGAAAATTTGTGAGTCCTACGCGGTGGCTCATGGGCTCAAATATAACGTGAAAAAGAGTGAATTAATGATCTTCAGGCCGGATAATAAGCGATACACTTTCGTTCCGTTCACTTTATGTGATACTAATCTAAACAAAGTCGAGCAATTTAAGTATTTGGGCCACTGGGTCACCGAGGACCTTAAAGATAATGTCGATGTGTAAAGGAGCGCAGAGCGCTGTCTGTCCGATGCAATATGTTGGCTCGCAGGTTCTCAAGGTGTGCAGGGACTGTCAAGGTTGTGCCTTTAAAAGCGTACTGTCAGTCCTTTTACACTTGCAGCCTGTGGGTTGACTATACGCAGAGGGCTTACAGCGATCTGCGCGTTCAATACAATAACGCGTTCCGAGTGCTTTTGGGGTTGCCGCTATCATGCGTCGCACGCGTGACAGCCCCAACAGCATCCTGCGCGCGTTGGCGGACCGGTAGGACTCTCCGATGTTGGCTCGATGGATACGACTGCATGGAGTCGTACAGTGATTTTCCACCATCATCTGTGAGTCCTACCTGACTTGCCATATTATATTTAACTATTATTATTATTACTAACACTATTTTGTAAGCTTGCATTTGTACTAACAAATATGGATGTAATCCTAGGATGAGTCTGAAATAAATTATATTATTATTATTATTATATAATTGCAGTTTGTAGTAAATGATAGCAATAGAAAATATACGAAAGGCTCCCATCAGTAGAATGCTTTGTTACCCGAATCAAAATAATTTCCTGTAATATAAAAGGATTTGATTTTTTATATATAATATGTGGCAAACGAGCTAACAGTTCAACCGATGGCAAGTGATTACCGCCACCCATGAATATCCGACACCAGAGGAGTCGCAAATGCGTTGTTGGCTTTTAAGAAAGGTGTAGGCTCTTTTCTTGAGTGCAATCTACCAACAGTTAATGTGCCGTTATTTTATCTAAATCAATTAAAAAATTGGTAAGATAAAGTCTTAATCTAAAGCATAAACTCACGGTGCTTAAGATATAATTTGTCATATAGAATTTGCCCATAGACTGTAATTTATCTTGCCGACTGTACACGCTTAATCACAGCTACCGTTTGTAAAGATACTTGATTTCAATACACACCATTTAATTCACAAAACGCTCTCTCTCGTTAACAATTCTATGAGCTGCTAAACAATTTACACCGCTATGAATGCTCCTTTAATTTTGGATCATTCTCGTATAAATCCGGATTATTGTTTAGTATTCAGTAGAAGCATTAAGATCAATTATGAGTACAATGATTTGTAATTGAGTTTGTAGGCTTTCTCGGTAATCGGTCCTTTGAACAATTCCATTTCTTCCTTAAGTACTAAACGTAGGTAGAGATTTTCCATTATAAGTTGTGTCTATTGTCTGCCTATTGTCTACTGTTGTATATTATAGTGGACTAGCTTAGTGGTACGGAATGTTTTTATTAGATTACTTATTGGGAGGTCTTGACGTCAATCTAAATTAGTCAAGTAAATGACAATACTTGCGAATCTTTTTTAGAAGCCGCCTCTAAAGGTTTCTTATATGAAAGTCAAGTAGTCTCTTTGGTGTCACTTGGTTGTAGCTAAAAGGTGTAAAAATAGATATTTACCAATGCATAAGTCCTTTAATCTCCCCTTATTGTTTATACTAGATAAGCTCAAGGTCTAATAAAGTCACTTGGATTCACCACTACCGGGCGCAGTAATTCACCATAGATACGATTAAATTTTTATTAGACCCCGATAGATAGAACTTTCATTGAATCATAAATAGAATGCCCAAAACAAATCATTCAACACAACTTTTTTTATATTATAACATCTCTATTATTTTTCATCTTATTTTATATACATGCGGATATAATACTTTAGAATCGAAACATAGGTAGTTGCTTTAATAAATTGGATGTGAAAAAGTAGTAAGATATGATTAATTTCTTGAATACACAAACCATGCCTATGTAACTGCACGCTAGCGTCGTCTACTGAATTTATACTTTTTCGTTCAGACCAGTCTTGATTCATGCTGAGCATAAGAGTTATTTTATATAACATTTAAAGATTTTTATTGACTAGTTCTACGTATTAGTAAAACTTACTAGTTTACGATTACATAAAATTTACTATGAATTATGGCTCAAGTCAGAAATATAGCCAGTAATAAATAACCTAAAATAGCGCGTAAATGTCTTTCCTTTACCTCTAGTTGGGATCGTTATATAATCACAATTACAATTTTATTTTAATTTTCAATACGAAAATTGGTTTCAAAATTTAAATTTAATACACTTCAGATAACGGTAGTGCTTTTAAGCGCAGTGAAAAAAAAATGTAAAATGGGCCAGTAAACGCGAAATCGATTCGGAAACGACACGACTGTAAGTCTGCGGCAACTGAAAGCACTTCGGTCGTGAGTTACGAAGGCTATTTGTTTACTATCAATATTTTTTTGAATTTCAATTATTCTAATAAATTAAGTTTGATCAACTATGCGCTCGAACATAGTATCTGTTATGTTCAATATAAAATCAATTAAACTACAAAAATATATTAAAAAGGGTGATACACCATTAGAAAATGTGTTCAAGTTTCTGGGTTCAAAGGACACTAAGTAAATATTAATTATAGGGTGACGCAAAGATTTCAGTAGTATTTATATAATGTATAATGTCATGAGTAACGACTGTGTTATTTATAAATACTTCTAAAACTCTCCAAAGCAAGCCTAATCCGACCTAGCTATTGTAGCAAGACACTACAATAGTCGTAAGACTCAGCGGGTCTCCCGCTAGCGAGTCTAATTAGATAAAGCTGTAGAGGTCTCTGGACCAACAGCAATATACATACACACATAAAAAAAACATCTGCCACCGACTCTGATAGCCGCTTATTGATTTAATATTTACAAATAAAATATGGGGCGGTGAATAAGTTTATTCGTATTTTATATATAGAAACATGCAAAACTGTTTGTAAGTGGCTGGTCTTGATATCAATAAATAGATGACATTAACAACAGAGGAATAAAAAGTAAAAACAGTTTCCCGCCACTTTGCGATTGTTTTGAATGCCAAAATGAATGAATCTAACTAAGAAATTTGATACAACTGGAGGATAGTACAAGTTTTGGAAAAATGAAACACAAGCGGTGAAAAAAAAAATGACGTTTATGGACTTAACGCAGTGTCAGTAAGAGCGGCACCAAATTAGTTCAAGGGTATTTTTTGGAAATTTTGATGTTAAAGATAAAGTTCACTCTGGTCGACCTGATACAGATAGAGTCGGAATATTAGTTGTTACTACATAGTTGAAGAGGTACGGGTTGACCACAAAACAGTTTTTACCCATTTTGAAAAAGTCTGGATCTACCCAGGTCAGAGGATTGAAAGAGTTGACTACATCCAGACTAATCGCCAAAGCCACACCATCCATGGACGCAGTCTGCTTCAACAGGGAGCATACGCTCATAACCGCGTCGATGATGGAACGCTCCCGTCTGAAACCAAACTGGTTCTCGTCGAGATCGGGACCAACTGTGCGCGACAGATGCCGGTTGAGACTAGTGGCAAGAATTTACTCGAATAACTTGCCGGACCAACAGGCATATGGGATGGTACACAGAGAATCTATGACTCCATCTGCCTTCTCCAAGTGGAGCAGTCGTGTCTTCTTCGAGACTCTAGGGAACGTCTTGTTATTCTGCCTATTCTCTCGAGTAGCCAGACTCAATAACCAGACCCGGCCGTGGATTCCATCGGGTCCTAGCGTGAAGTTCTGGCCTCTCAATCAGCCGATGGTTCGGCTAATTACATTTAAAATATGTTTGTATATGTGTGTATATATAAGCCTTTGTATCGATTACGTTTGAAATGAAACATCATGTGCAAGATTTTTGTGCATGTTCGTATTATTCCATTATCTGACAAATATTAAATATGGCGTTCATAAAACAAAATTGGTTCGCGGATACCAAAGTTCATCCACATCAGTCTCTCTATTAACTTTTCATATATTTGCATCGTGTGGCACACCTTTTCTCCAAAACTCACCCTGAGTGAGCTATAACTAGCAATGGAACTTATACAATCTATTTGGCCCCACGCTACATCTGTCCTTCTGTGCCTAAGCCCGAGAAGTACTAAACGGAATTTGTTCAGGTTTTATGAACTCTCAAGGAACATTTGAGGGGTGTAATCTATAAATAGTATCTATAAAATACGTAGCAGAATCAATTCGACTTACATCGTATTGTCTATACAATTTTTATACTGAAAACTTCATGCTAATCCGAGACGTCTGATAGTTACTTTATAAAAATTATTAATTCGAGGACGATAATAAGTAGACTGTATGGTAAAGTAGATATAAATTAAAAAAATCTACGACAAGACACTTACACAGCACAAGACAGAAAATAAAACTGTAGAATTTTACGTCAAACTACGCCGTTGGTCGCACTAAATGGGGAAAGTTTAGAGCGTGATTACAGCTTATATGTCGGCATTATTATAGTATCAAGTTAAACACAGGCTCATACTTTTTAATATTTCCTAAACTTTGGTGCAAGAATGGAAAAAGACGGTAAAAAATAATAGAAAATATGTTTTGATGATTACTATTTATTTATATTTAAAAAAAATCTCAGGTCTCCAGTTTCCTTAACTTATTAATCAGGACATACAGCCTTGATGGCAGTAGTCGAGGGAGAGGAGATCAATCCATGGTTGAGCCAAACATAACCCGCATAACTGTAGCGTGACTCTACCGGTATTATTTTATATTTTCTTAAATTACTGCCCTTTATATGTCGGAAAATTGTTCCCATCAATGAAGTTATGCATTGGAGTGTATGCATTCTATAAAAGCGCTACTTTAAAAAGTGTAATATATTTTTTCAACTTTGAAATGAATACCTCTTCATGATACCGTACTGGTTTTAAAGAATCACTAAGATACACGACATTTATGTGTATATGTGTTACATTTTATGAATGTATTTATGAATTCTTCTATCGAAGTCGAGGAGCGACGAAGGCGGGGAATGATTCGGCTGCATCCGGGTAGAGTAGGCACGCGGTGCAGACAGGCACTTTTGTTCAGAACGTCCTAGCGAAAGATCTTGTGTCATTCAGCCTGGTTTAAATCGAGTTAGTGAGAGGTGCTGGCACGCACTCCTCAAAAGTACTAAGTTTACTTTACTTTAACCTAATAAATTAATGAATTTAATCGAACTCTTGCTTAGAATATTCATTAATAATAAAAAAGAATTTCACAAAAAAAGGTTATTTGATTAGGATGAGTGTTTAAATTATCATTGAAATACAAATGCCCACAAAATGAAAAACCTACATAATTTTGGTGAATATTAGCCTTAATTTTCACGTGCAGAGGGAACGGGCTATTCACTTAGTTTGTTGAGTCGATCGGAAGATTCTTGAGTGCTTGCGAGGTCACGGATGTGTTCGAAAGTGTTTCCATGACCTCGCGATACTCGATGATGGAGGAACGCCATGGGATTTAGGTCAGTCGAGTCCGACATAATCCATCCTTGCCCCGCAGGGGTGGGTTTGCGTAGGTCCTATGTAAAAAAACAAGGAATTGGGAAGTCATCGACGGGTAACGAGGCTTTCCATTTAAGGCCCCAGAGGTGACAACGCAATTGCATATCGACATACCTATACATGTAATGGGCCGCAGTTGAACTGAACTGTGTTGGTTTGTGATACCATAAATTATAAAAAAAATTAAACAAACGAACATTCAAAAATATTTAGGATTATAAGTACCTTTAAAAGTAGAGTTTAGTTTTATTATCCGTAACCGCCACTTTATGTAATAAAGTATAATAATAACTAATTTTAATATAACATATATATATTTTTTTAAAAAAATATTTTCTATGTACTGAAACGACCCACCTACAGTTTCGTAGTAGAAGTAATTTTTTTTATACTTAAATGAGTTATTATAAATCAAAATAAAAAGTTCATCTAAATACATATGTTGTCAGATAGAATTCAACTGTATGGCATTTGAAATATTCATGCAAGAGCTATTTGTCATGCTCATTATGAAAAGCATAGTCGGAAATAGTTACAAGCCACTTCCGGCGATGGCGCGAGGATCGCGTGCCAGCGGTAATGGTGGCTTCCGGTTGTCGCTATTTTAGTATATCATTAATATGCTGATTGTTACAACTTATACTGATGCGATGGTTTATATTATTGTCTTTGCTAATTCATTATCTTCTTTTCGGAAAACCTATAACTGTACAACATAGAAAACTGGCTAATAAAGAGCATCACTGATGTAATAATATAAGGCTACAAATAAAAAGAGATTGGTTGGCAATCACAGTATGCACATTTTGGGATCATAGGCGGCGCTATCTATGGGTGCTGCTTTTTTTATATCTGACATATTATGAGATAGTTTCATGCTGTTGAAACCACTACATCTTACTTTTAATGTACACAGTACGGTACAGGTAGAGTATAAAGATATACTTTTTAAATATCGTGAATATTTAAAACCTATAGCATTATATATATATACATAAAACTATAAGCAGTATATGGTAGTGCACCTCGACGTTGATTTGTTTCTTCCTGTACTCCAGTTTTAGGGGAATATTGCGAATCGATAGCCCTTATCGAGAGGGTAGATGGGGCGAGGTTATTAAATTACCCGAATTGGGGAACTAGACCTTTCATAACCTTTCTTTTAATTCGTTTAACAGCTTAGAATGGTACGAGCTAATTTCAGATATGTTTGCGAAAAGTTATTTTTATGAAATAATGTTGATTATCGAGAACACCTATTAACTGATGGTAAATTATTTTGTGATAAAAATTACTTTTAATAAAAAACATCTATCACCTTTCAACATTATCACTTGTCGTGGATCACTGTAGTTGAATGAATCTTATCGATCACATTATTAAGGGATCGGGTCCACCAAAGCTGTGTCCAGCAGACTGGGAAGATGACTAAAGAGTAGGAGAATCGGAAAAGACGCGTCAGAATCGGTGGCAACTCTGGAACACAAGTTCTCACCACAAATGAAGGGATTCTATTAGGCCCCCTCGACTTGTGGGTGTCCAGGAAGAGAAGTGATAGATAGTTGATAACAGAAGTGATGTATATTTTCTACTAGTAGAGCCACGCTACAGTGTATAACTGCAGAATGAATAGGTCGTCAGCTCGACCGGGGTAGGACCATACCTCACAGAATACCAGCGTGAAATAGCAGCATAATGCTACCGTGTTTCGTCTGGTGAGTGTGGGGATCCGGAGACCTTTATTACTGGGGACGAGGAATTTCATCTAAGTTCACAAGAGTGACATAGCATCTGCATTATAATTCTTTGTCAAGGATGATTGTAAATGTCATGGGCTGCAGGAATCACTTACCATCAGGCAAACTGTATGCTCGTTTGTTACTATCAATTGAATAATAATAAAAATAGTCACTTTGCATAGTCATGGAAATTGGCGAGATGGTCGGCAGTGAGTTCCCCATATCGTCAAGAGCCGAGTTGGACGTAAAAAAGAGTCAGAGCCTTTGCATCACGGGCCAGCTTTTCATCTCCTTTGTGCAGAGATGGCTCTTCCAGTAGCTGACAGAAATTCCCTTGGATTTCTTTTGCGAGACTTAAACGCATAGGTTCTTGAAGTGAGGCGAACTAGTCTCTCGCCAATTTTGCCAACGTGCACCAACTTTGGCGGAGGTGTGCTTTTGTAAAATTTATTTTGCATCTCGGGACGCCGATGCATTAGTTATGGCACGGTCCTCTGCTCTCTCAGGAAGTAGAAGTTGTTGGTTTACATAGGTATTCTGTATTATAATTAAAAAAAAATTACAAATTGTCAGTAAATAAAAACACCTGCTGCTTTTATTCAATGACATTTTGTTATTGTCTCAGTCCAAAATGGAAAAGTTTTATAGCTAAAATTACATCCAAAAGTGTGTTTTAATATTAAATGCATATTTATCCAAAAAGGAACTTTGCCGTGGTTAAATTCTTTAACCTTAAAAAGTATGCAATAACGAAATAAGCTAAAAATGTTTTACTGTATCTTTAAATGCGAAAGCAGATTGTGACCCGGCGCTTCGACACAATAACTGTGATTCCTTTAACACAGCAGTGTAAAATTATATTTTTTAGGACTTGAAATTATTTAAAATTTACCTCTATAATTATGTTACTCAAAACATATTGCATCGTGTAACCACTCTGAAATACACAGTTCTCGTTAAAGCACATAAATAAATGCAAAACGAATTATACAAATCAGGATTTAAAAAATAACTATAATACATAAACAAAATAAAACTCAATATTAACCATATGAAATGAAATAGTCAAAATTAATTATTAGTTGCAATAATTAAATATTTTAATTTTTGTAAGTTCATTTCAACAACCACACAACACATAATTGACCTTTACCAGCTTCTGAGAACCATATTCTGAGAAAATTAAAAAAAAAAAAGGAAAGCTGCACCTCAGATAAAAACTGGCTTTAGTATAAACGGGTTGTATGTTCTGTATAGTAAGAGAAAGTAATTGTAGACATTTAGTGATAACGTCCAATTTAAGCGCCTGGGGTGAATTTCTATTATCTATTATAGTTTGGATGTGGATACACTATGACCAAGGTATCATTGATAATTTAGTAAATTGTGTGAACACTTTGGTGAAAATAAAACCATTGTAACCAATACATGCGTTATTATAATTAATTAATGGCAAAATTGTAATTTAATATTACTTTAATGAAATTTTCTAAATTTAAAATTGTTCCTGAAATTTTTCCTAAATGGATAAAAGGAATCTATTCAACAAAAGTCATCAAGTGAACTTACGAGTCGGTGTGACCTCGTGCCTCGTTTAAATGTGAAATTCTCGGGAAGCTGTGAAGAGATTTAATTTCCTAAAGGCCCGATCCCATCGCGTTTGTAGACGATACTTGTTAAAGCTTACCGGAGGCATATTGTGCTAGCTGTCGTTATATCATTACCTTATTAGGGAGTAAAAGGCCCCGAAATTTTGAATGAAAGTTGGATATCTTGTGTCTGCTTTTTAAATTACCTGAGAAAGGAGAGAAAACAGAAGTTAATTATAGAATATTGTTATAAAAGTATGGATAACCAACTACTGCGTAGGAATTGCATTTACACGTAATATGACCGCCACATCGAACTGTGGTCAGATCACCTGGCAGCCGCTAGATAATAATTTATTTTTTGCCCATGTCTATCCCCTCCGTTATTAATAGAAAATAAATTAACTGAAGCTGTAAGTTCGTCCATACAGTAGCCTTTTAAAGAATGGTTATTATATGGATTAAAAGATCTGCTCTCATGGGAATAATATTATAAAAAAGATTAAAACAAAGCGCAAAATGAAAATAAAAATTATACGCACGCATTTGTACACTCGGTGTAAAGTTTTATTTTAGTTTTGCGCTGTCCGCTGTAAAATGTTAACTTATACCAAACAGTAATAAAAGAAGGAATGAGACCGAGTATTCCTCTCATACATGGAGATTAAGGTCGAGCTCGACCTCTGCTATGTAGACAAGCGTTTTATTAACTTACACAGTTTAATGCATTCAAGCACATTCGAAATATTCAAAGCAGTTAGATTTACTCTTGTAACTAATGCGTAAAATAATAATATCTTGAACCCAGTAAAAACTAACCATTTGTGATAACCTCATAATACCAAATTGCGTCGAAAATGTGTTGTTAAAATGTTGGATTATGAGTGTGATATATATTCAAACATATACCAATAGACCAAAAAAAAGTAAGTATTTTTTAATCATATTTATCTACACTTACATAAATAACTCAACCTAAGAATAAATAAATTATTAAAAAAATAACTTCACGATTATAAAAACCTCTATTTAAAGTTTCGTCCATGGTAGATACAACTAAACCTAGAGGAATCGTGTTATGGCGGCTTGTTGTAAGTAGAGAACATTCAAAGAATACTTTTTCGCAATCTAGGTGCACAATATCGAAAGTAGATATACATAGGTATTGACATTATCTCTTAATATATATTACACTAACAAGTCAATTTTATTCAAAATATCCTCGAACCAACAAATTTTCAACTTTAATAAAGATTTGATTAACGTAAACAATTGAGTGAACTTCATTAGAATTGATCCTGTACGATTTCAGCGCTCGATTAATTCGCAAGATGCCCAAAATAATTTAGGTGAATCAAAAACAAATGTTAAGTTTAAAGAATTGAAGTATTCAAAACTTACTAATTTCAAATAGTATTTGTGCTAATTTAAAAACAGGTTCTCCCATAACAAACATAAATTGTGCCTAAAATGCTCCCAGCGCTAGAACCACATCGCAAAACAATAAATTTAAGTATATCTTTAATCTATAACCCTAATATTTTTTGGGTTATATTTGGTGTATACTTTGTTCGCATAAAAACATTTTCATTATTTCGATGTTCATTTGCAAATTACAAGTAGGAATGAAACTTCTAGTGTTCTTAATGGAAATACGTTCAATCTGTGGAGTAAAAAAAATTTAAAATTGAAATTTGTCAAAAGTACCGCTGCTTTTCATATGCTGATAAATACAGCAAAGATCATATAATTGACAACAAGGCAATATATCATGATCCTTGGGATTGGCAATGCACTGTGTTAATTTAACCCCGAAGAAGAACCAAAATATAGCCGTGTTGTCACAATGAGAAATATGAGTATCAATAAATAACACATTGCTGCTAAATTTGTAATATAGTTTTTTATAAAACTATGGAAGTTAAACTACATTTTACATAATGGTAAGTGATGACTGCAGCTCTTAAATATCTACATTGACAACAAAGATTCAAAACGCTAATGCATTGCACGAAAATGTGATCTTGCCTCAGTCAGAACAACAGATTTACATGAATAATTTAGGGGCTAAATGCAACCATGATCTGCACACGTTGGCTAGCAACATCTGGATCAAAGGTTAATGGAAGGATTATGTATTGTTACTTGATAGAAGCCGTAGGCCAGAAGTGGATTGTTGCCGTAGTCTGATAATGATGATTGACTGACTGATTGACTTTTATCATGAAAAATATTGTACTTGTTTATTTGTGCAATAATCATCTAAAGTCCCAAAAATACTATATATGTTTATTACTTAACGATATGTATGTTTTGACTAGTTTCAATTACCCAAGATTTAATTTAAAAGTCTGATCTATACTACCATTGACTTTAGAGGCGATGTCGGTATCAACGAATTCTGTAGGGTACTCAATTAATAATATTACACGAATTCAAAAGATAAATTGGCTTTCATTAAACCAGTTTAAATTTCTGCTAAATTGTTCTAAATAAAACACATATATGTATATTAATTAATTCGTATGTTTTCCTGGGATAAGGATAGGAAGATACGCCCCTATCCTAGTCAATGGTTGTTACCTGACAACAGCCAGACGATACCGCTATCGTCTTCAAAATCAACGAGGAGTAAAAGGCAGACGCCTTCTCCCCGATTTACCCTTGCTTGCTAATCTACTGCCAGAAGGGCAGAAGTCTTCTAGAATGGCGTCCGGAAGCCACCTCGGTGGTGTGAGGATTTCTGCTCCGTGTGCTACCTCTACCTCGGACGCAAGCATTACGTAAGCATCGGTTTCTTTTGCTTTTGCACAGGCCAGAAAGTCTGTTGTATAGGTGTATATTCAGTGAGTGGGGTCCCGTAATGCTGCCAACAACTATTCCAAAGTATGTACGGTTAAAGCTGAGTAGTATGTGGTAAATACTATGCTATGACAGTCGGTTCATCGTTGATGTCATTGCTCTACGAAACAAATGAGATTATATATATTTGTTGGAAAAAATATAATTTATTGCGTCAAATGTCAATGGTCCCGTTTTCATTCTACATCATAATATGAAAAACATGTGGTCGTCAATAATCATTACAATATAATATATATATATATATATATATATAACGTTATAACAATAAAAATAACAAAAGCAAACGGTAGTTAACACTGAATCACTTTATTGAAACTTAATATTTTTATATATTAAGATAATTTTGCTGCCATTGGAGTCTATCCAATGGTGAACACCTTTAATATCTACATATAGACAGTGGTGACGAAGAAGTGGCGTGAAAATATTAATATATGTTGTCATATTGTAATTTTCAAGTAGTCCAATCACGAATATGAAATTGTCTAGTATTGATGAGAATTATCCTTACACCAGCATTTTGTTGCATGAAAAAGTAATTGGCAAACTGCGCACAATTTATCTGATATAAAGCGATGTTCTGATGAAGCAAGTGCCGGAGACACACCGCTGTTATTAATTCCGTTCATCCATAGCAGGAAATGATCGGCTCGAACGGGGAAATACCACCACATCTTGACAGAATATCTGTGTTTCGTCTGATGAATTAAAATAACCAGAATACTTATTACTTTTGACGAGGCATTCCATTATAGTAACCGAAGGTCACAAAGCAACTGCTTTATCTCTCTTTATCAGTTACGTAAGTGTGTATCTTAAGAATCAGTTAACTTTAGGTATGCTCTTTGTTTCCCCCTAATTTTTTAAAAAGCCAAGAACGTTAGCAGGCTCTTAATTAATAATATCAAGGAGATATTGTTATTCACCAAGATTTAACACATTCTTGTGAAAGTATAGTCTTTCCTTACTTAAGCCCTCATATTTTGTTTTAATTTAAACGTGACTCAACTATACAAATTATGTGCTTTTTTGTGATTTTACTAAGCGCAGTTTATTATTATTCTTAATACTTATTTAGTAATTCAATAAAATAAATTAAAGAAAATTGTGTTTCATTAAATCTTTTTCACAAAGCGTCATAATTTTCTAGTTTAATTTCTGTCCATGACTCAAGGGATAAATGATATGTGCCAGTCGCTCGTATTTCTGAGCATATTGCAAATAATAGTAAAAGACGCAAAGTTTATTTGTTGATTATATGGACAATGACTTGTCAATTTTTGATTCTTTGTCCATGTTAACTTTGGCATTAAGTTGTTTTGATTGAGTTGTTGCGTTGATGAATGATTATTAAAATTACAACATCTAATTATGTTATATACATTTTTATTGTATATAAATGCAGAATAACCTGCTGTAAAGTGTTAACTTAAATCAAACAGTAATAAAAGAAGGTATGTGCAAGTATTCCCGTATACACGTAACTTAAGGCTTAGCTTGACTTCCGCTATGTAGACTTCCGCTAGTTCATTCAAGCACTTTGTAAATAATCAGAGTTAGTTTAAAAAGTGAAATTACAGTGTGTTGTAACCAATATGGAGAGAGACTGGAGACTCCTGTGATGAGGCAATCCATCTCAGTTCTTAAGGTGGACAAAGCATATTCATCTTAAATCTATTGAGGAAGATGGATGTAGAAGTCATGATGTGTAGTCATTTGCATGTGCAGGTGCATTCAACCGCTCGTTTATCACTCCTACAATTATAAAAAAATATGAGGCCGACACCGTAAGCTACTGAATTGGAAATTGTATATAAAATCTTGCCTAAATTATTATTGAATTAACTTAAATCTAAATATTTATATATTTCCTTAGCAGTTCTAGCCAATCAATGTTAAATTTTAACAAAGATTCGATCACATGCACACATTTGGGTGAACTTTATTTGAATTGAATCAGGTACATTTTCTGCGTTCGATTTAATTTCAACATGCCCAAAACAATTTATGTAGGTGAAACTGACAGAAAGTTATGTTAACTTTGAAACATTTAAATTATCCAGAGGCCAAAATTTATTAAATCCAAATAGTGTTCTACTGAATTTAAAAGCAGCTTCTCTTATGATAATTATAAAGGGGCTTTAAAAGACTCCCTTGGGCTAATTCCCTTCACAGAACAATAGATTCAAGTCGAAAAACATTATGTTAATATTTTGTATTGTTTAGAATTGGTTCTGGAATTATGAAAGTTATTTTAACTTTGTTAGCAAACTAGTACAAGGAATAAAAATCTTATAACCATTTTAATGAATATAGATTGATTATATAATAGACACACTTAACCTGAAAGGTAAGAATTATTTAAGTAAAATTAATCCATACTAATATGCTTAGTACCGTGAGTGAATGGAATTTAAGAGCTTATATTAATATTACAGGTGACAAGGTGTCTGATTTAATTTCAACATGCCCAAAACAATTTATGTAGGTGAAACTGACAGAAAGTTATGTTAACTTTGAAACATTTAAATTATCCAGAGGCCAAAATTTATTAAATCCAAATAGTGTTCTACTGAATTTAAAAGCAGCTTCTCTTATGATAATTATAAAGGGGCTTTAAAAGACTCCCTTGGGCTAATTCCCTTCACAGAACAATAGATTCAAGTCGAAAAACATTATGTTAATATTTTGTATTGTTTAGAATTGGTTCTGGAATTATGAAAGTTATTTTAACTTTGTTAGCAAACTAGTACAAGGAATAAAAATCTTATAACCATTTTAATGAATATAGATTGATTATATAATAGACACACTTAACCTGAAAGGTAAGAATTATTTAAGTAAAATTAATCCATGCTAATATGCTTGGTACCGTGAGTGAATGGAATTTAAGAGCTTATATTAATATTACAGGTGACAAGGTGTCTTGATTTATTATCGAGCATAAATATAAATATCATGCAACTCAGCAGTGTCTGACCTAAAAGTGGTAGATATCTTATACCTATGCAGTGACCGACCATTAAGTGAACTCGATTAGTCGTACCGATTATACAAAAATATATTTCAACTAATATATTTCTTCTTGAGTATGAATTGAAACTTAAATCTATACTCGAAGAACCAAGACGTGGTTACGTTGTCGCCACGAATAATATGGTATCCCAAATTGCTACTAAATGTCTCGTTGGTGATTCAAATTTGCTCCATAACACAAAGCAGCATTCTGCTACTATTTTTACACGTTTCTGAAGTCGGCATTGTGTTCTATAATCAATAAAAAAAAAACTATTTTACTTTTATATTACACGCTTTTGAAGCCGAAATTGTATTCTATAATCAATAAAAGAAACACTATTTTACTTTTATATTACACGCTTTTGAAGCCGAAATTGTATTCTATAATCAATAAAAGAAACACTATTTTACTTTTATATTACACGCTTTTGAAGCCGAAATTGTATTCTATAATCAATAAAAGAAACACTATTTTACTTTTATATTACACGCTTTTGAAGCCGAAATTGTATTCTATAATCAATAAAAGAAACACTATTTTACTTTTATATTACACGCTTTTGAAGCCGAAATTGTATTCTATAATCAATAAAAGAAACACTATTTTACTTTTATATTACACGCTTTTGAAGCCGAAATTGTATTCTATAATCAATAAAAGAAACACTATTTTACTTTTATATTACACGCTTTTGAAGCCGAAATTGTATTCTATAATCAATAAAAGAAACACTATTTTACTTTTATATTACACGCTTTTGAAGCCGAAATTGTATTCTATAATCAATAAAAGAAACACTATTTTACTTTTATATTACACGCTTTTGAAGCCGAAATTGTATTCTATAATCAATAAAAAAAAAACTATTTTACTTTTATATTACACGCTTTTGAAGCCGAAATTGTATTCTATAATCAATCCAAAACAACATGCGGTTTTATCAGTTTTAATCTACTAACTGTCTTAAGAACAAACTTGAACTGTAGCGACCCCAAAAATTTGCATGTGATTTTTGTACGTAAATATACGGAAATTGACTAACTGCAATGATACAATCAAGCAGGAATACGCTTCCCACAGTTACATCTTGACGTCATAATCCACCACGGTATTTGTGTTTTTTTATATGAATTGATGATTTTATTTTACTATCTTAATAATTAAACTTAAAGGAAATACATTTTATTTAAACTAAAACAAAAGTAATAAAATCCGCTAGAATAATATAGAGTAAATATAGTGATATCTGCCATTCATGTTTTTCTTTTAAAAATGCAATATGAAATCTCATAAAACCACCCGTTAAAGTGATATTCATAATCCATGTTAACAAACTTTGTTTTAGTTACAACTTGTGTAACTTCAGCTACTATTAATCTCTTTTAGGTGTGACTAACTGCTCTATGGCTAACTTTAACTTTGTAATAGTTAAATAACATATTTTCGTTTGGATTAGTATATTAACATTATATAAATCTTAAAGCGTTTTATAAAATAAAGGTTTGGGGCCTTAAAGGATATGAATATATTATACATATGAAATTTATTTCTAGATTTGATGTCTAAATCGATTTGGACATAGCTACATCTCTCGGTTGTTGCCTTACGATGTAATAATTTTATATATTACCAGAAAATTTCGCGTAAAGTGCACAGTGGTAGATTGCCAGTCATCGAGATGAAACTGTGCAAACTGCACTCTACACAGTTCACCGGATGTTTAGTGATCCCTGTAGCACTTGTCATTCAAATTTATCCTCGATATATTATAATATTTCGATTAAATATAACGTTAGATAATTTTATTACAACAGCCTTGTCACCTCTGAAACGGACAAAGGTGGAGTACTAGTCACCAGTAGTAAGGTTAAATTTAAATAGTTACAAATTTATTTTTATATAAGAGATCACGCTCAACATTACTAAATAATTAACCATAGGTTAATTAAAACAAGTTACGGTAATGAAGCAGCATAGAATTAATATTCTCATAACGCTACGTGAGAAAATACTTAGACTTAACCGATGTCGGCATAATCAAGTGTGAAGGCACTTCATCACGCGTTATTGATTAAGTAAATTTTATGTAAACCTCTAATACTTTTAAGTATATGCTATACTAGATAAGGAGTTAATATAAAAAAATATGGTAATATTATACTCAATAAAAATAATTTATATCTTCTATCACACTTGTTCATAATAGAGACACGTTGCAGCTAGATTCTATGTGTTACCTGAAAAGACTACCAACGTAAATTAATATCTATTTAGTTGTTTATATCGTTTGATGAATAAAAAAGATGGAGATGCAAATAATAGTATTTCTATTTAATAATATGACAAGGCGTTCCAGTGTATTCTGGTGTTCCACCAAGCTGTGTGCTATCTCCTACCTTGTTTCGTGTGCATTTCAATGATATGTTGCAAATTTATATCATTCAATGCTATTCGAAAGACAGCACTGGGGATGCTTTATACACTGGCTGCGGCAATAATGCTCGAGAATACGTCAATGAGTGCCAGTACAAACTTGTGTCTGAGGTCAAGGCTTTGTTAAACAAAGTTTCAGATTGAGGCCAAGAGGAAGGCCCAGTCCAATTTAACCCCACGAAGACACATGTTTGCGCGTATACCGCTAAAAAGAGTTCCTTTATCGTATCACCTTATTTTAAAACATTCCCTTGCTACCTCAGCTACTATTAATCTCTTTTAGGTGTGACTAACTGCTCTATGGCTAACTTTAACTTTGTAACAGTTAAATAACATATTTTCGTTTGGATTAGTAATTATATAAATCTTAGAGCGTTTTATAAAATAAAGGTTTGGGGCCTTAGAGGATATGAATATATTATACATATGAAATTTATTTCTAGATTTGATGAAGTCTAAATCGATTTGGACATAGCTACATCTCTCGGTTGTTGCCATAGGATGTAATAATTTTATATATTACCAGAAAATTTCGCGTAAAGTGCACAGTGGTAGATTGCCAGTCATCGAGATGAAACTGTGCAAACTGCACTCTACACAGTTCACCGGATGTTTAGTGATCCCTGTAGCACTTGTCATTCAAATTTATCCTCGATATATTATAATATTTCGATTAAATATAACGTTAGATAATTTTATTACAACAGCCTTGTCACCTCTGAAACGGACAAAGATGGAGTACTAGTCACCAGTAGTAAGGTTAAATTTAAATAGTCACAAATTTATTTTTATATAAGAGATCCCGCTCAACATTACTAAATAATTAACCATAGGTTAATTAAAACAAGTTACGGTAATGAAGCAGCATAGAATTAATATTCTCATAACGCTACGTGAGAAAATACTTAGACTTAACCGATGTCGGCATAATCAAGTGTGAAGGCACTTCATCACGCGTTATTGATTAAGTAAATTTTATGTAAACCTCTAATACTTTTAAGTATATGCTATACTAGATAAGGAGTTAATATAACAAATATGGTAATATTATACTCAATAAAAATAATTTATATCTTCTATCACACTTGTTCATAATAGAGACACGTTGCAGCTAGATTCTATGTGTTACCTGAAAAGACTACCAACGTAAATTAATATCTATTTAGTTGTTTATATCGTTTGATGAATAAAAAAGATGGAGATGCAAATAATAGTATTTCTATTTAATAATATGACAAGGCGTTCCAGTGTATTCTGGTGTTCCACCAGGCTGTGTGCTATCTCCTACCTTGTTTCGTGTGCATTTCAATTATATGTTGCAAATTTATATCATTCAATGCTATTCGAAAGACAGCACTGGGGATGCTTTATACACTGGCTGCGGCAATAATGCTCGAGAATACGTCAATGAGTGCCAGTACAAACTTGTGTCTGAGGTCAAGGCTTTGTTAAACAAAGTTTCAGATTGAGGCCAAGAGGAAGGCCCAGTCCAATTTAACCCCACGAAGACACATGTTTGCGCGTATACCGCTAAAAAGAGTTCCTTTATCGTATCACCTTATTTTAAAAACATTCCCCTTGCTACCTCAGCTACTATCGGAATCCTTAGCGTTGACATATCGAGTGACGTTCAGTTCCGCGGTCCTTTGGAGGGTAAGGCCAATTGACGTCTAAAAAAGTGGGTGTGCTTAATAGAGCGAGATAGTATTTCATGTCAGCCTCACGTGGAATACTGTTCAAGCATCTCTGGGCCGGGGCACCCCAGTATCAGCTTCTTCGAGAGCGGTTCGAATCGTTGATGATCAGCTATTTTCTGATCAGCTTGATTCACCACTATGACCACGATGACCAGTTCCTGGACCATTGCCGTGCTTTAAGAGAGTAGTCGTATCGGTTCGGAAATACCCCTTGCGACAGCTGATACCACAGAGTTCTTGTACGTGACAAAAATTAAATAATAATTGTGTACTTTCAAATTATTTGTCGTCAGTCAATATACGTCTAGGAATAGTTCTGTCAATATGTCCTTTGAAAACGTCGATGATATTGACTAGCTTTAGCACAAATAGGTCGCCACAACTGGGGTAGGGGTACGCTTCCCTGAATACCTACCAGCGTGTTTCACTGGAATACTTGAGAGCTTCTATGTTTCATTATCAAAAACTAGCAAACTACTTTCATTATTAGTCAAACTTCGTCAAGAAGCGTTCAGTAATTTAAAGGATATGGCCTATTAACTCAAAACTCATACTGAAACTAAAAAAAGATACACAAAATCATTTAAATAAAAGAATTAACGTATTTGATTTTTTCGAGATTCAAATGTCCGCGCGTCTCTTCGCGTATTTTACATATAAATATAGTATGTATTATAGTAACAAGATATAAATAATTTCATATCTTGTTACTATACCTCTATCCTTTATTTGTATTGCTTTATGAACCTATCTGTATACCTTACTGTATTGCACATAGTCCTATACAAAAGGTTCCCTAAGTCACGACCCTGAGTCGTTTAATATCTAATATTCCGAATTTTCGTAAAATTAATTTCGCTAACGCGGAACATTAGCTTGGCACAAACGAACGAATAAGACGCCCTCTGTTTAAATTTTATATAACAATAACGAACCGTCATTAAATTCGCCATCTAATCCCTGTCAACATTATGCGTCGTTAGCTTCTTCAATTCTGAAACATTTAAGACGAGAATGTCAGGTTTGAGTGTTCAAATTCTTAAATTCAATTTATAGTTATACTTTCAAAAAACACAATCTATGCTTTGTGTATTCACAAATATTGATTATTTTATTGATTAAGTTATAACCAATCGGATAAATTGTCGTTGCCAGATTTGGAAGTAGATAAATCTAACTCTTTGCTGGTCGCATGAATGAAGTTAATATAATTATTTTAGGTTATTATTTAGTTGATTTAACGTTTGTTTTCACAAATGAGCACGCCATGTTCTTGGCGGTAAATGTTTTCTGCAGGTCATCTATATCTATAATCAAGAAGGAATCAATCATGCAGCTCAGGTTATGATGAAATTGTTTATTTGACATTTTTATGTTTCCTTCACTCATCATAATAAACGCAACGCAGGGCTGATGTTATATGCTGTCCTTATCTAGCCAGGAAATATAAAACTAGTTTATTGTTTGGCGGCTTCGCCAACTGATTGTAACCAATTGATGTCGTCATTTTGTTTTGCGAAGCTTTTGTAACAATAACTAATTTGTTTAATGAAGCCGACGAATTGATGAAATAATTACGAAATTGTTAAGCTCGTAATTACTTCAATCGCTCTTCAAAGTCCGTTCTGTAATAACAACTTAAAATGAACAATGTTTAAATTTAATATTTTATAATAACGAACTGCCATTAAATTTTACATTCCTTGATCCCTTGAACGAGAAAATAACGTATAATGCTGAATTTATGTGCTACTTCCTCGAAAGTTTAAGTTTAAAGTGTCAGCTTTAAGTATTAGAAACCCCTCGAGTAATTTTGGACTGCCCGATTTTACATCATACTCTAATTTATAGCAGTATGCGAGCAAACATGTTGATCAAACTCCAATGGGAGTGACATAATCAATCCTTCAGAATAAAAGTAAACATCAAAAATACTTTACTACGATTAGGTTACTGTTATTGTTGTGTGGCCATGTATTACTTTATCTATGCGTTATAAAATATCATAAAATTATTTGCTTTATGTAACTAAAACCGGGCACATAGGTCACCCGATGATACAGGATAACTATGACCTATAAACATTACCTTTATATCTTCAACAAAGATTCATGACAAAAATGATTTGTTCAAGTACGGACTGTGATGATGTGACTTGCTGCTAGTAACTGGGCCTCCAGATCGTTAAATTCGCCAAACTAAAGACAGCAATATTATGTTACTATTTCACAATGGTATTTGTATTGAGGTTGTACATACGTTGAGGGTGTGCATACTGAAAGAGACTAAAACAGAGTAATATTACTTTAATCGTGTATATAATGTTACTTTGCGTTAAACGAAAAGAAACCAATCGGAAATATCAACTTTCCCGGCCTTATGCTGCGGATCTAATCTTGAACTCCATCGCCAATCATAAATTGGACACAGAAGATTGGGGGACTACTGCAACATAATTCGCGACTCCATCTCGGCTGCGGTGGACAGGAGAAATGGTCGTTCGCACTGCCATTCCTATCGCCTGCAGTCCACTTACGTGAGTTCAAAGGGTGAAAGTCACCTAGAATGGCCCCGTGCCATATACCGTCCGTGTGAGTACTGATATGCTCTACACTAACTAAACCCCTCGCCCCAACTTGGGGGGAACCGATTCGGGAGGATGGTTTAAGGACTTTTACAACCTCCGTCAAAAAATATTGTTGATAACCATCAAGCGTAGATGTTGATCATATCTAAAGTCATTATTATTTTTATACATTTTGACTTTTTATATCCATACCTTTATTTCATACATTAATCATTCAACAATATATTGTAAGTATTAAATTATAAAATAGTAAGGTAATAAGTAATTTGGGCGGAAATAAAAGTTTTTTTTTTGCATATTACCATTATATAATAATATTTTTGTCTTAGCTCATAATAAGTCCCTTTTGCCACGAATCACCACAACTGCACCTGCCCTCTCTTAAGAGTGGATAGATAGATAGCACGACGGTACACTTCCGGCAAATTTAGGCCGTCACTTCAGCTATTAGTTGGCTGTTCTACATTTCGATTGCCAATACGATCTTCCCACACGAGAAACTTTTTTCCCCATAAGTTATCGAATCCACGCTATACCGGTCACCTTTTTTCTGCAGCAAATTTATTGCTATTCACAAATAAAAACAGAAAAAGTTATCGCTGGATTATTTTCCGCTATTGCTTGAGTTTTAAACATCCGAAAACGATTGTACTTAAACTTTTAACGCCTTAATTTTATTTATATATTCAATTTGTTTTATAACAACAATTAAAAAATAATGTTATCTTGTAAATCTGTACTATTACCGTGACAAAATTAATTACAATTTTTCAATCACTAGTTTTAAAAGATGTTCTGAAAATAGCAGGATAAGGTTATTATTTACTGAATAGTAACTTTATGTAGCAATATCTGTTATATAAAGCAATTAAATAAGGGAAGTATTACATTTTAGGACAGCAAGAGGAGATGGCGGTAGTAAGTGCTATTTTACCAGGAACTTATTAGGTCCCAAACGTGACAGGGCGTAATCTTGTTGCCGTACACTGGGGAGTATTTTATTGATTTTCGAGATTTCGCCAACCGGGACCTTATCAACCGGATATAGATTGGATTCATATATGTTAGTATACTTTAATCTTAAAAAGAGTTTAACCGCGATTATTACTACATTATATTACTTTAATAATACAAATATAATGAACATTTAATACAGCAAAGAAAAGTTAGCTCACCCACCCAGATCCAATACGATGTAATTCTAGAACTTTTGTACATACAGCTTTCAGACCGGATAGAATATGATCAGATGTTAGGTTCATCGTGTTGCACGGGACAATTATTTAAAAATAAATACAAATACAGAAGTCGATGTTTGTCATTTAGAACACTCATTAATTTAGAACCACTTGTTATATATTGTATCTTTAAGTTCTCTTCTGATTAATCCTAGATGAAATTAAGTGTGAAGCACTTTTTTACTATTATTATGACATTAGACATTCCAACACACAGATCTGGAAGCCAACATTTTGTAGGAGTAGAACTGTCGCTATGTCGAGAAGGTAGTTTAACTTTAATCCATGTAACATAACTTTTTATGCGTGTAAAAGGCAGCAGACTCTTTATTACCGACGCTGGGTATTGAGTCATAATCTGCTACGCACCCTAGTGAGGTTTGTCTTAACTGGTAAATTCCCATTAATGTCGAAAATTAATGTTTAACTGGCACCCGAATTGGAGATTGAACTTTGATTGTTTGCGTACTTTAAAACTTAGCAAGCATATACTAAGCTACCATGACTCTTTGATTGCGTAACGCCTCAGCCATATTTTACTTTATCATTGCTTGTTAATTTATAGTCGTGTTAGCGTCTTGTTATATCTTACATGCTTTCAACAAGTCCACTCACCGCGTACTGTGAGTGAAGTATCATAAGTTTCACTAAAATAACCCTCAATTGCCTCGGGTACAACTTTACTGGGAAGTTTGCTTAGAGAAGTCGTGTTTGCCGATCTGTTACATAACAATAAAGCTTGAGTTTTCGGTTGTGGAATCTAATTGTATTTTAAGGAAACCAGCATTTAAAGGTATTTTAAATTCGTGTATTTATAAATGAACAAATGTTACATTAGGGTAATGGTTTTTCATAGATATAAGTATTATAATATTAAACTGAGTACCTGTGATGATGTGGGTGACATGCACTATTAAAGGGACAAGTCGCAAAAACAATGTTGTTGCTTTTACTTCCTACACTTCATGCTCTGAAATAATGTTTTTCAAATATCTACAATATTAAGTTAATTTTGTTTATAAAATATAAAACTGTAACTCGGCTTAAAATAACTTCCCTCGAAAATTGCAATAACGTATGTTGAAATATTGCATGATATGAATAATTTGCGTGAGCTAACTAACCAAACCAATAAATGATAAAACCAGAGGTTTTAAAATGTCAAGTGCATAATACAATTATGAACGGTTTAGGTTGTTAAATAAACAAATTAAGTATAATGTACAATAATACATCTGACCTGGAAAGGACCACATTCCTACAAAATATCAACATTTAAAAATAGCATCTCGCTGCTTATGGTCCATTACCATGCAAGAAAACAAATACCCAAACACTACTATAATAAACTACTAGTATAAAGTTTTGATTACCAGGCGACTACATTTAAATTCTGCTTCACACTTAATTTCATCTAGGATTAATCAGAAGAGAACTTAAAGATACAATATACAACAAGTAGTTCTAAATTAATGAGTGTTCGAAATGACAAACATCGACTGAATACGGAACAAAAACCGGATTTCTATATTTGTATTTATTTTTAAATAATTGTCCCGTGCAACACGATGAACCTAACATCTGATCATATTCTATCCGGTCTGACCATTTACCACCACAATTTCATAAAAACATAAACTATGTCTAATTTTTTAATACTCTATTACTCTTCACGTGGAAAATAAATAATATCCTGATGATATTTCTGCTAAACTATTCGAACTTGGAAAAAGTCGTAATACCATAAGCGTTAGATCGCACATAAGTATTTTTTATTCATGAATACGCCACATACACAGTAGCAAACAGAAAATGTAAGCTTAGACAAAACCATATATGAATCATTATTATGAACAAAAGAGTACGTCAAGAGAATTATTTTAAGCCAGTGTAACTTAAACCATTCAACCACTAAATTATTTTATCATTCAAGAAAAAATATAAATAAAAGCTTGAAAAAGTTTTAGATTAAAAATACCGTTAAACGTGACCCAGAACATTCAATGAATGGAGTCGAATTCTCGATCAATGATATAAAATCTCTTAATATTCGTCTCGAGATTAATTTGCGATAAAAAAGGTCAAAGGTAAAATCAATGAAGTAATAATTTTTTTATATATTCGAGACTAAAATTATTAAAGGTAATAATAAATTCGATACATTATGAAGTTTTATTACAAAAAATTGAAAAATGCCACACGTGCTAGGAAAAAAATGACACGTTTATGGATTTATAGAAGTGTCATTAAGAATAGCACGATATTGATTCAAGCGTTTTCAGTGAGAGAATTTTGATGTTTAAGATGAAGCTCGCTCTGATCGACTTATTACAGAAAAAGTCGATGAGATTTATGAAAAATTAGAGCAAGATTGGCATATTAATAGTTACGACATAGATGAAGAGCTAGGGGTTGACCCTAAAGCAGTTTTAACCCATTTGAAAAAGTCTCAATATACAAAAAAGCTCGATATTTGAGTACCACACGAGCTCACTGAAAGAAACCAGACTGCTCTGCTCAAGGAATCGTGTACTCATTTGCGATTTTCTATTGAAACATAATCAATCGAATCGTTTTCGAAAAGATTGTTATGTGTTGATGAAGAGTGGATTACCTACGAAAAGAACATGCAAAAAAGGTCATGGTCAAAGGGCAGTCAAGCTCCACAGACTATAGAGAAACTTAAATTGACTGAAATTGACTTCCATCTCGTCACCATTCCGGAATATTTTCAGTCTATCATGCAGCGATTCTTCGCGAAAGCGCTTTCGCACTCCAACCTGCTAAACGCCGCAACCGTATGAGTCGGTACCGAATCCTGCAACTAGGAACCGTCGACCCTGTCACGCCCTCGACGACTCCCACTTCATGGGGAACCGAGCTCCATTCCATCAGCGGACCCCGGACCATCACACACCACCGACATCTCGCCGTGTCGCCCTCACTTTCGAGCGCGACGCAATCTTCGTGACACCGCGTACACTAGATACACCCGCCTGTCAGGGCGGTTCTCACCGCCCACAGCTTTCGATTGACCAGACAACAGGTGGCGTCCGTCAGAGGCTAGGTCCTCACACGTAACCTCGGACGTTCATAAGACATTACTGCCCATTCTCCACTGTGGAGAATCTACTTATAGCTAGAGAACTGACCACTTAGGTGGCACTATCAGATAGGAACGTGATCAGTGCAGACCGACACGCTCAGTGTACGAGCGCTTTGGTGTAGGTAAGAGAACCAAACTCTATAACCAGCTCACGGACCCCCAGTTCTGTGAGCCGGTTAGCCGCATAGGCTAACAGCATCAACATCAACCGAATCTGGAGATAGCCGGAATTGATCGACAGAAAGGGTGTTGTTTTAAATCACGATAACGCCAGACCACACACATATTTAACCACTTAGCGAATTTTGATAGAGCTTGGTGTATTAATGGATCTACCATATAGCCCTAATCTCCTCCTAATCATTCTCAGTCGTGATATTTTTGACTATCGCATTTTTTGTTCAGAAGTCCAAAAATTTCTACAGCAATGGGGTCGTTTAACTACCTACAAAATGCAGTAAGTTATCAAACAAAATAGCACATACATATTATAATCAAATGCAAATAAACTATGATAAAAAATATCTTAAGTTTGTATATAAAATACGAAAAAACACTTTTCCCGACCCATCATTAATAACTGTTACAAATAACTACTTTATAAACCACTAGTCTATGGTCAGAATAATCATCCTATTTCGTGAGATTGGTTACCTTATGCGCTTTCACAACGTCCAGCTAGCGTTTTTAACTCTACCGCGGGATCTTGGATATTTAAAATATAATTTAAAAAATATATAACAGTATTTCGCAATGGTTGAGGCTTAAATATTTTCTACACCATTCAAAAAGGGAAATGGAATTAAAATAAAGAAATGTCATCCTCTTAGGACAGAACTAAGGATGGTCCTGGTGAGACTCGCCTCAGAATTAAGGTGAGACTGCGTTGTCGATTCCAACGAACAAGTCGTAGTTCAGAGTGGTTAATATAAATTAGTATTGTTTGTTTAGTTCCTCTATCTTAACCTTAGTAGCACAGCAAATATGTATATATTCTTGAGCTGTAAAAGGACAGAAAAGAGATTTAGCGTATATCTATCCGTAGGAGAACCGCGCGCTCACAGATTGATTGATTTAGATTTTGAAATTTCTTTATTAACATAAAATACACAAATGTTTCAGCATTAACAACTAACAACAGACATCTATAAGCTACATTAGGTATATATAGAAAATATATACAATTGTATGCATGTAGATATTTACAATTTTATACACTAATATGATAATCGTTGATACTACTATTTGATTTGTATTGTCAATATAGGAGTAAAATGAAAGAAGCTATTTATAAAGTGAGTGTAGTATACTGAGGACCTAATTACAGGAACAAGGCATGTGCATCTTGAAGCTGCAAAATAGTGCTGCAATCATAAAAGTGATCATATAAAAAAACCGCCTGTAAGACTGTTCAGGTCGTTGTTCCATCTAGTGGGGTCATCCCATAATCCATTTGCGGATACGAGTTTCCCAATCCTTTTTGCTCCAACTGTTATTGGTTCTAAAAGCTTTGCATTGCCACATCGCTTTAAAATGTGGGGTGAATAAATCATCCATTTCACTAAACTTTGTTTTAGTTAGAACCTGTGTAAGTTTAGCTACGATTCATCTATTTCAGTTGAGATTAACTACCCTCTATCACTATTGAAGTTTACTACAATCAAAATAAAAAAAATCTCTTCGACAAGTGTTGCCGCTAAAAGGTTGCTTTTAAAATTCTAAGACAAAAAAGTTCGTTTTACTCTTTAGTACTCGGCGAAAGAAGTAATGGCCAGGTGTAATAAGATGTCCGTAAGTACACTTATATAGAGTAAATAAGCAAAAATTATATAAATTAAAGAGAGACAGTGCGTACTTTACAAATACTCGAGCAACTAAATTTGACTCAATCCCAAATTTCTTGTCATTCAAATGTATATATACAATTTTTCTTTTTAATGACACTATTACCATTAACATCAGTTTGGTACTTTTTAATATAATTTAAAATAACTTAATCTAAATGGAAGTAATGGAAAATACGCTCTGCACGAAGTTGCGTACAAAAACCTCCGTTCCCAGTTTGTTGTTATACTGGGTATTAGGAGACCGCTTCCGAAAACGAAGACAGACGATAGTACTAATAACACCTTTGATGATGGGACGGAAAAAAATCGATCCTGATAAAAAAAAAACATACTTTTAAAACGTTTTATTAGTGTTATTTACGCTCCATTATATTAGTTCAGCTAAATGAAACGATAGTTTCATAAAAAAACATTACTTTACTAAAAAAAAACCAACAATGAAACACAAAATCAAAATCAGCTGATGCTCGGATCAACGAACGCCCGGGCGTGGCAGCGGCGTGGCGCTGATACCGCGGAATTGATCAAAGTGCTGTCAACGGCGGCCGCGGTCCACTGTAAAAGCAGCCGCTTTTTTTTGGCGGGATTGATTATTATGTATTTTTAGTTTTTGAGACAGTTTCGCCCGTAATACAACTGTATAAGTTAAATAAATTTTATTATCGCATCACATATTCATGGATAACTACGCCTAAGTCACCGTTTAAATTGTGGCCTTGTTGCATAAGAACCTCGGTCAACCCCTAGAAGGTTTCTGCCTTGTCACGACGATGAAGTTCAGTTACAGCTTTAGTTGTTTTGTGATCCTAGGTGAAGAGATTAGGAACTCACATACAGACATTTTGTGATGTTGGGCTTTTTGGAGGAGTTTTCTACTTCGGAAATGTTTTTATTAGCTCGTAGATCGTTTCTGCATAAACTTGCAACCGAGCATAACATGCATAATTCAAATTTTCTTCAAACAATTTTTGCAATATGTTCAAGGAAGTTTGCTATTGATGTGCCCTGTTTGTGTTTTCAGCTGCATCAAACGAATTTTCATTTTATCAACTTTTGCGTCAATTTATTTTCAATATATAATACTTTTATAATACAACCAGGTTGACAAATAAGAACAAGGGTCATCTGATAATAGATGATTCCAGCAGCTGATGATACCTACATTTTATCTTTGTCTTCTTCTTTGTCTGAAAATTCTTGGTCGCTCTTTAGGATTAAAATGTCTCAACTTATTAGAATCTTAATTTTTATCACAATATGAAACATAGTAGTGGTTGGACTTGGCTATTGTGTAAACGCGTAGTACAGGCATTTTCAATATGTTCCTATGACTATAGGTCAGCTCCAGCATCCTATCGTATATAAATATTAAAATATATAGCCTTAGAATGGTTCCGATAATTTTGTTTTAGTTGGATTTTGCTTAAAAGCATGTTGGGCCATCTGTTCCAGTCACTGCTATTGTAACTTCATATTTTACATACGGATTAAAGAAGCAACCTCTTTGAAAATTGTTTATCTAGCTGTGGTGTGTATTTGCTTAAATATATGATACGTGAGTGGTTTAAAAATAGCTTCTTTTTTGTTTTTAACATATTTAAGTTAAACTAATACTAAAATAAAGAATAGTCCATAGTATTTGTAGCGAGTATTATTGGTTCAGAATATCAAATTGATTACTAGAAATATATCTTTCAAATTATACATTTTTAGTAATTGTGATTACGTTGTTAACAACAAGCACTAAATGACTAATGGTTAAGAACACGGTCTGCGAATCTATACGTCCTAGCAAGAATCCACCATTCAACTATGATCGTGAAAAATCATCTAAAATACAATTTAAACACAAATAAAATTGATATATTCTTGGTTTAAAACAATAAAAGAAAAACTTATCTTGACGTAAGTAAAGAATATTGTTTGTTAAATATATGATATGTTTGTCAATTAAATCATTTATTAAAAAATGCTAAACATTATTTTCGGAAAAATAAAGACTATGTTTTAAAAATATTTTAGTTAGTGGATGGATGCAAATTTTAATGATAAGAAGTGCCTCGTCTAAGCTGGGACGGTTTTCAAAGTGCTTACTACCAATAATTGAATTGTGGCCCAAATTTTATGGTAAGGTTTGGTAGCAAAATTAAAATTAAAAATAAGTAAAAGATGGCCCGTATCGTTAAAGGAATTAAAGTCCCGGTCAAAGCTATAAAGGACCTTTATTATGCGTCCCGGGATTCATTTGCGATAAAAAAGGTCAAAGGTGCTATTGAAGGAATCCATTTTCGATCTGTAATTTAAGAGAATTGGTTCAAATGTATGTTGAATTAGTAAAACTAATTCGTACGTAACTTTATCTAACTTATTGTAGGTGAAAAACGAGTACAACTGATGGTAAGACACAAGGCAATTGGACTAGTTTTCTTTGACTAACAATGGGCAGTCCAGCAAGGTAACGTTTCTGTACTCCAGTTTACTAAGTTTTTGTTAAATGTCACTACTCATTTATAGCATTGCGATATAATTTTTTTTATGTTTAGTGGTGACAAATAATCACACAGTTCACGTGATGGTAAGTAATTCTTACAGCCCATGACACCTAGATTATGCCCGATAATAATTAGTAACATATTTTTTTAATAGAACCACCAACAGAATTACATGTAACTTCATTTGTTGAGGAAAATGGCCGTAGTTTGCTAAATACACATAATTCCACTTACAGGTAGTTACATCATGCTAGTTAAAACTAGTTGTACAATTACTTAAGATTAAGAGAAAATGAACTATTTAAACAATGTTAAATAAAACATATTTGAACTTTAGCATTTGACAAAACCGCATGCACGTGCCCGAATAACTAATGATAAATTTTATTAAAATAACTCGAAAGCGACGCGAGCTTAATTCTACTCTAAGTAGTCTGCATAAAATTTTGTCGTGTCCGTCCATCTGTTACAGATTTAGATACAGGCATAACGTGAAATTTCGTCATATTATATAAAGCGTGAATTAATTTATTTCTATCTCATTTCAAGGCTATACCAAGCAAGCAAGCAAGGACCAAGCAAGGACTGCACTCTCATAGGATAATACCGTAAAATAACAGTGTATCGATGCTGTGTTTCGTATGTAGAGTAGAAAATCGGTGAAACAATCTGGTAGTGATGCAATCCAATTTCGTCCTACTGCGTCACATATGCATGTGCATATTTATTACAGTCCATATGTACATCATATCGGCTGAAGTCATCATTTACCATCAGTTGAACTGTGTGCTCCCTTATACCTCTTAGTTGCACAATAAAATCTTGATAGAATTTATTAAGCTTAGCATTACACGCGGATTGATTCTTTATCATTTTATTTAACAAAATTGGGATATATTTCTCATGTTTTGTTGTTTACATTGTTCACCTGGTGATAAGTAATTTACGCAATATATAAACATCCCACATCTCACATCTTCAAGACAGAATCAAGATTTCTTTCAACATCTCCTTCGTCGTCTATGCTCTCCACTAGTCCACTGTTAAACACAAGCTCCCCTACAACGCAACCTGTTTTTTAATTACTAGTAACTAGGAGGAAGTGTTGCTTCACACATCCCCGCAGTCTAACGCGAGTACATCGTGAAAGCGTTATCCTTGCCCGTTTAACCTATTGGTTCTGTATCCAGTTTTATACTGTAGTTGGTTACCACGCAACTTAATTTATTCGTTTCATTCACTTCTTAATGACCGTTATGCGTAATTTTAACAATTTTTATGTATTCTCATGTTACGTTTCTCCGATTTTCTAATTCGTGTGAAAAGTACAAATACATTCAAATACATTAGTTCAACAAATTCAGTAATGATTGATTTCTGGAAACTGTCTTACTACAGTAAGGAAGGAACTTTAACGTTTACTTTTGATGAGTTAAAGTTTTAATGTCCTACATTTAAACTTATCCGCGATCACATAAACATCTTTACGTATTACAATTTTTATCAGCATAGTCTTATCATTGGTTGCTGAACGTAAGCCTCATTATAACATTGCCACGTTACACAATCATAGGCATAAGCATCCGCACAGTTCCCGTAGAAATGCGTAATGGTTGCTCATCTAGTAAAGAGTAATAATTCCTAACTCCATAACAATTTGATGAATTTACAAAACACTTGAATAAAGTATAGAAAGACTATGTGCTCACCTTGCACTGGGGGAATTGCTCAGGTGGCCTGGTGACCCTCCAGCCCAAAAGCGGCGGTATGCAGACGAGCGCGCTCATGAGCCACACCGCCGCTATCATCAGCGCCGCTCTCGCTGGGGTTCGCTTTTTTAAGTAGTCCACTGCCTGAAAAGATCACCAAAATTTACTTTCAAAAATATACTTACTTCAAGCTATCTTTACGAAAAATAAAGCATCTTTCAACAAAACAAAGGAAATTGTGATTATATTTGTTTTCGTTATTAATGAAATAGTTCTTATGATCAAATATATGTTATAAATGTAAAGTAAGTTTTAATTTAATTGATAGTCTTTGGTTAAGTGATTTGATTTAAATATCATGCCGTGGAAACGGAAAATAATCTGATAATCAACAACGACCGCACTCCACTCCCACGCACTATATGAAGAAACTATAAGTCCAAAAATAAGGAACCGAGACTGCAGTATTGTGTGAGAACATTCCAGAAGTCCACGTAATGGATAGTTGAGATAATATTGTGGGTTAAAACTCTTCCATCACTATTCTGGCGAAAAGGATACCCCAAAAGCCACGATAAATATTTAAGTTTGCGTCCTTTCCATAAAGAAGACCTCTGTTACTCTTGACTGAGCAGACAATGTAATGACTTGCTGAAGTTTTTATTTCCAATTGCAATCGCCATTTACTAGAACAAACTAGTTTTTATTTAAAAAAATCACTCATTTGATAATTATTATAAGTTTATGGTATGTATAATACTTTCCAATTTTCTTATTTCTCTCACTGTATATATTATATAATTTCTTCCATATTATAAAGAAGGCAAATGATTCGCATCAAAACAGAGTTGTACTTTAATGTATACACACACATACACAAATATATATATATATATATATATATATATATATATATATATATGAAGTGAAATTTTATTCATCGGTAAAGAGGATATTTCTATGCCTTTCACCTGCGTATCGCAACAGAAGGCATTTTGACCGATCCACTCTCTTTAATTGTAAAGATTGGTTTAGGGCATGTCCTGTATATATATATATACAATTTATTTTTAAGGATTAATAGGGCGTCTCGTGTAGGTTTCAATGAAATCACTCTTGCACAAAACATTGTATTTGTCTGAAGAGCAAGAGAACCTGAGACCCTTACACTGGAGATAAGGCATTCCATCTTAATTCTCAGATAACACATTATTACAATTTCTCATCGGATGTGAATGTGGGTGCAGGAACACAAATAATCAGGTGAACTGACATAATGACTATCACAATGTTATGTACATAAGAAAATAAAATATTTCAAATTTTCACTGCAAATACAAAATTATCGCTTTAAACCCATATTTCATCGCCAAAGCTAAAATCAATCATACCCTACAGATCATTGCCGGGATAAGTTCGCACGGTACGTTCGTGCAAACTGAATTTAGAACAGATTTCAGATCGTAAATATAAACTTGCTCGGGTTTATCGTGATTTTATACTTAGCTCTGTAATCGTGTTTCGAAACTAACTGATTTTGAACTAAAAAAATGAGATATTTTGCATGAAAATCTGTACTAATAAGCAGTATTTCTCCAAAATGCTTGTAAGTACAGATTAGCTTACTGATGAAATGCTGGTCAATTTCGACCAAGATGATTCAGATCACATCAGAATCTATTGCAGTGTGTAATGCAATAGATCGTAATGTAGATACATTATTATGTTCACAATGCAGTGTCACATATATCACTCTGAACATAACATACAATAAAACTAGACCGATCCAAACTGCGTTCTATAACTCCAGCAGCAGGATACTCTAACCACTAGGTAGGGTAATGGATCTATGATATGAAAACGTGCCATCCATTCGTTTTTTGTTTTCCTGCCGTCAACTTTTCTCAGGAATATAGAACAAGCACAAGTAATAGAGCACGTCTAACTGCAAATAATGATTTAATCGGTCACCGAGGTTTATCCGTTTCAAAAGTACTGGGATAATTACCCAGTCTAAATGCGTAGGTGTCTTTAAAAAAAGGAAAAAGTTAAGTAAAATTACGTTTGTAGATTATTAGAAAATTTCACTTAATTTACCTGTAGCCCCTCTGATAGCGCTGTGTCCAGTCCTTTAAAGGGAAAACGGACAGACTACCCTTATTTATGACACAATAAGTAACATTATTAATTTCCTCGATACGCCCCATTTATAGTTCGGCGACCGCTTTACCTCCATTAATAGAACATCGAATTGTTTCGTATGATTTATAGCACGACCGTGCCAGTTTAGAAACTGTCAAAAACATGTTTGGTGCAAAATTTACCTGTACCACGTTGATGAGAAATATTGATAAATATTTATACAGCCATCAGTTGTGTTGCCACCATGAGCGAAAATATAAAGAAAGCAAAAACAAAGAAAACTAACTTCGCCGATAAGTCACACAGTTACGCGATTAGCCAAGTCATGCACATGACACCTAAATCTCAATAAGGAATTTATTTTATAATATAACGCGCAGATTAACGAATTGGAAGAATTTTTTAATCTGCGTTTATAATCTTTGTGATATCTATAAATATAATTTTGCTTTATCTTCTTTTGTCTATAAAATAATAAAAAAGTGAAAGCACATATTAAATAATCTGTCTTAAAGAAAAAAAACAGTGGTGTATCCAGCATGAATCATCCTCATTTGGGGTAGAACGACGTCATTACACAATAAGGGCGACAGAGTATCATAGCGCTACTATGTTTCGTGTGTTCAGTGCTGGGATCCGGAGACCTGGTGGCGTGTTACCTAAATCCACAGTGGTGGCCCTATGCGCATTATGATTCCTTCTCAAGGATTAATATGTGTATCATGAATCGCCGGAATCACTTAAATCATCACTTAAAATAAATGTTCATCAGTACGATATAAATTATTGACTTCAGGAATCTACATGTAAAGTGGATGTTAATTTGAGACTAATTCAAATTAAATTAAGATTAATAACTTTCGCGTTTAGCAAAAACCGTTAATTCTATATACCGTTTAAATTATATATAATCTACAAATTTGTGCAAATTTCACACTGGTTTGAGATGCACAGCAAATGGGCCGCAATATGCCAATGGCTCTCAAACATGATATTATATTATGATTTTGTTTTAAATTTTTAAATGATTCTGCACTTTTACACGATTTAGTATAAATATATCTAAGTAAATCTAATAATAATATATATAATATTATATTATAAATTCTACATAGTTAATAAATCATCAAGGCGTATTATTCAGTATAATATATAATAATATAACAGAAAACTTATGCGTCAAATAATCTCGGCATTCCTTTATACTTTCCTTAAAATTATCTTTACACTTGACCTATTCTATCTATTCTAAGAAATTTTGATATACCTCTTTTTTTACTTTATTTAGAAAATCAACACGAGACAAGCAAAGACTATATACGGGTATGATATACATAAGTGACGTTAAAGTGCTGTGTATATTAAGCAGTCGAGCTGAACTATTCATGAATGGTTCGGCTCAACTGGGGTGGGCCCACGCCCTCACACAATTTCAGTGTGAAATAGCAGTATAATGCTATCGTGTTTTGTTTGGTGAAAACAGTGTCACAGTTTTAGAAGATGTAATGTAACTAACTAATATAGCTAAAATATTAATGTAGCAATACATTCTAAACTTGTTAATATTTTGGATACTAAAAATATTTCTCGATTACTGTATTTGATGTTTTAGGTTTGGCAATGTATCCAAAATTTAAGTAGGAACATTTCGGATTCGAATTACTGCTAGGTAAACTACTCGCATTTTGAATTATAAATAAAATATCACTTTATATTTTTACTTCTATTTTTACTCATAGAACTGTTATTGAAATTCACCTTACTAAGTAAACAATCTTTTTGTACCTGCAAAACGTCTCTTACTGGTAAGCGCATTGATATATTTTATTATAATGTGTATATTTATTAGGTTTAGGCTTTCTTCATGTTTTCGCATTTAGATATCGTCATAAATATCTTGTGTGGATTTATGAAGTAACGAAAGGAAGACAATTAAAGAAGGTGGGTCGAAGGTAGATTGTATACTCAAGGCGAATTGCTAAAGGCATTTTGCAAATAAAACTTTTTTAAAAATTTTGCTTTTCAAAATTGCTTTGCGTAATATCAAAATTGACACAATAATAGGTGACCAGGTTTATATAGTGTCTTAATCACTGACTTAATCTACAGTAATATTAATTTATAACTCATCTGCATATTAATTATTTAGCGAGATATATTAGTCAATAGGCCGCATTGGTAAATTGTTGAGCATTTGTTCGTTATGTAGTATTTAATACAACTAGGGGGTGTTGTCACCAATTTTTAGATACTCACCTAGTAGCTTTTGGCAACCTCGAATATAGATGACAAATAATTAAGATCATCCTTCCGTTATTTGTGAGTAAAATGGTCTTTGTCTTCATTATATGAAGCGTAGGCATGATAATCCACTAAGATTTCACAGAGTCTGGACGTAAAATATTATGCCGTTACTCTCATCGTCGTCAATCGCTGGTGGCATTGACCATCTCTGCAGCTGCTTTTTATTTGCAATATGGGTCTACTAGGTAAAATAGTGAGAGTAAATTATGATAGATATCCAGCTAATGGATTTAACAGAATCTCTTATCGATCATGTAACTGGCTGACATAAGCCAATATCCATGAAAGTTCTCAGATAGACCAAGATAACTTGGCAAGCAATGCATTCTGAATTTAGTACGGATATAATCGGATCGTAAAAGTAAACCCACTTCGCTGTTACGTGATTTTACATCAACTGCATCACTGCAATTTCGATTCGACTCACTTTGAAGCGCTTTTGCTGAAGTACTTTGGATATGTTTCTTGAGCATAGCAATAACAATTCTATATCAAGAACTAATAGGAACTGAGCTGAACTGCTTTTACATGATTGTTTTCCCGATATGTATTTTTAAATGGATCCTATTTCAGTCTTTAGTACTTTCAATGGATCATTTTTTTAATACTAATGGTTAAAGTACTGTCACTATCCTTGAGAGACCACCATTTATTGTAAAACAAAAATTCTCGATAATCATTTACGATTATCGAACTGAAATGATGTATAGAAAATGTTGATAATAAATTGTCTCGTGAGTTATTCATTTATATGAATGCTGGTCTACGGATTGTAAAAGCTGATGTAAAAATAAAAAAATATTTAAAAAAAAATTGAAAAGTATAAGAAATTGCTATTTAATAAACCTAGAAAAATTTACACGAATGTGTTTTTGATTATTGTATTAGCTAATGAAGCGGTGCTGCATAAATATAATTAAGGCAGAACCTAAACAAACAGCTATTTTAACGATCACGCAATAAGAGAAGGCAAAAACTATAAACTTTTCGTTTTTATAGACGGTATCGACGGTAACTACGTTCATACATAACGCTAAAAGAGCTCAGCGTTTACTGGTTCCAAGAGCAAATAGTGCAGTATAAACAAAACTCTTTGACTAGTTAAATACGAAATTTTATAAAATAATATGAATAAAAGTCATAATTACTTTAAATCGAAACAGTATTTTGTGTATTGGCTTTTGACGTGACGTTAAGAAATTTTTCGACAGTTTATTTATTTTCATCCACCGTGTACGATGATTGAATAT
Organism: Teinopalpus imperialis; assembly: GCA_029286865.1. Taxonomy (NCBI): domain Eukaryota; kingdom Metazoa; phylum Arthropoda; class Insecta; order Lepidoptera; family Papilionidae; genus Teinopalpus; species Teinopalpus imperialis. The sequence continues at coordinate 8,229,844 of JAGSMU010000008.1, read as the reverse complement.
TTATCAGACAATCAACGAAAGCTAAGATTTTAAATCGTAGCATTGTACAGGGGCAAACACACACACACACACACTGATATGTTTACCATATTTTTAATAGCGAATATATATCACATTCATAACTAAAAAAAAAATATCTTACATATTTAATAAGACATATATATATAATTGTGTCTTTTATATTGGACACATAGTATGTCAGTGTAAAAATTGCAAAAAGCTATTGCATTGGTTGGAAGTCACTCGAGATCGAATATAGGTCTGGTATCAAAAATCAAGAGTTTTCATACTGAGTTATCAAAGCATTAGGTTATTTACTTTACTTAAGTAACTTAAAATAATTTATAAGAAAATATTTATTGTTAGAAAAAGGTTGTTTTAAAATGGCACGGATTGAAATTGATAGTTAAAAAAGAATAATAAATAATTTACGTTTTACCAATATTAACTTTTTTGTTTAAACATTTTTTTAAAATTTTTCTTTAAATCAAATACACAGTGATAGAGCTGCAGCTTGTTTCTAGCTGCAGAATGAATGGGTCAGCTCCACGGGTAGGACCACGCCCTCACAGAATACCAGCGTAATATAGCAGCATAATGCTGTTGTATTTCGTCTGGTGAGTGCAGGGATCCGAAGACCTTTATTGCTGGTGACGAGGCATTCCATTTCAGTCCTCAAGGGTAACAACGCATCTGCATCATGATTCTTTGTCAAGGATGAATGTAGATGTCATGGGCTGCAGGAGTCACCTACCATCAGATGAACTGTGTTCTGTGTTTCTGCACTCGTTTGTTACTCTCAAGGTTATAAAAATATATTATAAACTTTGGCTGTCACTCAAATTTATTACTATTTAGGAACATCATAACCTGTCATCAATAATTATAACATAAAATGTGGGCAAACTACTAAATGCATAAGCCGGCCAAAAGTATAAGACCGCACATAAATAACATAGTTATCCACCAATTGTAATAAAATCCCATAGGATAAATAAAAGAAATGCACATCTGCATATTCTATTGTTAGTTATACTTTCAAGTTGTTGGACAATAAACATCTATTGTTTTAAACACCGACAAACGCTGCGCTAGAGCCAGGTGGTAGAGTCGTTATAATATTTTTATAATGTCCTCATTACTTTGTTTTTGTTACATATTTGTATATATATAGCTCCGGAAAACACGAGTTTCTGACTTATTATTACACGAATTTACTTGGGTTTGTTCACAAACAATCTCAATTAGTCTAAACTTGTGGTTTCTACAGTCATAAAATGGGAAAAGCTCAAGAAATCAGCAGTGAATTGCGTCTGCCATCGTTGTTTTACATAATGAAGGCCAATGCAAACGTGACATTGCTTCACAACTGAAGTTATCGAAGACTTGTGTTTATGGCACAATAACTCGATACAGGGAGACAGACAGTTTTCAAGATCGTCCACGCTCGAGAAGGCCGAGAGCTACCAAATCTAGTGAAGATAATTTCATTGTTGTTACCAGCAAGCGAAATAGACGCTTACCAGCACCAGAAATCCGCGTTGAAGTAAATAAAACCCAAGTTAAACCTTTATCATTGACTACAGTAAGACGGCGACTGAGAGATGCGAAGTTGTATGGTCACGTTGCCTTTCGAAAATGCCTGCTAAGGCCGCACAACAAGACAAACCGGATTCAGTGGGCTCTTGCCCATGGAGTTTGGGGTGAAGAAGATTTTAAAAAATTGCTTTGGTCCGATGAATTCAACTTTGAACAATTCGGTTCAAAACGTAGAATTCACGATCGATGCAGTGGCTAAGAAAAGATGATATCAGATTGTGCAGTCGGATCTTAATCCCATTGAACTTGTGGGAAGAGCTTGATATGAACGTCCGTAATCGTGGCCCATCCTCGCGAGAAGAAATGTGGAATGCTTTATGCGACATTTGGAACAATATATCACAAGACACCATTAACAAATTGATTGCCCGTATGCCGAGACTTGCGAAAAAAGTCATATAATGTAAAGGAGGATTTTTTGATGAAAAATTAGTTTAGCTAACTATAGCCTTTTTTTGCATGGACTGCTTTTCTTTATGCTTTTTGAGTATATTTTTTGTCAATGAATGTTCTATTAGATGATTAAACAGGTTAATTAAACATTTAATATTTTATTGGAGTTTTACTTTATTTTCCTATTTTAATTAAGGTGGTCTGAAACTTTTGGCCTGCAGTGTACGCATGTTGGACGCCATGCATATTATTCTTAGCTTGCGTAGTAAAGTAGTGTAAAAGTTTTCATATTTAAACATTAATATAATTTACTCAGGATCCTGTTTCTTTAAATAAAATAAGAGTCACTATCTAATAGCTCTATTGGGTGCACACATCTTATAGATATTAGAATTATTCACTTTTTAAAGATATTAATAAGTAATTAGTAATATTTGAAGATATAGTTTTTTATTTTTCTGTCCTATATATATATATATATATATGGCCATGGCTTTCAATTAATAAAATATTCACTTTACAGTATTTACAATTTTCGTCATAGTTTAAATCAACAAGAGAGTTTCCAGAGCATTCAAATTAAGAGATTGAATTAGCATTCGGGTACAATAAATTCATACGTGGACGTGTTGGTTTCCATGACAATTCACGTCAAGGCTCGACAGCAATGTAAAAGAGAGGTAATATTGATGCTATACAGCATAATTCAATCAGCAGTTTCAGCAGTAATTGAAACATAAAAAAAAATGCAGGTCAGAAAATCCATACTCGGTGTTAATGTGAAAAATATTATGGTCCGAAAGTTTTGCACGTAATGGATACAGTATGAATTGATGGATGTTCAACAACGTGACACACTACAATACGCTTCACTCTGATGAAATAAAATAGAAAAAAATAAAAACTAACCTTTACCAGTGTATGATATCGTAATAGGAGGTGAAAACTATGTTTAATAAGTGTAGTTTATTATGAACTGGAAAGACAAAGCCAATAGACCGAATGAACTCAAAAGAGATATAGAACTTACACCATAATATCAGTTAAAGACAGAAGAACAGTATTTGGTTAAATAACATTTGCATGGTCAGTGTCTAAGCGTGTCTTAGAAATAATTAAATCAATATATCGAGTAAAGTCGCGAAGCTGACTACTCCAAAATTCTCTATAGAAAGGAGACCTATGGGTAATGAGATTTATATAAATATATACTTACTGTACTGTTTTTACGTAACTGTGTAAATTAATTTAAAAATTGTTATTGTGACTAGTTATCATGAAAGTTAGAAGGTTTAGTGAGAAATGGTAATAAGGCTATAAGTAATTTAAAGACTGGAAGTCTTATTATCTCAGCCTGACTTTCAATTCAAATGTTAGCCTGTCTTAATGACGTCTGTTGTAATCAACAGATTACGGTTTACCTTATAGAAATCGATGTCTCGATCGATTGAGCTTGATTCAAAATGATGCACAGACCCTTTATCTGGAATTTATTGATTATTGATATTAAAACAAACAAACTGTATTTATATTTCGTCATAATACAAAATATTACGGCATTTGTATTTCCACAAATAATCGTAATTATATGATTATTTACTACAGTGTTACATTACCGGTTTTGCGGAAACTGTCGCTGTTGTCGAACAAACGCGAACAACAATGTATTCGAACAATAATAAATTCGACACAGAGAACCGCAAGTATGCAAATAAACTACATTGTATTAAACGCGTTGGCATTCAACTACTTAGTGTTCTTAGAATTACAATTTCATTTCCCCGAGAGCAAATTGCGATTGCGCTCGATTGCGATACCAATAAAGCTAGTAAATAACTTTTGTACTCTATTGTAATTTATAAATGCAATGAATTGTAGCTTTCAAATAAATTTTATTTGAACTCGAAACCATTGGTATAAATAGCTTTGATAGAGAGTTACAACTTTAAAAACAAAATAAAAATGTTCACGATTGTCATAAAAAGGTTAAGGCTATATCAATGTCCGAAACAAAACAATATCATTCGTTTAAAAGTATGTTGTAAAATATAATCAAAGTAATGTAAATTGATCATGTGTTTTGATTCAACTGTAATAAAAAATACCATAAAAGGATCACTCAGAAAGATGTAACTAAAAGAGTAAAGTAGTAATGAACTCTCGCTTGATTTGCGTCATGTGAAAAAAAAAACTTTAAAAATATCCATGACCAATGTATCGCGTAAAGAGCAAGGATCTAGTTCAACTGTTACCCCCTTTCTAGTTTATGTTATACAGAAAATTCTTTTGAGCTGGAATCCTTGGTAGACTTTTATATAGCATCTTGATCATATTAATATAATATTTAAGTTTTCATTTCTTATATTATTATATTATCCGCCACAGACTGTGACAGACTATCAAATTAGTCATTACAATCAAAAATATTTTAATTAAACGGATTCAAGATTTAGAAGGAATAAAATCGGGGTATAAAAGTAAACTTACTTCACTGTTACGGTTTTATATTTAGCTTTGCAATTTGGAAGCGAGTCGCAAAGTAATTCCGTCGAAATACTTCCAAGTTCTTATCCTCAAGTATCAATAACGATTATTTCATAGCATTAAATGGGACAGGGTTAAAATAGCTCAGAATATTTTCTTGTCTGATTGATGTGGAAGCCGTGTAGGTTTTCACCGCTATAATTTATCACCAATTAGTTTCTATCAAATAGTCGAGATGAAGTTTTAACTTATAAGGTATATGAAAAAATGCTTGGTTTTCCGTAATTATATTTTCAATAAGAAGAATACGTGTCTAATAAGTACACACTTACAGCCAAATGTAATGGAGTATCCATTGAGCAGATGATCAAAAATAACATTTATAAGAGACCATTTTTGAATTTTAAATTCTAAGATAGAAATTTAGAAACCAATTTCACTCACGCATCACCGTTCGAAAGGCTAAATTGTGAAACTTCTATCGAACTCTACCAAATCTGGAACTGTGGAATTTTATGTAACAGTACAACAGTTGCGGTACTTTTTCATTTTATAATATATTACAAAATGTTCAGCCTGTAGCTAGCTTACAGCCTATTGGCTGAAGGATATTAATTCTATACAAAAGCTAAATCAGTAAAGCTTTGTGTAGACGTGAGAATGCAGGGGTGTGTTGATAGATACTCGTATTATGATTTACAATGTTCTAAATAACTTTTTATTAAAATTTACTGTTCAATCTTGAAACAAGTCCGCTTTTCTAAATTTTTTATTCAATTTCTTTTGTTAACATATAGTTTAAGACGAAGTTTTGGGCTTTGGGCCAGACTGGGAAGAGAGCCCTATCTCTGGATATGATCTTGGAAAAACTGAGTCTGGTATTAGAATATAGTTCCAGACAGTTAACAGTACCGTTGCATATCCATTGCATATCCTATGCAGAAGGCGGGGAAAGAACCAATAAGCATTGTAGAGATGTCATAAATATATGACATATTATTGATTTGTTACATATTGCATCTTCTACATACATACATACACAAATTATTTTAAAAAGTTAATAAAAATAAATATAGTTAACATGTGCAGAGATTGTGATAAGAGTAAAAACAATGTTCATTCCGAATACTCAGCTAGCGACACTGTTGACAAATGCCCTGGGGGTGCATTAAACAAGAAGATGTACAAACAAGCTTCCTCGCTTCAAGAAAAGTTTTCGCTTTAAGTTACTTCTTTTTAACGAACACGCGAGTTTCGCTGTGACACACATTTTATCTGCGAGATTTTATAGGTGCTTATGAACCTATAAAATCTCTTCGATGAATATTCAAGACTCGAGAGAAAAAGAGAAGTCTGTTACACTGACCTGTAATATGGCTCGCCATACTTCAAATCGATAAATTATTTATCATTTATCAAGTAAAGTTAATGAAGATATTAGTAGCTGTTATATTACCAGTCATAAACTGAGTAAAATAGCACATTTAAAGTAGATTGGGTGACTTAAGATAAGAGTATAGGACGTTACTGAGCTAGTGCTTTTATCATGTAGGGCCACATTACACATCACACCTAAAATAGCACATTTAAAGTAGATTGGGTGACTTAAGACAAGAGTATAGGACGTTACTGAGCTAGTGCTTTTACCATGTAGGGCCACATTACACATCACAACTTAAACCATGTGGGATATTGGTAAAACTAGTTAATTATGATAATTTTTTTTTTAGGACAGCCTTGATGTAAAAATGTTCACGGAAGCTGCTAGCTAATTTACGCTTAACTTCAACCATGACAATATCTTATGATGTTACTACATATTTATGCTATATATAGTATATAAATATATATATATATATATATATATATTTATATATATATATATATATTGGCCTTTGATTGATTGCCCGGCATCTTGACACCTTGATATAAATCATAATCATATCACATGGCTCTTACGGTTTTGACATTTATCATGTTTTCTCACGTTATGACAAATATTTGACTTCATCACAACTTTGTTATAATTTCTTTGACCTGTGTTCTAACATATTAGGTAGACCAGTGGTTATCTGTGCCGAGGAGATTAACAAATATAATAATTTTGCGTGCTATGCAAAATTTAATTATACAGAACTCTAGCTGTTCTGGTAAAAATTTACGCTAAAATTAAAAAATATTTTATAAATACTAAAGCTATGTATTCTTTTTTACTCTAAACTATAAATTTAATTGACACCCTATATTTTCTGGTAAGTGCAAAACAAAGTTCAAACACACAAATGACAACACTGGAGAGTAATGGCCGGCGGGTACATTAAACACAAGTGTTGCCAATTCTCGCTACAGGCTACAAACTCAATGTTGTAAATAGAGCTTTGCAAACACACTAACTCATTCGTGCTTTACTGTTTAAGACCAGGAATAGTAAGTGAAATATTTTACGTAACGTGAATAGAATAGCAACATATTTGGTGCACACAAATTATATCTGTTATGAAATAAAAAGGAATCAAACAACACACTTGATGGTAAGGGGTCTCTGTGGCCCATGACAATCAATCTTCTAGAAACATAGAATATAAAACTAAAACTGCAGCTGAGGCTTACCGAATGCTTTCAAATACTTACGGTGTTGCTGTCCTGAGTAAAACGTGTCGTGGCTGTTTTCAACTTTTAAGAGTGATTTCAATGTCAAGGCGAGCAAAACCTTAAAGACTTTGATGAATTGGAACCACTGCTCGATGATATTTCGTGCCAAATGCAGGAGGAACTAGCTGAATCACAGGGAGTGACATAGCAATCCATCTTGAAACACCTCAAGGCCTTGGGTATGCATATCCAGAAAGATGGAAATTGGGTTCCGTACGAATTGAAAACAAAAGATGTTGAACAGCGTTAATTTTCATGTGACCAGCTGCTTCAGAGACAAAATTGAAAGTGATTTCTAAATTGCATCGCAACCGGCGATGAAATATGGGCCCGGTGCCAAGGTCATGCTCTGCATTTGGTGGGATCAGTTCAGTGTCATAAATTACCAGCTACTGAAACCAAGTGAAACCATCACTTGTTTTTGTGCCAAGAGAGGCAATACAAAGTGATCCTCTAATATGACAATGCTGGGCAACACGTTGCGATGCCGGTCGAAATATACTAGGAAACAGTGAAATACGAGTTCTTGCCCCACCCGCTATAATCCCCTTCTCGTTGAATAATAGATTAAATCATGGATTAGCGGCGAAAGATTCAATTTTTTTTTATTATATTTTATTTGGAAAACATCAGCAAAATACAAAATAACTTAGGTATATATACATACTATAAATAAGCTAATAACATGTTTTCATATATAATATATAATATATAAATATCCAAAAATAGACCCCATGAGTACAGACACTTCCCCGCAATGCTATTATAACATATACAGACTTAATTTAAAATAATAAAGACAACAACAAGTAATGCTTGAAGAGAAAACAAATAAACAAAATCAAAAAGAATTAGTAAACAGAGAATGTTAAGCTACAGTATCAAACCAATCTCTAGTCAATGTTTTTTTTATGCTGGTGATTTTTGAGTTAAAGATATAAAAGTCATGTTGTTCTACGTATTTGTTAATTACATTAGAAGCACGACAGAAAAATTAGTTTTTCTATATTTTTTTGCGTGAAAGGGTATGTAGAAAATAGGATGTTTCCGTCATGCAAGCTTTTTGTGGTACAAAAAATTGTAATTTATTTAAGAGTAAAGGACTCTCTACTCTGTTTTGCGCAAGTCTTAATAAGAATACTATATCAGCTATATTTCGTCTTTCTTCCAATGGTAACAAGTGGTGTATTTTATATTTTGATTCATAATTATTGCGTTTTGTTCCATATTTAAATTCTAAAAAATTTAAAAGCCCTTTTTGAATGGCCTCTAATCTAATTTTATAAATATCGTAGCAAGGATTCCAAAGTTGCGATGAGTACTAGAGAAGACTCCGCTCATACGAGCAATAAAGTACTTTTATGGATCAATTTTTTTCAAAATTCCTGCAAGACTTTATTATGAACCCGAGAGCTTTATTTGCTTTTTTACTAATATATTTGATGTGCCTGTCATACAATACTTTAGAGTCTAAGACTCTAAAACACAAGAAGACATTAAAGATTGAGTTGTAGTTCTTGAACTACACCTAAATCTTTAATTTCTTTTACTGAAACAAGATTTTGATTTATTATTTGGTAATTATATTTTAGGATATTTACTTTGCGTGTACATGACATTGCGTAGCAATTAGAAATATTAAGATCCAACTTGGTAGATAGACAATACTGTTCCAGTCTGAGTAAATCTTCTTGTATGAGCTTACAGTCGTTATAATTTTTAATTTCTTTAAATATTTTCATATCATCTGCGTATAATATGAATTGAGAATTTTAAAAACAAGTATTGATGTCATTTATAATAATTATAAATAATAAAGGGGCCAATAAGGAGCCTTGTGGAACTCTCAAAGTGATTTTAGTCCAAGAGGACTAAAATCAACAAAGACAACAACTTGCGACCTATTTTGAATATAAGAAGTGAACCACCTGTATAAATCCACCATAAATACCAGCAGCTAGCAACTTTTGTAGAAGTACTTTATGGCCTATACGATCAAATACTTTTATAAAATCTGTAAAAAGATACAGATACTTTAAGAACTAGTGCTTAAAGTATCTGTATTTTTATTTTTTCCTTTGTTTCATAAATACTACAATGCAGTGTAAAACAGCTATGATTTACTTTATAAAAAGAATTCTTTTATAAACACTTATTTCCACAAAGCAAATTACTAAGGTATAAACACTAAAATGTAACAACTGAAACTAAGCACTTGGAAGCAGGTAATAACTATGGTAACAACGTAATTACGTGTGGAACGATAAGAATATTTGGTGAATGTATATAATAAGTGATGTCGGCGACCAATGCTATCTACATCCATACTTAACAAGGTTTCAGGATGCAAATGCGTTGTCGCCTTTGAGGATTGAGAAATAGAGAGTCATAATGCAAATGCAACAAGTAAACTGTGTTTATGAACGTGTGGTTCGCCCTCGGTCGAGAATACTTACTCACGCTACAATTGGTAATAGCTGAGGTGCGGTGTATGGCACTATTTTCGAAAGCTTAATAATTGTACGTGATAGTACAACATTGCGACTCAACGTAACACGAATGGTTCCGACTGGGTTCTTTCACAGAATACCAGTAAAATGGTCTTCGTTTATTTGATAATGTTTAGAATTTAGTATTATAAATTAGTGTGTTAGTGATTATGAGGTATGTAAACTTACCTCAAGAGTTACAATGTGTTTGTATCATGATGTTGGGTGAATTACTTGTTTGTCCAACCCTAATTCCAGCAGGTAAGAAGTAAGAGAAAATGAAATTCAATTATTACTTTAGTGAAAAAATTTACCCGCATTTCATTTACTTTGCAGAATAGTATTTTCACTGAATAAACGTAGTTCCATAATCTGATACAATTCCCTCGGGATAAAATTAGAGAAATACATGTATTTTGTGAGCAAGTTCGATGTATGGATGGATGGAAGTAGTTAGGAATAGTGCAGACATGTAGAACTATATGGGCAGTAGATTACCGAAGGGTTAAGATAATAATTATGATATGATAATGACTTGTGTCATTTAAAAATGTAAAAAAGTAAAATTATATAATATTTATAACGAGTCTGGCCATAAATACTGTTACATAATAACTTTTCTTTTTTTCAACTTGAATTTGGAACACGTAATATACGAATTTTAAAAACTTCTTTCGATTTTGCGCCATTTCACATATTTTTTCTTGTTCAGTATCAAATTACAATATGGAATATGGTGTTAAAGAAAACAGGATTGCAGTCATCGCCTTGCACAAAGTGGGTATGGAGCAGTCAGTCATATTCCAGATACTTCAAAAGCTTGGTATCAGCCGTATGTTCCTATATCGTACTATCAACAGATACAACAACACTTCCTCTGTCGAAGAGCAGAAAATATTGAGGCGGCCGCGTGCTTTTAGAACTACAAATGCTGTTAATGCTGTTAAAGCCAGAATTCTTTAAAACCCCATTAGGAAGCATAAAATTTTATCGCGAGAAATGAAGATTCCCGCTAGGACTCTGTCGCGTATTGTAAAACAAAACCTGAAGCTTGGTGCTTATCGTCGATATACAGGACTTGCCATAAATCAATCTCTACGAATAAAGAGAGTGGATCGATCAAAACGCCTTCTGTCGCGATACGCAGGTGAAAGGTACAGAAATATCCTCTTTACCGATGACAATTTTTTCACGATTGAAGAGAACTACAATAAGCAAAATGGTAAAGTGTACGCTCACAGTTCTAAACAAGCTGCTCCAGTGGTCGGAAAGGTACAACGTGGTCATCATCCTGTGTCAGTGATGGTTTGGATCAAGGAGTCACAAAACTACAATGTTGTGAAAAGGAGTGAAAACTTTAGCCAAAGTGTATCAAGATACAGTCTATGATCATGTACAACCTCTCAGCAATACACCTTTAAAAATATACCGTGGACTTTCCAGCAGGACTCTGCACCTGGCCACAAAGCACGAACTATCCAAGCCTGGCTTGAAACCAACTTTCCGGACTTTATAAGAGGTGAAGACTGGCTCTCATCTAGCCTAGACATCAACCCTTTAGACAAATCAAATTATGATCAGTTTTAGAGGACATGGCCTGCTCTAAACGACACGGCGACATTGAGTCTTATAAAAAATCGTTGGAGCAAGCAGTGGCGAAATTTCCCTTGGAAACAGTGCGTAAATCGATAGATTCGTGGCCAAACAGATTAGAGGCCTGTATAAAAGCCAAAGGGGCCACCTTTTGAATAGAACATTTTTTTATTTTTTGCTGAGACTAATAAATATGTAGGTATAAACTTTAATAATATTAGATTACTTCATTAAGAAAAATGTAATCATCAATCGATCAAATGATCATTTGTAACAGAATTATGGCTGAACTAGGTATAAAGTCTTAAATGAGTTTTGGTATAAAACTTAAATACCTATAGTGAAGTAAATTATTTCAGAAATAGCATCACATTCTTATGTAGCGCAAAAATAGAAGCGCAAGCTTGTGCGTGGTAAAATTCCATCAGCACTTAATTAAGTAAAATGATATAAAAGTATAAATCACAACCGTCTGTATGCGGTAATCTGAATATGGACAGACTTTGTTGACATTTTCATCAATTGTAAATAAATGATGTAAATATAGATAAAATTATGATTATAAATATGTTTTAAATAATTTTAATTAAAAAAATAAATTTAAGCAAAACTAGTTATATAAGCCAAAAACTACATTCGAAGACTACTGCTAGGTTATTACACAGGTAACAATTAAAATATAATTTATACAGCTATGTAAAATTATAATTCTCGATCAACAAATCAACAATTTCAATAATGAAATAAACTTGCTGTCGTTTGGGAGAATTTTATAAAGCAGCGTTCACGTCGTCACCTCTCGACGTTTGAGAGAGAGGCGCGTCAAATAAATTCCAATCGACGCAAATAAAATGAAGCAGATAAAAAAAGGATAAAGGTGTGGCCTCACTTGCAGGATTACTTTTTGAGAGGTCCTATATAAATTGTGTTGATAAATTCATGAAGGTGTAGCAATTGCCGTGTCATTAGTTAACTATTATGTGCTTGGCATATGCTATAATTAACAATTGCCAGTGTTACCGAAGGACGAGTGTAAGTGTAAGTTTTAGGTCTGGGTCCGGAATAGAATAGGCCAACTAAACTTAATTGGTTATGCTAGGAGATGAGAGATAGACTTCATGGTATGTGATGTTCATATACAGATGACTAGTTACAGAGCTTGGGTGAATGTTATTGTCGCTAAAAGTTTGCTAGTTGGGATTGGAGACAGCGACTCCCAAGATCGAGGCTAAAAATTATCACAAACTAGGGAACTACGAAGAACACTTCGAGTGACTTTTTATTTTTATTCATAACATTGAGAGTAACAAACGAGCACACAGTTCACCTGATGGTGGGTGATTCTTGATATCTACATTCATCCATGAAACAGAATCATAATGCAGATGTGTTGTTACCCCTGAGGACTGAGATGGGATGCCTCGTCACCACACAGTACAGTAATAAATATCTCTAGATCCCTGCACCACCTCACCAGACGAAACACAGCACCATTATGCTGCTATTTTACGCTAGTACTCTGTGAGGGCGTGGTGACCTGCCCCAGTCGAGCTGACCAATTAATTCTGCAGCTAGAAAGAAACTGCAGTGTAGCTCTACACTACGATATTGACTAGTCTCGTAAATTGAAAAGGGAGTGGTATCTGCCCAATCTAGGACAACGCAGTGAGGAAGTCCGAAGAAGTGTGGAGGTAGTACGACCAGTTGCCTTATATGGGGTGCTTATCTGAGCTAAGAATCTGTACTGATCTTTGTTGCAATAAAACAATGCTGTTGGAATAAAATTTACGATTACCAGTGGAGAATGTCCATACGGGTTGTTTTCTCAAAAACTGTTACTCTTGAATAAACTCAAACATTCTTGCTGCCTTAAAAATATTTATTAGCTATATCAGGCATAAGCCCTTAATCGCTTTGAGTGATTCTCTTGAAATACATATATATATTTAAAAAAATCAATGTAATAGATGTTCTGTTTCCTATTTTATCAGAAAATTAACAACCCTTGTTATGGTGAATATCTTGCCAGTGCAAACGAGTGGCGTGAGGAGTATCTAATTTCTTTTGATCATTTGAAACATTGTGAAAGTCGTGTCATTATGACTTTCGTAATGTTATATAGACACACATAGAGTTTCATACGGTTAGCATTGTAACAAGAGTTTTTATCATCTAACTGAATTAATAAAACAGTAAAATAATTGATTCTACTCGGTACGTTACTGGAAGCTTTTTCCGTTTAGATTTCCCTGGCGTATATCGCCGTTTGTCGGCATCGTTCGGTTTTCCACAGCAATTTATTCAGGTATATGAGAATTCATTGAAAATACGTCATAACCAAGCAACTACTTTACATGGCTTAAACGCAATAGCAAAAATTTATAGATAAAAAAATGAGATAATATCAGACGAAACAACTAAAACGTCAATAATTTTTTTAATAAATTACGTTCCTAACATCCCAGGTTAATCACTTCAACTAAACTTTAAATGCTTGTGCGCGGATTTGTACCTTCGACCTTGACTTTTGAAGACCGTAGCCCGATGAATTAACTTTATTAAAATAACTATTGTAACAAACTAAAATAAATAATTAAAAAAACATATATTTTCTTCAACATCATACATTGTATAAGACTTGTATATGTAGAATAACTTTCTTAAGTATAATTTAAAGTTGCATATTTTAGTTACTATTCAATGTCAATTATGATGGTCTATTAATAGTACTGCTATGGCAAAAAAGGTGCCATACCCTTTGAAACATCGCACAGAAAATGGTTATTTTGTCCCACATATTTTTGTAATAATATTATAACATTATATTAACAAGAACAATATAGTGGGTCGGGGAAATTTTCGTTTTGTAGTTTTGCCAGTCCTCTCTTGATGTGAACTAACTTACCTAAAGAATTCTGAAGAGACTGAAACAGGCAGAGGCAAATATCTGTGGGTGCAAGGTCATAGCTAAATGAATGAATTAACACTTTCCTAACAATCTCTCTCTTAATATTTGCTGAGTGGCTAAAGATTTATGTGATCTGTATTGCATAATGAAAAACCACACCCTTTCTGTTGATCAATTCCGTCCATTATATTTATTTCTTGCTTGAGTCTCATATGCTGTTAGCAGTAAAGATCCGAATCGATTTTTTCGGCTTATTTTAACTCTAAGTATTTGCACAAACAACCAAATAGCCAGGATTCTCGACTTGGAACTCGCTCTTAAATATGGTGTTGTTGATTGGAGATTACCTTATAAGGTATCAACATCCGAGGCTGTGCTAAAAATAATCGTGCCTGGCTCTACTGGGACATTTTTCGCAGATGTTCTTTAGTTGTTTTAATTGTGTATATAATTTGACTTTAGACGTTTTATATATCATGTATATTGTTTTATATAATACGTATTATATTGTGTATGTAACTGAGAATTTGCTGAATCATGAGATGTAATGAGATGAGGCATAAACCACTTAGAGGAATTTATTTAAAAATTTGTTTCAAACAATTTTTTTTGGAATATTCGTAGTAACAAAAAAGCCAATGTCATCGCCTATGCTTGAATCCAATCGACATTGCTTTCAATGCATAGAAACGTCACGTGTTTACTACTTAGAAAGAAATGAGTGCTAGAGAAATTTTCAACATTTCAATCGAAATGCCGCACATATGTGTCTTGAATTTAATGAATTTAAAAAGTGGAAGTGGTGAAAATGGCCTGCTAACGAAATTAGTCTTATAAGTTACACTCTTATTAATTTTAGAGCGGAAATAATTATTAGTCTTACAAGTAGTGTTGAGACGAGATAAGAACGCATCTTGATTATTTATGGTGTGCGGCTTGCTTTTCATCGATGGAATACATATTCTATTTATCACTCATAAAGTATTATAAATTAATGTTTTAACTTTATACTCATAATCATTCACGCCATGCATTTATAAGAAACCATACTACCACTATTAATCACAGCATCAATAGCAATGTGGATGCTGGTTGATGTGATCTAAACTAATTAGGAGCTTTCTAACGCACTAACTATATGCACTGGATGTCTATGGATTTCAATAAAATCATACTTTTCAAGAACACAACTTTATTATAATACAGTGTGCAATACCTAAAGGCTTCCACCTGCCATCCACTTCTATTATTATTTATTCAATTTTTGCAATTATCTTAAACATTCAAACTAGTAATAAACGCCTATGAAAAAGAAGGATAAACTCTTTTTCATTAATCACAGCCATCAATATCCATAGTCAAGTGCCGTTTATCTTGATGTATGGAAAAATAAGTATAAGTCGATTTCAAGATTTTCTATCTATGACTAAGAGTAACTAAACATGCAATACTGTGGGAACCGATTGAGTTAAATCGTCAATCGATAATATTCCCCTACAAAAGTACATAGTACATGGTTAGGGAATTGAGGAGCTAATTCCAAATTTAAGTTCACAAAACGTGTATATAGTTGCTGCAACACTGAATAGACTTATCAGCAATGCATGTATTTTCTAGTTGTAGCATCGAGTAAACATAAAACCGGAATATCAGCATAACTGTGCTGAGGTTCGTATGGTGAGTATAAGGAACTGAAGACTCAGCTCAGACAAGTCATTCTACCGCACCGTCATTATGTGACAACGAATCTTTATTGAGAATAGCTTTGGTCTTTATAGATCGTAGTTGTATTTAGATCACAGAGGCTTCAGGAGACTCTCCATTAAGTGAAATATTTGGTATCTTGTCATACACGGTACTATAAAAATAGAGTCAGATATTCTATTTATATGAAATATGATCCTCAATTTTTTTACTCTTTAAAATAGCCCTCCACGATGCATTAGCACGCCAGTGCACCGTCAAACTGAATCGAGTTCGTATCTCATCAATCCCAGCTAGTTTATGCGGAGTTAGCCAAAACTTAAAGCCATGCCGAAAATCTTACTCAGAATATGGCATATATGAAGTAGAAGTGAATTTTCGAAGACTCTACGCGTTTCCACAATCATCTCCTCATCCTCATGTCCTTGGTGACTATTCCATTGTACTCTTCCTTCCATTATAACACTGCCTTAGCCGCAGTAGAGTAATCTGACAAATAGTTCAACGTGTGCGTGGAGGTGAAAGGTGATCCAAATCCAGTAGTTTCTATCCCTTCCGCCCTATTTATATTTCGTCCGCTTTATTTATTTTTAATAAGTGCAGTAACGATTTGTTGAGTAGCTCAACAGTGGTGGGCTCTGAAAAACTGTTGAGAGTTAATGATGGTTACAGGATTTCAACTGATCAAGAAACATCTCGCACTTGGCTGGGCATACGGTTTGCCCATAAGAGAGACCAACGCCATTACTAGGCGTGCACGGTCATTCCAGCCATACAACTTAAGGTCTTCAGGGCGCTTCCCCATCTTTCAACATGTTTTGATGTTTTCGACGTCCAAACACGTGGAATCACCGATCTCACTACTGTCCCATTCAAATATTTTTTCCATACATTAGTATCAAATGAAATCATCATGTCTCTATATTTTAATTAGATTGATTTCTTATCTTACGATATCTGAGGATGATACCATGGGGGCTTTTTTTACATATTTATTATATTTATGTATCACCTACATCCGCAAGTATACAATAACTAGGAAATATATTTTACTTTATGCAAAAAGTTTGTACAAGTCTATACAATATTGATATTCAAACTAAATTGCCTTCAGAAAATAAAAAGTAACAATGTGTCGAGAACACATTGCCGTAATGGGCTATTCGAATATTCTAATCCATATATCGCCAGTAATTATCTTTCTCATATCAATAGTCAATTTTTATTTTCTTTAATTTCCAGTATTCGGTAAAACTAGGTGCTTTTACGTGAATAAAGTTACGATGAGTTCAACTACTCTAGAAAGTTAATCTAGTTTCTAGTTAGAGCTATTTATCGTTCATCGTCCGACATAATAACCTTGCCCTTTACAGCTTGTTAGGTAACCGGGTGATCTAGAATCGAGATATAAAATAATTAAATAACTACGACGGATATATGTAGAACAGCTTACTTCTATAAACTTTCGTAGTGTTGCAATTGGCTGTATTTTCTATAGTATAGATTTAGATGCAAATAATAAATAAGCAACCTCTACAAGAACTGTTCACTATGTATTATATACCTAATAAATTATTTTTATTACACATTGTTTGTAACATATCCTAACGCTAGTGAATATAGGAATTCTTATCAAGTCAGCTGGGGACAACAGTACTTTTTTGTGTTTGGACCAAGGAACAAGGCCATTTTCAAAAAGTAATACATAAAATATATAAAATACCATATTTCTAAATAGACTGTCTCAAGTGATAAAGCTCATGTATGTAACTTTCAATCTAGGTCAGTTTGTTTTATAAGCGAAATAAAAAAAAATTGCGAGCTACTTCATTGATTCATTTATAGAATACAGAAGAACATATCGATGTAATAAATTTATCAATAGTTATGCAGGTTTATATATGAAAATACCAAACTAAATTATCTGATTTGAGAAACTGATTGCAGCTAAACTGTATCATGCACATTGAAAAGTATCACTTCCTTACAGAAACTCATCTTATAATGCCAACATAATGCATTTTGTGTATGGAGGGAAGAGAAAGGATATAAGGAGGATATATATATTATATTATAATAATAAATTAGTTATAATGTATTGGCAGTTTGATTCTTTATTGAAGGTTAAATTATACGCGTAAAAGTTGAGTGCATTAACCTTTCATTGAATTGTGTATTCACCCTTTAACTTAATTTTAATCGTTAAGGGAAAAAATTGTAGAATAAAAATGCTTGTCGATAAAAACTCAATCCTATATATAATTCCTATTTGTATCTAAACAACCATCTCACTATTGGGCAAAGATATGTATATGCCTCCTATAATATACATATATATGCGAGAGGGTATTGTAACAAAGTCAGCCACGAAGCCCCATTACGGATTTATTTCTTATGCATGTTTCCTCACGATGTTTCCTTTACTGCCGATAAATTGCAATTAACAATTTCATTGGTACCGGAACCGGAAATTGAATTCGATTTGCGGACATACCGTGAAATTAAAGGATCCCTTAGACATTGAGTTACCACACAGGTACATTAATGCAGTGTTTATTTCATAGGATCTGTTAAATCCTTGGTATGGTAGGGATTTAGCTGATTACATCCACTTGCATATC
This sequence comes from Teinopalpus imperialis, assembly GCA_029286865.1. Taxonomy (NCBI): domain Eukaryota; kingdom Metazoa; phylum Arthropoda; class Insecta; order Lepidoptera; family Papilionidae; genus Teinopalpus; species Teinopalpus imperialis. Next base: position 8,211,401 of record JAGSMU010000008.1, on the reverse strand, counting down.
TAGACTACTATCTCGGCAATTTTAAGTGAAATGTTCAATTCCCACAGTGAAATAGTCGGTTGCTCTTCAATCTCAATACCATTCTGAAGTCTATATTCTCTATTATATAAGATCTATATATGTATATATATATATAAGATCTTATATTCTATATCACAATTCCAAAGTCCCATTTCTATGTTCTAAGTCAAGTGTAATAATTAATATTAATTATATTTTCTTTTAGGATGATAAAATAGTTTCTAGTTTAATATTAAAAACCTAACGTCGCGAACCCGTATAATAGATCGAAGTGCTAAAACGAACGCTCAGTACGCTGTATTATTCTATGAATATAGTTTTGCAAATTCGCAATGTTAGTGATATTAAGTAAAAAAGAGAGCTTTAGAACGCAATGAATATAAAACAAACATTTGCACAGTTCGGTTATTTTAGATAAAAATAAAGGCGCTAAAATGTCAAATATTCCACACTTGAAAGAAAGAAAGGTTTATTTATTTAGATTTTGTTGGAAACAAAATATTTATTTGAATCAATCATCACTATAGTCGACGCATTATGAACTAAGGCTTCGGGTTATAAATCATATTTATCTGTCTGTCTCGCTCGCACTTACAGGTTTTATGGAGAGGTCTAGTGATGTGCGTAAGAATTGTAGATGTGCATATCGATAACGGGATAGGTGAAGCATGGGACACTCCAAGAGTACCTCGAGACTGATTTGACGTGGTCCATCGAGTACACAGTATTTATAAAGGCAATATATATAGTAAATTCGGTATGTAGATACAGTGTTTATTATTCATTATGTCGATTTTTGTAAATTTAATACGTATTTTTGTAGTGATATTTGAATGTACAAATGAAATACAAATAATGAAATATTTTATTGTCCATAATTTAAGTTACATTCGTGTTTACATATCATATGATATTATATACTTATCCTGATATGATATTGTAACTAGTCTGAGATGGAGCAGCGTAAAGTGAAAGCACCTGACTTCCGTAGTTTTATCCGAGAGACCCTGAACAATGCAATTAACAGCACGTTCGCCAATAATCTCACATTGGTTTAAACGGTAATTTTTCATAATAGTATCATAATTTCTTCTCGATTTAATCATCTTTTCCATTATTTGACCATCATTTTGTTCCTTAGGAAAAGAATTAACCAATTTTTTTGTTTGCCATTCCTATCAGGAAAATATATTTAGGCTCTTGTACCACGATTTGGCCAGTCCTTGTAGTTTTATATTGCGAAATTTTTGTGCTTTTGTTATTCCAAACATAAATAGATGCGCGTTCATTAACTTCCTTAAGCCAAGCATAAATACGAGTCCTATTAGAGGGATCAAAATTGGGAAACATGTTCCAATACTCTATATTTTTGTTCTTAATTATCAATGTATTAGACAACAAACGTAACAAGAACGTTAGTACGGATATGAAATTGTCGTTTTGTTGAACTAGGCACTTCTCTAATCTATCTAGATCTCAAATAATCTGCGTTTGGTTAGGAATTACATATTCAAATATATTTAAAATTTAGGCTTGTATACATGTATTTCGAATTAAGTGATCATTTATTTTCACGCCATTTGTTGTTTCTTTGACATCGTTCTGTCAACAAAATGGAAAACTTGAAATATTGCGTAATTTTACGAATATGACTTCCATCGTTGCGTTGCGTTGAAGGATTAATGATGTGTATAGGGAATCCACGGTAAAAGTAAGCATGGTATGGTCGCGGACGGCCGGAGACCCAAGTTGACAATGAAGAATTCAAGGTAGCGGATCCATCATAAACCAAGTCAGAGTTCGATGTGAGTGATACAACAATTTTAATTCACTTGAAACAACTTGGAAAAGCGGAAAAGCTCGAGAAATGGGTTCATCATGAAATTAGTGAAGCAAAACAATAAACACGCATTTTATGTTGGGTTACATTACTCAACCTACACAATAACGAGAGAATTTGAATCGTATCGTTACTTGTGATGAAAAACGGACACTACGATAATCGTAAACGCTCATCACAGTGATTGAACTAAAAAAGGTACTGGTGAGTGTTTGGTGGACTAGTGCTGGTGTCATACACTACAGCATCCTAACATCTGGTCAAACTATTAAGTCAGATATGTATTATCAACAATTGCAAGCCATGATGGAAAAGCTAAACAACAAGGACTGGTCAATTACTGTAAACCAGTTCCGTTTCAAGATAACGCTAGACCTCATACTTCAAGACAGGCGATTACTAAATTAGAGGAGCTGTGATTGGATTGTCTCCGTTAATAGATTGAGTTGATTTGAGATTTCCGAGAAATCAATGAACTTACGAGTACACAAATCTATATTATAAAAAGGACGCAAAACCACTCAGGTTTTGATTATATTATAGTTTTATTTTAATGAATACATTGACACATTAATTATTATATTGCAATATTAAAATTATGGTAAACGGTTTTTAAGAAAAAACCATTTTTTAACGTTTACTTATTGATTATTTATTATTAAAAGTAATTTAAACTATTATTATTCTGATTAATGGAGGCTTAACTGTTTATTTATATTGTTCAATTAAATAAATTTTGATAGTAATTTTATTATTGGTAAGTTAAAACAGCAAACATTTAGTTTAGTGTTTTAACTAAGATTAAAGCCCTGACATTTTAAAATAAGAATTTAGCATAAATTGAGAATATTTTTTAAGACTGATTACTGTAAACAAGTCCGCGTTCGTGTTGAATTGTTCTGATCTGCTTAAAAATTACCTTGACCATCTTGAGTATGGGGGATAGTGGATTTGGAATACTCGGGTGGGCATTATTGTTGGAGCAGTCGTGGCTAAGAGTAGCCCAGTAAGTGCTAGACTATAACTATTTTATTGTAATTCTTTGAGTAAATAATTAAGTGCTAATAGACGGTTTTTGTAGTCCGCGCTTCTTGTACAAAAAAAATCTGCCTCGCTAAACTAAAAAGGTTACGTTTTCATATGACGGCTTACACGACTCCTACGCGATGAATGATAAAGTTAGCAAATCAAATTGTGCCATTTTTCTGATGCATTCGAAAAACCTACTGCATTGCTGCTTCTACATATATAGCGATTGAGTTAAAAGGTACCAAATCATTTATTAAAAAATCAGTTTTTTATAAAAATAGAAAGTAGTCTAATTACATAGAGGGCGCTTCGCTTCTTCTGAAATATCATTGAATAAATGAAGATGACTTTTCATCTGGATATGGAAATAAATTGGCACGTAGCAGACAACAATATTTATAAAATAGCTTTAGCACGAATAAGTCTACTGGATCTGGACAGAATCAAGATTTCCGTAATAATGAAAGTAAATGAAGAATCAGAATGACAATTTTTTTATACATATTAGGGTTGGAAAACAAGCAGAAGAGTTCACCATAAATATATTATATACTAAATATAAATAATTCGGTCCGAAACAATAACATTTGATTAAATTCCGTCCGTCCGCTAACCTCCGCCTTTTTAATTTAAGAAGTTATCGTAGCTTCACATTCTCCACTCTGACTTGCGGTTTCCAATGTTGATGTGTTATCGACACGACTATATCAGCGTTCATATATTTTATGCATGTACATATAAATCATAAAAAAACAATCTTTAACTAGTGCAACATGCACTATGCCTGATGACACTGACATGATCCTTCACAGCCGACCATCTACTCAACCGGCATCCTGCACGCGCGTCTCTTTAGATAAAGCTGTAAAGGTCTCTCGACCAACACCACTGCCGACCATATGAGAGAGCTAAGAATCATTCAACGATCTATGGAGCGGGCTATGTACGGTCATTTAAGGGTCATAAGTAATAACTTTATGATAAGAACTGAAAAATATTTAAATACACAATCAAACATTGACCCATTATATATATATATATATATATATATATATATATATATATATATATATATATATATATATATATATATATATATATATATATATATATATATATATATATATGTTTTCTTTTCTTTGCAATTTAATATTCGTTTTATAAATCAAAAGTCTAAATGTGTAAACATGTAAATGGCTTTATAAGTACTTTATTTTAAGAAGTTTTAATGTAATAAATAATAGCTGTAAGTTTTATTAATATAAAAAAAATAATAAATATTTCTCGGCGTGATAAAAATGCTTATTGTTTATACGAAATATAATACGAAACGTAGACATCTGTAGTCGAATGAGGGTGTCAGCTCTAAAGATCAGCTGGCTAAACTGGCAAGATGGGCTCCAAGGCTAGGTGGAATGTCGACCTATGTAAGTGTCCGGGAAGTTGATCGATGCAGGTGGCTCAGGAATTCATTGTTTTCTTTATCTTAATTATATTACAATATATATTATAGTTTGTTTCAAGTTTCTGAATGGAATTAATAATACAAATAATTATTAATAATATTAATATAAATCATTATAAATATTCCACTCGATGTCCTTTGCTTTATTGTACTTTTTTTTATTATTTGTTAATATTATGAATTTCTTTAGAAATTCACTATACTTTGCGATTTTGATATAATCTACCAACAAATAATTATTAAGTTTGTTATAGTTGAAGAAAAATCCAAATATGAAGTCAGTCTTTTAAAAGCGATGCCAATGAAAGACTGACATCTTCGTCATATAAAAGTATATCTTATATCACATAACACTTATATCTCCAAATAATTAATAAATATAACAAAACATGCATAATCGACACAGACGTAAGTGCAAATCTCGCGATACTAATCTCACCGCTTCCATAATATAGCAGGTACAACAATAGCTCTCGATAGGTTAAATATTTTTCTTTCACGCACGATTCAATTGCCCTCATTCGAGCTAACTCGAGTTTCATTGTTTTGTTTATCTTACTTATATAACAATAATAGTTTATTTCAAACTTCTGAATCGAATTAATAATACAAATGATTATTATTAATATTAATATAAATCATTATAAATATTTTTTTAATAATTATTAAAAAAATATTTATAATGATTTCCACTCAATGTCCTTTGCTTACTGTACTGTTAATATTCTGATTTATTTTGTTTATTTTTATAGAAATTTACTATACTTTGCGATTTTTATATAATCTCCCAACCAACAAATAATTATTAAGGTTGTTGTAGTTGAAGAAAAATCCAAATATGAAGTCAGTCTTTTAAAAGCGATGCCAATGAAAGACTGATGACATCTTCGTCATATAAAAGTATATCTTATAACACATAACACTTATATCTCCAAATTATTAATAAATATAACACAACATGCAGAATCGACACAGACGTAAGTGCAAATCTCGCGATACAAATCTTGCAGCTTCCATAATATACCAGGTACAACAATAGCTCTCGATAGGTTAAATATTTTTCTTTCACGCACGATTCAATTGCCCGGGCTAACTCGAATTTCATTGTTTTGTTTATCATACTTATATTACAATAATAGTTTATTTCAAGCCTCTGAATCGAATTAATAATTCTAATAATCCGGCGATTAAATTTATTTATTATTAAAATGATTGATACTGGCATTAAATGCTTTTTACTCGGAATCACAATATAAGTCATGGCGTTTTGTCAATTCAATTATATTTGAACTCATTTGTTCTGTTTGTAACTCGGCGATACAAGTAACAATAATTTACCACTCGCTATTTATTTGTATCTGGTTTACGGGTATAACCTGTTAAGTACCTTATAAGATGAAGGTGAAAGGTGGATAGTAATTTCTATATATTTTTGAACCTCAGAGCTAACGTCACATTAAGTTATTTTAACTTTTAGATTGAACGTAACATTTATATATTATGCCTAATACATAAATAAAGTCATAGTTTACTATATATTTCTGTCAACTAAAGTATCAATGACAAATAAGAACATAGTTTACCTATTGTACGTGAGGTGAGTTAATGTAGGGGTCAATCCTCAAAGACTAATTACGCTAATGCGTTGTCCAAAACTATGAGGGAAATTCTTTGTTTTCTTTAATTGGGTTTTCGATTGCTTGCGCTGAGTGGACGGATCACGAGAACAAACAATTAACGTTTATATTCTTTTAGCCCGTCCTTACTCTTTTGGTTCTTTAACGTATAAAAATAATCTCCTTAGACGATTTTGAATACGCCGACAGTAGATTTCATAATAATGCGCAGTTATTATATCATGTTTGAAACATAAAAGTAAGTGTGAAAATATTAAAGTACCTATTCGCGCTTGCCTCCCTGAAACTAATGCGACGAAGGTTGAACGAAAACATTCACTTTCGGCAAGGTAAAAAAGATACAGATACGTCACCTGTGAGTAACCAGATACCTTTATAATTGCAATTAATTTTATCTTTTAAAGTTGGTTTCAACATAAAATAACTCTGCAAACTTTATTTAATACAAACGCAAAAATATGTCAAATGCATTAAAGTAAAGATTACTTGGGAGCCGTTGCGTCTTTCTATTGAAAGTATTACTGTACAATAGAAAGACGTAAGTACATATTACTTCTGTACAAAAAGCCAATCGCAAATTCGAAAGTAAGCTTAGGAAAAATAAACTTCTGAACTTCCATTCGAGACTCGGAGGTTAAGTAATTAATGAACTTTGTCCATAGAACAAAGTTAAAACAAGCAAAATTTCAGAAGTATATAAAATTAAAAGCAAGCTAAAACTGAAAGAAAGGCAGGTCTGAACTTGGCTTATGATTCAATTTCAGTCAACTCTATGAAGCAACGCGGTGAAGCTCTATTTGCATTGTGACAGTTACTTCAAATGTATAAGGTATGAACTCGATTATTTTATTAACAAAGTAAAAGGAATAAACACATTACTTGTTATAATATGACGTGCACAATGTATATATGGACAAATATAGTGAGTAAAGACGTGCTAAAAGTATAACTATAAACGTTAATTGTTTGTTGTCGTGATTTGTCCACTCAGCGCAAGCAATCGAAAACCCAATTAAAGAAAACAAAGTATTTTCTCATAGTTTTGGACAACGCATTAGCATAATTAGTCTTTGAGGATTGACCCCTACATTAACTCATCAACTCATCTCACGTACAATAGGTTAACTATGTTCTTATTTGTTATTGATACTTTAGTTGACACAAATATATAGTAAACTATGACTTTATTTATGTATTAGGCATAATATATAAATGTTACGTTCAATCTAAAAGTTAAAATTAAATTATATCTGACGTTAGCTCTTAGGATCAGAAATATATAGAAATTACTATCCACCTTTCACCTTCATCTTATAAGGTACTAAACAGGTTATACCCGTAAACCAGATACAAATAAATAGCGAGTAGTAAATTATTGTTACTTGTATCGCTGAGTTACAAACAGAACAAATTAATTCAAATATAATTGACAAAACGCCATGACTTATATTGTGATTCCGAGTAAGAAGCATTTAATGCCAGTATCCTAAAAGTTCACATAGGTATATAATGTGGATCATTTTATTAATAACGAAATTTAATCGCCGGATTATTGGAATTATTAATTCGATTCAGAAGCTTGAAACAAACTATTATTGTAATATAAGTAAGATAAACAAAACTATCTATCTGTATATATATAATAATCTATATAGATATATATATATATATATATATATATATATATATATATATATATATATATATATATATATATATATATATATATATATATATATATATATAATAATCTATATAGATATATATATATATATATATATATATATATATATATATATATATATATATATATATATATATATATATATATATATATATGCCGCCATTTGTGAACCTTTTACTTTTTTAAGTTTAATGCGATAAAGAGTAAATAAATATTTGTATTTTGGTTTGGGTGCATTCTTGACATTTCACGCATCTAACTCCTCACATTCGAGGATGAGTCAATGGCTCTATAATAATCCTACGCAGTTGATATCATCTGGTAATAACCATAGTCAAAATTGACTTGTATATTCTAGTGAATTCAGCCATCATCATAAAACATGTTTTTGCGATTGATATCGATCGGTGCTGCCTATATAGTGCTATATACATATTTATCTAGGATTATATATATTATATATTTACTCATACCAATCAATCCCGTAGTTACATATGTCTATCTAAATTTGTAACCACACAGACATATGTATATGGAATTCGAACCAAGTTAATGTACCGTTTAACTAATGAATGAAAGGTTAAGGAAACCATGGATAAAACAATCGAGTATTTATTGAGCCTGAAATTTGAGTGAGACCTTGTCTCATTTCAGGTGACTATTATTTTGCCCGAGCAGATATTATATTTAAATTATATGGCTCTTTGTTATTCTAGTTTGAAATTATGAAATATTATTTCACATAAAATTTATCGTTTTAGTGTGTATATATTAAACTTAGTTCTTTGGATATAAGAAAGTGACAAGCAATCAGTTCACCAGGCCTCTAATGATTACTTACAAATTATCTTACGAATCACTAAATGGATGTGCTGTTGTACCCTAAGGGGTAGGCCGATAATATGAAATTATTATGGTAAAATGATGACATGTTCGTCATTCTGGGCTAAATTGCACTTGGATCTGAACTCAGGATCCTCGCCTAGTACCACTTGGACACTATTCCTCACTGTTTTAAATTTACTGTTTTTAAATATTAAAATAAATGTAAAAACATGTTACTATCTTGTAAAATATATCTCTTAAATTTTCCACAAGTTTAGCTTTTGGTGAACTTAATACTAAAATTGGAAGATCTCCAAGAAAACCATTATCGTCTTTAGATTAGCTAATGGAAGCATAGTTAAAACTTTAGCTCGCGTTTAGCTACTAAAGCAATTAAAGTTCTTCAAACGTTCTTTGAAAGTATGCATTAATAATCATACTTTTCAATTAAATTGCAATATTTTAACAGCAGTATAGTCACAGTGCAGCTAGCTTTTAAGAGCGGCCTGAATGGGGAAAGACCACGTTCACACAAATTCTATCCTAAAATAACGCTCAACGCTGCTGTGTTTCGTATATTGTAAGGAATTGGAGATCAGATTGTAGGAGAGGAGCATCTCAGTTCAGGGTGACAATGCATATGTATCTTACATCTTAGTAGGTGCTTATGGGCTGTGGACTCTGTGCTCATTTGTCATCTTGATATGCAAAAAAAACATTTTCTCATTTTATATCCCAATCTGGATAAAAATTATCTCATCAGGCGATAAACACCAGGTCACAATCTTAGCGTGTGATTTATGGCTACGGAGGAATTCTCAAATTTTTGCCGTTATCATTGTTAGCTTATTATAGAACCACGACCTGCTCTATTGCCTGATCCTAGTCTATTTTATTGACTATGAGTTTAAATCTCTGTATGGAATAGATAGTATCATAAAAAAGTCATGGAACCAAATACAATATATTTGTTTCAGATTCTTTCAAATTGATCAAAAATTATTTATAATCTATCTTTATGTATTTATTATATCATTCTAACGTTAAATATTTACGTCGAAGGAATTTGATTTTGTAGGCATTGTGTTTACCAATTGTTTGTTATTAATACTGTACTTTTGAGTATTTTCTTCATAACTTCAAGGTAAATTCAAATGAATTATGTGAATAACAAGTTGAATTTATTTTCTTTGCGGACACAATCGGTCGAATTTAGAGCACATATTATATTGAACACATAAAAAATACCCCCAATCATAGAGATAGGCCTCACTCCTGTTTTTTCAGACGAAATACGGAGGTTTCTTTAATCAGACCATTTTCAAACCATTTTTTATATTGTACTATATTTATTCACTTATTTATTAATTTACTCTTTATTTGATTAACCTTAAAATTAGAGAACTGACTTAATGTCAAGGGACTAAAAATATACAATATATATACTCATCCATACAAAAATATATATTAATATAAGAACAATACAATGCCGCATATAAGGTAACTACCAATAAACTCCAAATGTGGATGATCAAATTATCTGACTACATGTTACTTAAGTAAGTAGTCAAGAACCAAACTTTTAAAACCGCTCTTATTACCGACCTTCCTGATGTCTTAAGGTAAGGAATTCCAGAGAAGTGTAGCTCGGACAGTAAATGAATTTGCATAAAAAACTGGTAAAATGAGATTTATTGTTACAGTGCTATTAAGATACTAAGTTTATCTTATTAGTAATATTTCTGTTAACCACGCCAACTAAGCTAAAGTAATTTCTGTATAGTGGATTCTAAACTACGATCTTAAATTTCGCAGAGGTACGCTAAACTATATAGGTTATATTGACTCTTTAGTATATGAATGCGATGTTACTATGTGTCACCTGTCGATATATGTGGCAGCTGTACAATGAAGTAGTTTATTTATTAGCGACATGTTCACATGAAGCTAAATGACTGTATGAATTTATGCAATTGCTCTGTGACAATTATGTTTGTCAAAATTATCACTTTGATAAGTCTGATGGAAGCGATTCGACAAAATATATTCGACTTAATATTTTAATCAACCTCTCTTTTTTATTAAACATTTCCAGGCCGCTTTATATTAAAAATAAGTTAAAAAGTGCGTCTTTTACGAAATATCTTTAGTGAATTTGCATTATACTGAATAAATTGCGATAGAGGACCGCATAGCACCGACAAACGCTGAATATATACACTTGGGAAATCTATTCGAGGAAGCTAGAGAAAAAAAAATCTTATCTCCAATAGTTTTTAGCTCTTCTGTTAGAAAAAGTATATTTACCAAGCAATTTATAAGAATTATAGACAGTAAAATACTCCATTAACATTACAAATACTAACTGAAATAATGAACGATTTACATTTGATGAATAATGAGTTCAATTTATGAAATATCTAAATATAAAGTGAAAATTTTTCTGAACTACATTGGGAGAAAAATAGTGTAGTATCCTACGCTTTATAATACATATAATCTAACGTTTGACTACCATCCGACTGGTGTTAGGTGATGATATAGCATTTAAGGTAAACAGTTCTAGGATAGTGTCTACTATCTGGTATTCGCTTAAAAAAACTACATTATTTTCACTATAAACATATCTTGGCCACCAGTAAACCAAGTGGAAGAGATTTCAAGAGGACCAGATTCAAGTGGCATCATGGATGCGACTGCTCGACTTGAGCAGGATAACACCATTACAATACAATGATGCTGTTTCGTTTAAATAGTGTTGGTAACAAAAACTCAATAATTGGTAACAACGGAGGTATATATCAGTTCTAATGAGTGACAACGCATGTGAATAAAGTCATCACTTCCCAGTACACTTTACCTATTAGGTAAAGTGTACTGTGATATTATGGGTTCATAAACGAACCCATAATATCATAAAATCAAATTAGATAATAAGAGTAGAATATTTATTTTTATTGTTATTTTATTGTTAAATTAATTGAAGTACTTATTTTCATTAAGAAAAATTACCAATAAATTCTTAATAGTCCTCCAATATATAACAAAGCCATGTGTAAATTAAGGGAAAAAAAAAAGAATATTGGAATTAGGAAGTTCCACCACCGGACTTCACGACTGCTGGATTTCATCCTTTTGTTGCGAACATTCCTCAAACCCGAACGAAGCGCTTTGCTTCGTCTTTCATTATTCGTACAGCAAAGGACTGTAATAGTTTTCCCGCGTCTGTCTGTCCTTTCGATTACATTGTGGGTGTTTTCAAGAGTAGAGTGAATAGGCATTTACTGATCTAGTGCGCCTTACCACCCGGGACTGCATTTCCGCTTAGCATCAGGTGGGATCGTGATCAAGCACTTGCTTAGAAAGTTTTAAAAAAAGAAAAAAATATATGAATTTGTGTAATCAGACGATTAAATACAATTTTGTGGAATCATAAAAAAAAATATACTTCATCAAAATTAGGTTTCAATATATTTTTATATGCAGAATAATTTAGTGCAATTGCCGCGTATAAGTTTCAAATTGAACTTCCTTCTCTTTGTTCTTTTAAGAAATAATTTTAAGTGATCCTGGGTCTACATGACAGATGTACCTATAGTGACAATGGATTTTCTGATTTGTTCCACTTATACGATACAGCGACGATTACTCCTAATGTATGCCGTTATTCTTTGAACTTTTGGTCCTCGGTTAAGTGTGCTTGTTTGTTTCCCTTAATACAATAAAAAATAAGTAACAAGGTTCACCAAAAGTGCGAGTTATATTAAAGTGGTGAAACGATGCCAATTCTTGATGTCACGAACACCGTCTTGCTTAGATTACATATATTTACATTATTACATTTCCAAAGTGCTTTGCTGTGTGAAATATATACTCGTGCAATAGAATTTTGATATGCGTGTCATGTAAAATTTATATCACAACATATCTTTTAACGTGATAATAAAAAACTCACTACTCTCTACTAAATCACTTTGTTCTTGAAGGAATGAATTCTCGTACAGTCTATACATTCAAATCAAATTGAAATTGAATCAAGGAAATTATGTTGTCTAATCTAGATATATATATATAGTGTGTATAGTATTTAAATTCTGTAGTATTCAGAACACACGATATCATTTATAAAGCTTTCGATATCAGCTATTTTCCAGAATACATTTCAAGCATTAGAAGATTATTTCCTGATTTAAACATTTTGCAATTCATAATTTCTTTTTCCATGAAGTGTTCACTATCTACGCTTGTTATTTTGAAAGTCTTCTTATATTGCGAAGAATAAGGCTATCTTCTAAGGATGCATCACGTATATGTAAATTTTTATATATGACGTATATGTAAATTTGTATATGTGACGTATATGTAAATTTGTATATGGATGTTTCAGGCACAGCTACTTACTAGCTACTAACTTAACACTACGTACTTAGTGACTAGCAGGAAGTCCTTTGTTATGTTATACTAGTGGAGAGATATAGAGTATAATATGATAATATTTATGATTATTTCAAATATGACTAGAATTCTTTTCTATTAATTTAAGTTCTTTATTGAATTTATGTCTCAGATGAGTAAAGTAAAGCGCGTATACACCAAAGATACAGTCAACAATGTCAAACAATGGAAAGGTTATCGCCGAATCAAAGTTGGTGGAGATATTTTTGAGATAATGCTGCATAAAACTATCTGGGATGCGTGGCTACCACTTAATTAACTTCCCTTCCAAATATTTTTGGTATAACAAACCGTATGGCTGATCCATCACACAAATAATGTAGATTTACAATTCAATTTCACAGAAAATCTCATTAACTTTAATAGGTTGCAAACTGTTTATTGCCCTGACATCGTTATAATTATTTTCACTGACTAAATTAATGCTCGGCATTAAACTACGCTATAAAACAAACGCATATATGCACTTTAAGCCGCATACACGAATACTAAATCTAATTTAGTATCAACATAAACAAGCTAATTCGCAAGAGCGCTTTAAACTGAGCTCTGTTGCACAAATATGGAAATAAGCTAAAATTCTATTGAAAATTCACGCTTCTATATCAGTTTTTAGATTGTTCGTGGCAACAGACGTGTTTTTGTTCAAAAATTTTTGGCACAGGTACATATGTCCTACGTGGTCTATATCGATTAATGAAATAGCGCCATCTATCCTATATATTAATATAGATAAACTTATATACACTGATAACTGATGGATATTAATATGTAAGGGATACGCCCAGATATCACAAGGTATGTTATTATTGACTCACGACATGTGCCATCTAGATTTTAGTTGCCTAGCTCACTGAGCATTCACAGCGTGGCGACAGAAAATCGTAATATGGGAACTTTGGTACCAAGACCTGAGAAAGACGTATTTCTTTGCATTTCGTCTCTCTCTAGCTAGGAAATGCGCAGTTGGTTACACTTCACGGAGTTTATACACGCTTTCTTAAAGTGCAGGTCAATTTTTAACGTGTTCGCTAATATTACACCAAAAGCCAATATACAAACAGAAATGAGTAGAAAATATAACTATTAAAACATTATTAAATAACGATCTATTAAGAATTATCTGAATTTGACCAAAGCAATATAACTGCGCCTTATAACCCATGTATTTATTGAAGGTTTAATTTTACTCTAAGTGAACACACCTCACTAGTTCTTTTATTATTTTTGTAAATTGTTCACACTTAATCTATCCCTTTTCAAGAGATTTTTTTTTCAACTAGCTCCAAAAAATATATAATATAATATAAAACGCGGTACAATATACAATAATGCAGTATCCTAAAATATAATACTCGTATCATTATTTTGTAGTCTGTACGATTTTTTCAACGCTAAGAATATTATCTAAGCGTTTAACAAAGAAGGAAGTTCCCTTCTTGTTTGATAAATAAAATGCCATACAACTTTATTCAATTTGCAAAGCTTAAAAACTTATTTTTCTAAAATGTCTTCCTTGCGACGATGTTTCTTTTTTTCGCCTCAACAAAATGTTAAGCATTTTATGGAAATATTTTAATACACTTACTGCGATACTTCGTCAAATTAAGTTTTATCATCGCATTTTTGAACTAAAAATGTAATATATATATGAAAATATTTCAGGACAAAATTAAATTCCATTTTGCTTTTTTTTTAATGTGAATTCATTTTAAAGTGATATCAATAAAATTTTGAAAGTTATTATTTTTTTAAGAGTGTGAATATCCCATCACACATAATTATATGAGTGACTGACATGTCAACATATGTGATGACAATTAACAATTAAGATTCTATAATATATAACATCTATTTACAGATATGCAGACCACCCTGTGATAAGTGGAGATTATAATTGGTTTTTAAGTTGATGACCCTGGCCTCTATAATAGTAGTCTCTTACCCATTTTTTTTTTCGCTTTTGAGACCTTGGACGACCATTTATCAACTATAGATGCCATGGGTTGCATTTTTTTACTGAGTTTCAGGTGAACCATGTCATTTATCACCTCAAATATTTCATTAAAACGATAGCTGTATAAGCCCAAGCCTTCCTGGCCACCTTCAATCTTGTCTTATTCGGCCTTAGTAAGTCAGAGGGTAACGCAGCCATTTATCTAGGATACCTTGCGACTGCTAAACCAAAACGTGCTGCGTTGAAATGCGCACCTACACCCGATCCCATTCCGCGTTACATCCCGCGTAACAGTCACTCTCTAGTGGCACGCCGGTCATACAGCAAGCAATAAGCTACTTGAGACTGATATGCCGCTTAGCCGACCGATATCTGACATAAGGTGACAAGTTTATATGAAAAAAGCAAACTTTATCACGATACATTTTCTTTAAACAAAACTGTGATTCAATTTAAAATATGACAATCTTAATAAATTTCAACGATGGAAAGTTCCAATTGATTTTGCTTTAAAGCCAACTCAAGTCTTGTTTGTCTGTGAGCGTGATGGGTTTGAGTAACTTGTGCTTCGTTCATAATCCTTTTTGAAATATCTTTATGGCTTTCTGCCAGTTACTAAGTAACTATTTAGTCTAAACTTTCTATTGAGTAACTTGTGCTTCGTTCATAATCCTTTTTGAAATATCTTTATGGCTTTCTGCCAGTTGCTAAGTAACCATTTAGTCTAAAGTTTCTATTGAGTAACTTGTGCTTCGTTCATAATCCTTTTTGAAATATCTTTATGGCTTCTTGCCAGTTGCTAAGTAACCATTTAGTCTAAAGTTTGTATTATTCAAAAATTAGTTCCGAAAACAAGAAACATATGCCGTTCTATAATATAATTTAAATAAGTTTTAATTGCATTTTACCCTTTAATTCAGTAGCCAGGTAATCTCATCTCGATGTGAGCGTTAACAATTTAAACAAAATTTTTGCTACAAATATTCAATGTGAAGAAAGGATGTGAATATCCTTTGAAGTTACAATAAGGAAGGAATAAGGGAAAATCATCATTTTGCGGAAAGTGGAGTTTAGGAAATAAATAAGCTAAGTAAACTTCTCAAATTAGAGATTGGGAAGGTTATACTGACTTTTATTTAGCAAAAGAGGCTTGGTATATCAATTCTTTTATTAGATGTCGTTTATAAACAATTGGTAAACTTTTATTTATATTAATTTTGAATTTTTTAAAATCAATTTTATTTAAGTTAAGTTAACTTAAGTTAATTTTTAAATTATTGCAATACTATGCAATATTTTCTTTGCTACCTGTATCTACGATTTCATACGCGTAAACATGTAACATTTACGTACTTTAATATTGACATATCTTTTTTTGTCTGTCCACTAATGTGTATGAAACCCGTCTAGTTGCCCAAGATTATCTTGATACTTCATTGAAACTAGAATCGAGATGGATATCATGCACAAACACATATAAACAAATAAGTCTGATTACGATTACAGTGGGAGAGCTACACTGCAGTTTCTTTCTAGCTGCAGAATGAATGCCTCCGCTCAACCGGGGTAGGGCCACAGGCTCACAGAATAACAGCGTAAAATAGCAGCATGACGCTACTCTGTTTCGTCTGGTGAGTGCAGGGATCCGGAGACTTTTTTGGAGGTGACGAGGCATTCCATCTCAGTCTTCAAGGTTGACAACGCATCTGAATTATAATTCCTTGTCAAGGATAAATGTAGATGTCATAGGCCGCAGAAATCACTTGCCATGAGGTGAACTGTGAGCTCGTTTGTTACTCTCAATGTAATAAAAAAAAGGTTTTATTATATTTACAACACTATAGAGATAATATAGTCACACAAGAGTCTATAGAGTTCTATCACTATGAATATATATGATAGTTTTAGGTAACCACAAAACAATGAGCTTTATGCAGGTTTTTAAAGCAGAAAAAAGGAGTTAGCATGTCTAATATGCAAAAATGAGAAGTTCCATAAACGTACAAGTCCCATCAGTAAAAGTTTATCGGGGAATTTATTTAAATTCGAAGAGATTGAGAATTGAGAGAGAAATGTTAAAAACGGTCGTGAGGAATGGGAATATAATGAATATATAGATTATTTAATTGACGTGGTTATAAATAAACAGCACGTGGTATAATGCAAGAAATCCTACTCAGGTGGATCGGAAACCGTTTTAACTGTTAACGCAATTCGGAAATGTTGTAAAGAAATGTGAATCATAATACTAAATTTTATTTTTGCTGGCTTGTAATTGCATGTACCGGTAAATTTAAGTCAATATTGTCGAATATAGATAGGCATTTTGTTAGACTCACGGGTTCATACAGAATTAACGACTGTGAACCCTCGGCTGTTTGACATACATGACAAGTCTTCGGAATATTGTTCTATTTTATTTTATAGATTAGGTAATATAGTAGTTAGGTAATATAGTAGGTTTCGTAGTTTTTGCCTCAAAATTGTATTTAACAATTTCGTTAATATGCTCACTGAACATAGAAATTATGAATATTGAATGCCCGTACTTTATATAATAAAGTATACGGTTTTGTATATTTAATCTTAATAATTTATATACCTTAAAAGAGAAGTACTATTGTATAAGACATGAAAAATATTATTTTATAAATAAAGAGTGTTTGGAAGAAACGCAGAAATTGAAACCTCCTTGCAATAAATAAAATACGACATAAATTCATTCTATTTGCGAGGCCCACGAATTTATTTATTTCGTATGCTATCTTGCGGCGATGCTGATTTTTCTCTTTATCGCACATGAAAGAATATTTCTTACATTGAGGACATTTTTATTTTATAACTTCTTTTTTTTGTGTCAATAACCTCTCCTTTAACATAAACGGAGTCACATTACGCCATTATAGAAAACGACACTAAAATTTCAGCTTAAGGCTACTAGGTTTCGATAACAGAGGTGCACCTTGTTTCTGGGTATAGCATGAAAGGTCATCTCGAAAGGAGAAGAACTAGACAATAATACATGATTTATTTTCAAATGTGGCATACGAGGAAGCAGCTCATCTGATGGCAAGTAATCACCGCTACCCATAAACATTCCCAACACCAGACAAGACGCAGATGTGTGGCCGGCCTTTAGAAAGATGTAGGCTGTTTTCTCGAAGGTCTCTAAGTCGTATCGGTAAGGAATTTCCGCTGGTGATAGCTGATTCTACAGATTAATAGTGCGTGGCAGAAAATTTCGCGTAAAGCGCACAGTGGTGGATTGCCAACTATCGAGAATGATGAAGATAATTTTTTTAATTCCGTCTTGATGTCCGATATTTAAACTTGGTGGCTAAAATTAATCCAAATAACCCCTCAGAACACATCCTATGGTAAATTGGGAAAAAAATGCATAGAGATAGATATATAGCAGCATAATTTTGCCGTATTTTGTTTGATGAATGCAGGATAAATGTGATTTTAAGGGCTTTAGTATAACTATAAAAATTGTCCATCGTCAGTATGCATAGCACTTCTATCCCTGGAGATCCACAAGTCGAATGGGCCCGATGGAATCCAATTGTGCTGAGAACGTGTGCCCCAGAGTACCCAGAGCACCGATTCTTACGCGTCTTTTCGGTACTCTTTAGACGTCGGCCCGAATTGCGGAAGACCGCTTTGGTGCACCCGATCCCTAAAAAAGGTGATCACTCAGATCCGTCCGTACTGTAGTACAGACCTACTGCCTATTTACGCCCTTGTTCTCAAAAATAATAAAATCCGTTGTAAACTGCCAGCTTACCTCACCCTTAGGAACATGAGCTGATTAGCTGATCACCACTACGGCAATAGCCTTAACCTTTCTTAAAGGCCGGCGGTGGCCTATTGCCATTCCTCTGGTGTTGTGGATGTTCATAAGCGACGGTAATCACTTACCATCAGGTGTGCTGCTTACTCGTTTGCAACCTATTATAAAAAAATGCCACTATCTAGTACTTATGTATATGCCTTTATGTGTTTACAATCTAAGAAACGAGAGCTTGGGTATGTTTTTCATCCCAATTTCGTATAAGTAAAATGTGACTTTCCCACAGTGAATAAGGCAATCAGCTCGGAAGAGAATGATAAGTTTTTACAGAGGACTGAGATGCAGTGTCAGAGAAATCGTACAGTTTCAAATACAAGAAAAACAGGTTATCGGTAATCTACGCCATTTAACTTTAAACCACGAATGAGAAACTAAACCCTAAAAACTGTGATAAAATCTGTTTTCTTATGGTATAGTAAATAATAAACTAACAATCTACTATCATATTTTATCATAAAATTGTAACTAAGTTAGAGTTTCAAACCAACCATCATACGAACAAGACCTGGCTGTATGGACTAAAGTCCTTTCCATTAGGGATAAATTAATATCATCATCATGTAACTAAGTTACTTCTTCTTTAAATTGACACTATTAAAGAGAATATTCCAGGGATCTTCTATTCAGAGGAGTTTGAGTTTTTTCATCTTTTATCAATTAATTTAAATCCAAAGCTACGTACGTGTTTTATTTGTACGTATAGGTCGACTGGTACCCATCGGAAAAAAAACCTTTCATTAATTATCATTTACAAAGAGTGTAAAGTCCTCTATTATCATTCATTAATCACGCGTTAATATAAATATTATACAAGAAACACGTGATACATAAATAAAAAGAAAGATCACTTCTGTGCTTCATTTCATAATGTAAAAAAGCTGGAGACATTATGACTAGCGCAGACGTATTTTCAGTGGTACATCCATGCTGCAGTTTGTTTCTAGTTTTACCATGAAGGTCGACCGAGGAAGTACCCTAACGTAATATAAGCCGTAACCACGTAAAATAGCGGCATAATGGTCTTGTGTTACGTCTGGTGAGTGTTGGAATTCGAAAACCCTATTAATATATAGCGACGAGGCATTTCATATCAAGGCAGTGGCAACGCGTCTGAATTATGATTCCTTTCGAATTGCTTCTGAAGGATGAATGAAAATTTCATCAGGTGACCTTTGTGCCCGTTTGTCGCCCTCGATACAATAAAAACAGAAACGATACCAGTGTTTAATAGTATACCATCGCTTCTTTGTTACACGTGCTGAGTAAAAACAACCGGAATGCCTCATATAAAAAAAACTTTTCGACAAAGGCAGGCAGACCAGACAACGCATCTGCATTATGACAGTTTTACAAACAAGCGCACAGTTCTACTGATGTGAAATAATGTCTATGGCCCATAAATAATATACTAATAAAACTACATTAATCCTCTGAAAACTGTTTTCATCGTTTAGGACTGAGATGGACTCGGTGTAACTGGGTCTTCGGTTCCTCACACTCATCAAACGAGACACAGCAGCAGCCTTATGCTATGTTTTGCTTGTATTATGTGGTTGTGTGGTTGAGCCAACCCATTCATGTTGCAGGAAGAAAACAGCAGCAATGCTATCACTGTTACTTATTATGTATAAAGAATGTGTTGTAGGCCACAAGAATTACCAGCAAAAGCACTTTGTGCTCATTTGTCATCCCCAATTTAAAAACAATCTGCTTACTATATATATACATAATGAATATATACACACTAATATATACACACCTTTAATAAAATCAATATACGCTACGCCAGTGAACGCAAACTGAAAACGGTGTAAATATTTTACGGCATCATTGTTCATCCGAAACCATCGATATACGAGTAACAGAAGGTTTACGACTAACATGTGGTCATTACTCAACCAGTATGCGCGATCTAGATGGATTCAGAAAATCGTGGTGAAGTAAATTCGATAAAAAAAGAGCGATTAATTTGAGAATATATGACAAAGTAAAAATCTTGTAAAAATAAAACATTGAGAACCTTTTTAAAATTAATAGTCTACTTCTAAATAATTATTAATTATTAGTTGTTATCCAATGGTTTATGATTGTTTCAGTAGCTGCATATTTTGAACCTATATTTTGTAGAATTTAGTTGTGGTAGAGCTACACTGCAGTTTGTTCCTAGCAGAATTAATGAGTCAGCTCGATCGGGCCCTCACAGTAAAATAAATAAAATATAAATATTGGCGAAAAATAGCAGCAGCATGACGCTGCTGTGTTTCGTCTGGTGACTGTAGGGTTCCGGAGGCCTTTATGACTTTATTTGGTGACGAGGCATTCCATCTCAGTCTTCAAGGGCAACAACGCAGTATTATGCCTTTTTGAGGATGAATGGGCCCCAGACATCAATTGCCATTTGAAAAGGTGAACACAGTTCATCGCTCGTTTGTTACTCTCAATATAATAAAATAAAAACTTAGCACAAAACGCATAAACCGTTGCCAAAAATCCTGGAATGCAAGCCGAATTACGGGTTTAAGACTTACAACGGGCGCTAAATTCCTTCGTTTGATTCAAACGAAGGTATTTGTGCCGGATGGCTTCGAATAATGAACCAATTTTGTGGTTTTAACAACCTTTGTGCGACTCAATTATTAGTGTACTTTAATGAACTGTGCAAGTGTCCCAAACCAGACAAGATTAGGATACTATATCCAGATTTCACCCTACACGCATCACATATTACGTAACATACAATGCGTTGATTTGATTAAGTGAACCCAGGTCATGAATATTAACAGGAACAAGAATTATGTTTAACCATGTACATATATTTTATCTCTTATTTTTGGTTCTATGCTTATTGCCAGCGCTGGCTGGACAATGGACAAACAAATTAGGCCTTACAGGGTTTTTATATCCGCAAATATCGTTAGTAAGGAATTACAATAATAATTCTAAAATAAGGAATCATAATCCATATACGTTGTCACCTCTGCGATCTGAGATGAAGTGCTCAAAAGTACTCAAATGTGCCAATTTTTTAATTCGTTTTATCGCTACATCCTATACCTTACAATGTACCAATCGTACAGCGGTTAGATCCCTCAGATGTTCAGCTTCAGAAATGCTTCGTAACGATCCAATGCGATAGGAACGTTCTGCTGTATTATTTCTCGAGGTAAAATAATTGGAATCTATGCAATATGGAGCAAAATCACTCACAAAATAACATTAAATATGCATGTTATTGCATTATAACAAATAAATTTAATAAAATTATAAATTTGAGCGTTAGCCGGCTTAGTGTTTAACGATAATGGTGGCAAATAAATACTACAAGAACTGTATCAATAGGATAATATTTAATAGTCATTACACAACTTAAATTAGCTTTTTACGGTAGATAAGTTCCTCGTGAAGTGTCTGAATATCGAACAATGAAATTTAAACTATCAGTACTAATACCAACCGATTTTCATTTATTTTTTTAGCACTTCGTTTTTATTTGAACATAATTTATTTAATACTTTTACAATTGTTTTAGTCGACTAGTACATATGACGAAACATTTACGTGACGTTTATAATATAATTCATAAATACTTCTTTGTCAACATTTACATAATATTTTATATTATTGTACAAAAGAGAGATTGTGGGAATTGATTGGCTCAAGACAATGTCGTCAACGAACACCACCATGGTATCTTTAAGCTGCTGTGACTGAGACGCAATAAATGGTAATGAAATGTTCAATTACAAACTTTAAGGGTGATGATACACGATATATACGAGTGCATACTACTTCCTTGAACTTTGTTGAACACGGATGTAGTTGCTTATAGGCTATAAGAACTGTAGTCCCCGTGTTACAGAATAGGACTAAGTTATCCCCAGTCGATCGTATAAAAGGTGAATAAAAGTAGATTAATAGGTTTGCGGGTAATCAGGGTGGGCGCCCTGATCGTCATACAGAGCGATGAACCATGGGGATTGGAACAAAGAGTGGTCCCGTGGCACAGCGATGGGGAAAGTCACCTCTGGGACATGCTTCGGCCATGCAACAGGACAACGGTGCGTTACGTAGATCCTGAAGCCAGTCCAAATAGACTGAGGGTGGAAATCCCACATAATCCTATCTTTCAATATAGTATAGACATAAAAAACTAGTGTTTATAAAAAGGGTGGTTTTACAGAAAAAGTATATTAAAAAACAAACCACAGAATAAATCTGAATGTAATGTAATCTGAAAATACATGATAAATCTGCGTTTTAACCTCTCCTTACCTGAAACAAAGAAAATAAGCAATTAGTACCGTTATACATTATAAACATTGAAATAAATCTAAGTACTTTTCTATTGAAATCAGTGATAGATTAAAATCGAAAAGACATATCCATCTAATATCTCAGTCTATTGAGTATATGAGTAGGAACAGCTACATATATTTATTATCACGAGACCGGGAGATAATCAATTCATTTTTGCCTACGCTGTCTCCGATTCCGTGCCGTATATTACAGTGATAATATGAAAATGACGTTCTTTAGTTTGATTTTGAGCACAGAAATATTGCCATATATTTATATATATATATATATATATATATGTATATATATATATATATATATATATATATATATATATATATATATATATAAATGAATAGCCGATATTCCAGAAAGGATTATTATCATGGGAAAGAAGGGTATTATCGTCTTGTGAGTCAAAAGAGAAATAATACATGAATTTAGACTATTTCAAAATTCAGACTTTGTGTTTATTAAAGTGTGCGAGTTAAATACCATAAAACTGCTATCGATAAAAGCCGGGATTCAAACCCATGACTGTTAAAAATTTTACCGCCCTTGTTACTTTTTGAATAAGAGATTGACAAGATAACAGAAAAATAGGTTAACACGTTCAATAAATGTATCAAAATGCTTGACAGACAATGTGATAAAAAAGAAATGGCTCAAAAAAAAGTTCATAAAATTCATCTCTTACGGCCAGGTATGTCGTTATTGGCGATGTTCGTAAAATTTATGACACATTAATAATTTATCGCCCTACAAATGTTTAGTAGTCGGTGCTCTTTTCGTCACTGATGCCTATGATCTATTATTGTTCAATATTTTAAAAGATTGTCATTTAAGATATAAACTACTAAAGAAATGCACAGAACATGCAACTATAATTAAGAATAACAACTTATAATTTTTTTCTTACTTATCCTTTTCGAGGAATTCTCCGTGATATACAAATATGAGTCATCAGTTTCCATTATTTTTTTGCAGCCCTTTGTGTTATTTCCGCCACGTCAGTTCTTTTTCTGATATCAGTATTAGACAGGCATTTTAGTGTTAACTTCTAGCTAAATTGTAAAATATATAGATTTTTATTTTACGAAAGCAATGCATGTGGCAATCTTGATGTCAATAATTAATATTCCATGATTTAATTGTTACTTTCCACCATCCTATCAACGTATTATCGCATCTGCTTCATTATTGTTTTGATCAGTTTATAGAAAACCAGCGGTAAGTAGTTTGAGTACAGTAACAATGTGAAGAAAAGAAGGAAAGGTCTATAGTTAACGGAAGTCTTCTTACTTTACGTCGTAGCCTAACAGCAGTTGTAATATATCACAAAACAAAAATTTTACTACCGCAATAACTAAAACATATTAAGTTTGGGTGATTTTGATAACAATATTTATGGATATGTATCAAGCCACGTAGAGCACGAAGAACTATAACCACAGTTTCTTTCAGATGAGGTCACAGTATCTTGGCAAGCTATATTTTAGATTTTTATTGTTAAATAGTTTACGTATTGTCTTGTAGCATAAATAAGAAGCATTTAGACAAAACTAAGAACGTATTAAATGATGTCAACAACCGTGAAAAGCGGCGATTACAAGCCACGTGATTTTTCAATTATCGGACAGCTCTCGCGTTTTACCTGAGCATACCAAAAGAGCCAAAACTTCACTTCTGCAGAAGTAAAGACCAGGACCAGTTCAAAGCAGCAAAGACCCTCTCTAAAACTGAAATCAAGTATTGTCTTAATTTGACAAAATCTTTCCATTTTGGGAAATGTTATAAACATAAAAAAAACTTTAAACTATATTTATAAAGAAATTAAAACAAACGTTGAAACTATTTTGCACACGTCTTCCTCCAGTCAGAAAAAACTTTCCATTATTTATTTTTTTATTGAACCGGAGAAATATGTTCATTATTACTACGCCCGAGGTTTTCAGTATACAGTACGTTACAAAATACCATTAAAAACAAATAAATCTTAATTTCGAATCCATCTAACTAAAACATAAAATAGCGAGATCAGCGCTTAAAACGAAGAGATTTGATAGCACCCTTTGTTTTATATGTAATGATGAAATGGATACTTAGCTTAAGTTATATAGTAAAGTATTGTCACAAAAAAACTTATTATATAACTATTCCTCTGAGTTCGATAAAATTATATTTCCTCAAGAGGAAATTGACTTGGACTTTATCTACGTTGGCTCGTTACCAGTGAAATTCCAATTTCACTGCAAGTTGGAGAAAAATAAAATGACATTCAATGCATATTTAAACTGGTCTCAGTTTGAAGGTCTGTGACAATTGAAAAAACTGAGTTCTTAGTTGTTTAAAAAGGAAGTAGTGACACAGAAATCTCCTAGCTTACTAACACAGGTCTTAAACTTATTATAAATACTAAAAGAGAAATATTCTCCAGTATAAACGACACTTGTGTGTCTTCATGGTATTAGTTGCACTACGTAAAATTATTACCAATATTAGATAAACGTGTACCTTTTGGTGAAATGCAACAAATGTCAAATAGCTTTGTGTCAAACCCAATAAGCAAGGCTTGTGTATGCAGGTAAATATCCTGACTACCAAATCAACCACTTTTACATCAAATATAATTTAGCATAATTACATCAATGTAGTCAATAAAGTATGTTATGCCATGATCGTTGATTGTTAGACATGTGGAATTAATACGCCGCAATTACTAGGACAGAATGCGCAATTTTAATGGACTCTTATATTATTGTGTAGTTCAAGTAAATGGAGAGTGAAAAAGAAGAATAAAATGGAATACATTATTTTAAAGGGGGTCGCAATCTGTTCAATAAATAAGACCTGTGCAAAAGATTCATTTAAAAGATTCAATAATACAATGTAATAACAACATGAAGAAATAATCTTATGCTTGCTTTGTTTAAAATGATTAATCGTTAACATTAATTAATTAATGCGAAGTTAAAACGTATAAATAAACTATCAATTAAAATATTGTTTTAATGTTATTGTGAAGGGATCGCAAGGCTTTTAATTACTATTTTGGCTTCTTTCAGAGTTGCAGAACTAAAAATGGTGGAGAAACAACGCATTAAGTTACATATATTATAGAAAAGGGTGCGATATCATGAATGCTATTTACAAAACTCTCCTTAGAATATACGAAACGCTCCGAAAATCAATACCAGTGTAAAAAACTTTGCTATTCTCGACATTAACAAATTTGGCTATTATTTCTTCATACATAAATTTTAAATAAAATAAAAAAAGAGGATAAGTATATCTGATCTACACGAATTTCGAAAAGGCTTTCGACCATGTGAATCACGCCATACTAGGACAACAACTGCAAAATTTAGGAATCCACAGAGATTTCCGACGATGGGTAACGTCTACTTGAATAATAGGTCAAAGAGAGTTTCCATGTACAAAGGGCACTAAGTTTACTGTCTCTAACAACACACTATACAAATAAAAAAAAAACAGTTCACATAAAGGAGTATCAACTAATAAGCTTGACGCGTCGTAGACACCCATTAATATTTACCTATAACATAACAATGTACCTCTACAAAGAGTCAATCTAGTGCGAGATTTAGGAATCGATCGTAAATTTTTCCTAGATAAGCATGTTGATTTCATGGTGGGGAAGGCTTTTAAAGGTTTAGGTTTCGTGCAACTTATGTGCGATTCTTTCTCAAGTATACACTGCATGAAATCTTTATATTATGCGTACGTTTGTAGCGTTCTAGAACACGAAAGTAGTGGTCAGCGCATTTTAAAATTTATAAAACCCGAATTAAGAGAATACAATATTTCATAAAATATCTTAGTTATCGACCTAAAAAAGGTTAATAAATTATGACGAAGCCTATAAATAACACAAATTGATAACACTTTACCAGAGACGGCGGGTACCAGACACTTTATTACTTTATGATATTCTAAGAGGATGTATTGACTTATATTACTTAAATCAGCCACAAACACACATAGATATAAATAAACATAGTTTGTGTTAAAAGAGTAATTCGTTTTATGTTTATTTACTTTTTGTTAATGTATGAAATCTGCTACCATTTAAACTAATCTGTGTATACCTTAATTTGACAATGTCCAATAAGTAAATAAATATAAAAGTTTCTTCACAAAAAAACTTAAAAAATCTGAAAACATTCAGTATCAGCAAAACCATACAGCTCCATATAAACAACTTAATTTCAAAAGTTAAAAATTATAATAATATATTTTTTTAATTGCGATAACATAATAAAATAATTCTCGTCTGACAATAAGAAAGTTCAAATGCAGCGTTAAGTTTCATGGGATATATATGCAACAAAACCAGAGCCAAGCACTCACGTATTTTTCCTTAGTCTTTGCCCACGCATCAACCAGGTACTATGAACACTACGACACACGGCTATTAGCAGTATTTGATTCTGTTACAGACAGATCAACATTAGTGGCCATGAGGTGATTATTACTAGCTATTTATCATCTTGACCAAGGGTTAAAATAGCTAGTAAGGTATAGGTGGCTGATGCCAGCTGGATGCATGAAGACGTAGATAGAAATGAATGGCGTTAATTGAAAGAGGACGATGTCCAGCGGCGAAAAGCCCGAGGCCGATATAAATATGATCTTATAGATCTGTTACAATTCAGTATTTTGATAGAATATAGTACTTGAGTACAAGAGAGAGTAATACCTATTAAATATATTATATTATAATATTAACATTATTACCATCGAAAATACCGTACTATTATAGAATATATATGACAAATTTTATTTCCTTAATAATCGTAATGAATTTTGCAGCTGGTTAAATATTTTTTTTTAAATAATAAGAAATATAATTTGATAGATTAAAAGAATAATAATTTTATAAAAAAAAATTCAAATATATGTAAACAAATTAGTTAAGATTGATTAAAGAATATCTTAAAATAGCTCCGACTCGATTTTATGTTTCGCAGGGTGATAAGAATAAGAGGACATTTGATTATTAGCATGTGTAGAGTTACTCTATCATCACTTTCATCTTGACCCTCACTATGAAGGTACAAAGATCACATACCAATAGGTGAATTGTATATTTGTCAAACGTAGACTTCTGCTTGTCATAATATAAAAATTTGTTTCATCTACTTTGTTCAGAATTTTCACTCTGCCATTGATCCGAAGTCACGTTATTTTGAATGCGAATTCTGATTCTTTTGTTACAACTCTTATAGGCAGTAATATAGCAGATTATCTTACACCATCAAAACAAACTTTCCTCATAAGTAAAGCAATGGTTTTACAACTTTGAACGTTCACAAATACATATATCCACCAGTAATCTTCTTAGCTGAATGTATATTCTCAGAGCTTCCTCCCGCACATATTTACTGTTACGTAAGCACGAAGGTTCCCTTCATACGAGTCTAGGCTTACTTTATCAAGGCGACGCAACATTATACTATAGAATAAAGGTCGGCTTAAACTGAAATCAAGTTCTTAAGCCGCTACGTCAACGAGGCATTTGTAGAGGATGAAAATTTTAAGTCTCTCCATCGAATAATTTTGTCTGTAAGTAACAATTAAGAACTTTAAAGGAAAATTACTTCATTGATTTCTGAGAACTTAAAACATCTTAATAATTTAAGATTAAATATTGTAAAATAAATAGAAATAATTAATTATTTCTTAAAATTAATTGAAGAATAAAAAGTTCTCAATGATAACATTCTTCTGAAACATTGCATATTTGTTACTTTACGTTTCAACAATAAAAGTAAGGTTCAACAGCGTTTGCAATTCCTCTCACTTAAAGTGCACCTTACTAACATCCGAGGTTTGCACTGTAATCTCATTGCACTCCACCACCACCTCGAGACTGAAAAGCCGCACTTACTTTTCCTGACGGAGACGCAGATTCGTTGTCCTCTTGATACGGCGTACCTCAACTATCCTGGATACTCATTGGACCATACCTTCCACCCTGTGAGCCAGAGTCTGTGTGTACGTCCATAATGACATATGCTGCCTGCATCTTCGTCAGATGGAAAACCCCCCGTTTTCTACATTATGGGTAATGGTAGACACGGGCACCGATAAGATCCTTTACTCTTGTGTCTACCATTCGCACACTGGTTACACAGAGACTACTCGTCTGTTGGAACATCTAAGTGAGGCCGCTGCGGCCCAGCTTCGGTTTCCTTCTGCCCAGCTTTCTGGTGGACTTCAGTGCCTGCCATCGGGATTGGTTATTCCAAAACCCTAAGACTGACCATGCTGGGAGAGAGGCGTGAAACTTGTCCCTTACACATAACCTCTCAGCTGGTAAAGCAAGACACTAGGGTGGTGGATGTGGCCACACAGACAATTGCCTGGTCCTTCTATTGACTTCTGATCCAGAAAGATACGTTATCAAAATCTCCTCACCATTAGGAACTTCTGACCACCGTCTAGTGAAATCTGAATCGTCCAATTCTCCCCGGATATCGATGTTCGTGGTGTCCAGCGAATGTGGCGTTACACGTTAGCAGATTGGGACGAGATGCGGCACTTCTTTGCATCTTATCCGTGGCACCAGCGGCGAAAAGCCCGAGGCCGATATAAATATGATCTTATAGATCTGTTACAATTCAGTATTTTGATAGAATATAGTACTTGAGTACAAGAGAGTAATACCTATTAAATATATTATATTATAATATTAACATTATTACCATCGAAAATACCGTATTATTATAGAATATATATGACAAATTTTATTTCCTTAATAATCGTAATGAATTTTGCAGCTGGTTAAATATTTTTTTTTAAATAATAAGAAATATAATTTGATAGATTAAAAGAATAATAATTTTATAAAAAAAAATTCAAATATATGTAAACAAATTAGTTAAGATTGATTAAAGAATATCTTAAAATAGCTCCGACTCGATTTTATGTTTCGCAGGGTGATAAGAATAAGAGGACATTTGATTATTAGCATGTGTAGAGTTACTCTATCATCACTTTCATCTTGACCCTCACTATGAAGGTACAAAGATCACATACCAATAGGTGAATTGTATATTTGTCAAACGTAGACTTCTGCTTGTCATAATATAAAAATTTGTTTCATCTACTTTGTTCAGAATTTTCACTCTGCCATTGATCCGAAGTCACGTTATTTTGAATGCGAATTCTGATTCTTTTGTTACAACTCTTATAGGCAGTAATATAGCAGATTATCTTACACCATCAAAACAAACTTTCCTCATAAGTAAAGCAATGGTTTTACAACTTTGAACGTTCACAAATACATATATCCACCAGTAATCTTCTTAGCTGAATGTATATTCTCAGAGCTTCCTCCCGCACATATTTACTGTTACGTAAGCACGAAGGTTCCCTTCATACGAGTCTAGGCTTACTTTATCAAGGCGACGCAACATTATACTATAGAATAAAGGTCGGCTTAAACTGAAATCAAGTTCTTAAGCCGCTACGTCAACGAGGCATTTGTAGAGGATGAAAATTTTAAGTCTCTCCATCGAATAATTTTGTCTGTAAGTAACAATTAAGAACTTTAAAGGAAAATTACTTCATTGATTTCTGGAGAACTTAAAACATCTTAATAATTTAAGATTAAATATTGTAAAATAAATAGAAATAATTAATTATTTCTTAAAATTAATTGAAGAATAAAAAGTTCTCAATGATAACATTCTTCTGAAACATTGCATATTTGTTACTTTACGTTTCAACAATAAAAGTAAGGTTCAACAGCGTTTGCAATTCCTCTCACTTAAAGTGCACCTTACTAACATCCGAGGTTTGCACTGTAATCTCATTGCACTCCACCACCACCTCGAGACTGAAAAGCCGCACTTACTTTTCCTGACGGAGACGCAGATTCGTTGTCCTCTTGATACGGCGTACCTCAACTATCCTGGATACTCATTGGACCATACCTTCCACCCTGTGAGCCAGAGTCTGTGTGTACGTCCATAATGACATATGCTGCCTGCATCTTCGTCAGATGGAAAACCCCCCGTTTTCTACATTATGGGTAATGGTAGACACGGGCACCGATAAGATCCTTTACTCTTGTGTCTACCATTCGCACACTGGTTACACAGAGACTACTCGTCTGTTGGAACATCTAAGTGAGGCCGCTGCGGCCCAGCTTCGGTTTCCTTCTGCCCAGCTTTCTGGTGGACTTCAGTGCCTGCCATCGGGATTGGTTATTCCAAAACCCTAAGACTGACCATGCTGGGAGAGAGGCGTGAAACTTGTCCCTTACACATAACCTCTCTCAGCTGGTAAAGCAAGACACTAGGGTGGTGGATGTGGCCACACAGACAATTGCCTGGTCCTTCTATTGACTTCTGATCCAGAAAGATACGTTATCAAAATCTCCTCACCATTAGGAACTTCTGACCACCGTCTAGTGAAATCTGAATCGTCCAATTCTCCCCCGGATATCGATGTTCGTGGTGTCCAGCGAATGTGGCGTTACACGTTAGCAGATTGGGACGAGATGCGGCACTTCTTTGCATCTTATCCGTGGCACCAGGTATGCTTTTCTTACAAAGACCCGTCGAGATGTGCAAAAGCTATAACCGATGTGGTAGGTCAAGCCATGGAATATTTTATTCTTCATGCTGGCGTACACATTGGTGGCAAAGCTAACCCCTGGTTTAACGCTGAGTGCATCTAAACTGAATAGCTTAAGCATTCGGCATATTTATCCTGGGGTGATGCTCGAAACCGCAAATCTCCGGATGTCAAAACGAAGAAGAAAGCCTTTGACCGAGCCACCAAGTCCTTAAAAGAAATTACAGAAAACTCGCCTTGATCGCATCAAACATATTGGTATAAAACTCCCAGCCAACTGGTAGAAGAGTATTTTGGTCTATTGCCAAAGCGATTGAGACATACTTCTGCCGGTCCTCACTGTCCCCGCTGGTTAAGCCTGACGGCTCTCTGGCCCACACGGCAAAAGAGAAAGCAGACCTCTTTGCAAATCTCATTGCCCAAAGCTCTTGTACTCCTTACAGTAATACTTCTATGCCAGAGGTACACATCACTAACAAAGAGACTGCACTGTCTAGACGTGAGCAAAGCCAATGGGCCTGACGGTATACCAGCGAGAGTTCTCAAGTCTTGTGCTCTCGAGTTGTCTCCTGGTTTAACACACCTGTACCGTCTCTCATTAAAGACCGATGATCATATTGCTATGCATATTGTATATATATATATATATTCTGATGCATATTGCTGAAACTCGGTATCTTTGGGTATGCAGACGACAGCACAGTTGTAGAGAGTTACCAGTTAAGTGCTAATGCCACCAAGGATCAAGTACAGTCCCAAAGAAGTCCCGTGGCAGAGCGAATGAGTCTCACATTACAGGAGGTTTCCAGTTGGGGCGACGCCAATCTTGTGAAATCAATACCACCAAAACACAGGCGTGTTTTTTCTTAGTCAAAGGAGGAGGAGGCAGTGAACATTGGCTCCTACCTTCCAAGATCTATATGTGGAACTCATTGATCGCCTTCAGTTATTGGGAATTGAAATTTCATCAAACCTTAACTATGGATGATTCATTGAGTCCAAGGCGAGGATAGCCGCATAAAAAACTTGGGATCCTGGTCAAAGTGCAGCGATATTTCTTTGTGGGGCAACTTTTAACACTCTACAAAGCTCAAGTCTGTTCGTGTGTAGAATACTGTTGTCACATTTGGGCAAGCGCCGCTAAATGCCATCTCTTAGCTTTGGACTCAGTGGAAAGGCGGGCTATGAGGCTAATTGGTGACGCAGCTGAAACCAATCTGCTGTCTTGAGCACTAATGAAATAATATCATTCACAATTTTACTTACTTTTTATTTGCTGCGTTGAGTTAATAGTACGTGACATTGGTGTTTCCCCAGTAGGCTTGACTCAATTATATCTTGACTTATATTCTTTACGATACAGGACAGTGTGAATTTTCTGTAGCTCCTATCACAAGAAAGAAATCATATATTTATAATTATAACTTTATTTCATGGTTTACTCATTAACAATTGTTCGCCTTCTATATATGCTTATATTTTTATTATTTTATTACCTTCCTTTATAATGGATATATTTATTTACTACATAAATTGAAAATTAAGTCAATTCCCATGAGAAAAATCTGTAGCACTTAACTTAGGCACGTGTATTATAAATATAAGGAAAGCCACAAATTTCATGTTGATTTGATTTAGCTTCTCTGCGTAACGTTAAGGATAACGGAATAGGGAAAAGGGAATATGATATCGTTTACGAATCAATTTAATTTTCTTCTAAGTATTTAATATTAACGTTCTATGATTCTTGTTTATTTAATACTCTTGTTTTTTAAATAAAATAAAGTATCAACCTATACATATATACTGTAGTATATAAAACTTTTCAGGGAGGGTGTGGACTTATAGTCCGCCGAGGCTCCATATTCTTCTTCTAGTCTAATCTTCTACGTATTTTTTATAGAAATATATATAAAAATAGACACGCAGGGTACCACACGACGTTTTTGTTTTAAATATAGTGATAGATATGCTAAATCGATACTTAAAATGAAAATCACTATTTCATTAGGGCCGACACCAAGCGACTATACTACATACTCTGCGACTATGGCTCGTGCCAGTAAAATATTTATTAAAGATATTTTTAATCCATTATTATCCCAACCATGTAACACTGTACCGCCTAATGTAGGTTCAACTTAAGCTAGGACCAATTACGGTCCCCCACGAGGGGTTATCACCTTGTCGTGGCTTAGTAGCCGTGCCTTGGTCTCCCACGGTGAAGCTAAGAGGAACCCAAATGACTGGCAAAGTGCTCTGGTCCAGCCCGAGGCAACCGTTTCGCCCACCCGATTCTGTATGTTTCGTTGCCGCTCTGTCTGTTCTCCGCGGCCGAACTATCGAATGTATCAGATCCGCTGCAGAGGCTAGGATTGCTTAGATTTCCTGGTTCCCTTGACCTCATGGGGATTGACTCGGGGGAGTCCGCTTCCCACCTACAGAGAGAAGCTGGAACAAGTAAGAAGGCGTGCCTTGACTGGGGGGGCAGAGAAAGGCATATCCTCCCCCCGTCCAGTGCAGGTGGAGTCACGGATGTGTGTGTAAGCGTTTCCGTGGTCCATACATACGTGGCGAAGGCAGCACACCATGGGGCTTTAGTCGGTGCGAGTCTGACTTAACCTATCCGCGCAAGAGTGGGTGTGTGTAGGCATTTCCTCATGTAAAAAATATTCCAATTACGGTAATCTCTACAATCACAGATCAGACTATTGTAATATGACTATTAAGACATTATAGAATAATCAAGAGGTTACCTTGCACAGAATATTATTTTAGTAGTTTTCAAGTCACAAAACGAGGAAACAAACATACAAATAAATATACTAAAACCTTAAAACCTTGGATTCAGATTTAATAACTTCTTAGTATTTAGTGTTTTTTTATTCAAATTCTTTAACTGTGTAGAAAAATTTTAAATGTAAAGTGGAATATGAAATTTAATGCTTCTAGTAGTTTCTATATCTGTGTTAATGATCGATCCAATTCAGTAACTGCGATAAACGTTTATCTACATATCCGTTACTCGTCTCGTATAAATGAGCAAGAGTACCAATGCAGAATCTATTTCTCCGCATGGAAGCTCCTCAAAGGGATTGATAGCGTGCACCTTCGCTCGTACAATGCCTCAATGTAAAAGCGTTCCAAATAGAACTAAATAACACAATGCAATGTACTGATAATTGTATAAAGTAATCTTATGGTATGTTTTGTTGTAAAAAAAGTGAGAAGCGTGCATATATGGCTTGTGGTGGTAACAGTACGTGACTGCTGAGTCGGAAAATCATTGTACCATTGAGAACTGAACTTTGTGTAGCATATTTTGTTTTAGAATCTGGCTCAGTTTATAAAATATCCCATGTCAATAAAACAATATCCACACCTTCTTCAGAACCTATATGCTTTACACCCGATAGGGGATGGGAAAGATAAGTAGCATGCTTTTGAGTTAATTCAAATACTATATAACCATGATTAAAGATAAAGCTGCCAGATGCCTTGATTACATCAAGCTGTTAAAACTGTTGGAATGTATAGATCGAAACTAGTGGGCTGGAAGTACGTTTTTAAAATATTAGAGGTTACCATGAACCATAAAAAAAAAACTAGGAAATGAACTGATTCGTTTGTGCTGTGCTTCACATAAA
Source organism: Teinopalpus imperialis (assembly GCA_029286865.1). NCBI lineage: Eukaryota > Metazoa > Arthropoda > Insecta > Lepidoptera > Papilionidae > Teinopalpus > Teinopalpus imperialis. Next base: position 8,176,085 of record JAGSMU010000008.1, on the reverse strand, counting down.
ATGGGTTGAAAATTTTGGGAACGTAACCTTTCAGCACGTCATGATGAGCCAAAAATTGATACAAACTGAATACTGATACGATTGGTCACGGTACCCTGGACGTTAGAAAAAATACTAGTTTAGGAATATCCGAGGTGAACCGGAGTCACCTCTGTAGTACTGTTTTATAGGCCAAAATGCCCAATTAAGCTGACATATTTATATTCGCTTACTTGGGCATTTGGGCAACCGATCATGCAAAATAGCAACTTATCACTGCTGCCATTGCGTTGGTGAGTAACGAAATAAAAGAAACCGGAGACATAATTACTTCCTATATTGACTTAATACATTTCTATATTGAAATCATATGAAGTGTAATGTGGCAGCCTGATTTCATCAGGAACAACGTGGTTGTCACCTCTTGCGAGAACGTATGGTTGTAAGAAGTGATAAGAATTAAGGCGGTAAACATTTGTTTTATTGTTGAACTAAGATAGACAAATGAGAACATAGTCCATAGGATGGTAAGATATTCACGCATTCTAAATTAATCCTTTATAAAAAAAAAAAAAACTATTCTTCTATCGCCTCTAAGTTCTAATAAGGAATGGCACAATACCACCCACGAAAACTTTAACTTTAGCTCAACCAGACGAAAGGCAAAATTCTAAACTGCTTTTTTTCCCTGCCTTTTTATAGCAACGTAGTCCATCCCTATAAGGCCAACTCATTCATATTACTTTATAGCTGGAGCGTATATAATATTGTACATAAATTCTGTATCAAATCAATATATACGTTTCTCGTGTTGAATAATAGAAAAATATTACACTGATACGTCCGGACAATCAATCATTGTTGGCCACATGTTGGGAGCCAACAATATGCTACGGAATTGTATTTCGATTGTGCTTTGCTTCTTATGTTCAAAATGATTTGAAAGTTTTTTATCGAATATTTTTCTCAATAATAGGAATTCCAATATTATGAGAGTAGTTTAATTTAATACTCTCTAGATCTCTAATAGAACTGCCCTAATGGTGAATGCATATTTTATATTATACATATGAAAACTTAATATTTGATCATATCTCAGGTCATCGTATGTTCACTGCTGAATGTAGGCCTCCTCATACATTACGAAAAAGCACGATCCTGATACCAACTACATCTATCGATTTGCCAACATCTGACATAGTAGATTATTACTCACGGAGGACGTTGTACACAACATGGATGATGTTTAAGAGAACAGAAGATTACAGGTTTTCCAATTTAGATTTATTGACATTATCTTTATTTTAAATCACAACTTTTTTATTAACTTATCGCAAAGATTTTAAACAAGACGTGTGAGTAAAAAATGAGGAAAATGAGTTAAAAATATATTTGGATTCGGCATGAAGAATTTTATAGCAATATATGTATATATATATATATATATATATATATATATATATATATATATTTATTTCCGGTAACATAAATCGGATCATACTCAATCTCGTAGCATGCTTATTTAGAATTATTTTATTATGAGTATATGATTTTATACTCTAAAGTAATCCTGTATAAAAAAGTTGATGATATTAAAAATAGCCATCAATATAGTTCATTAAACATGTTTCGAATTTAATCATCTGCTTTTATATTCCATATAAACGAAGTCGTAAAATTTATGAAGTTTATTAAAAATTTTAATTTTTCGGGTTTAAAACAGAAAATGGATCATTATGAAAGAGGGATACTGCCAAGCGTTGTTTGCCTATGGAGCGGACTTTTTCTCTTTAACTTTGATAGTACGCTTTACGGGTCACAGCAGATTGGTTGATGAACACGACGCGGGAGCGAAACGTCCAAAGTAGTTACGATAAGTTACGATATTTTTAATTTACTTGGTTAAAAGGCGATGTTTCTAACTCGATTGTATGATTTTTGGGTCAGACATTTTGTGTTAATATAAATGATAGGGATTCATCAGATGTTGACAATACTGCGAAGATATGTTAATATATCACTTATGATGTCTGAAGTAATACAGTCATCATAGATAGGCGAGTTTAATAATATTACGAAAACATTTCTATTCAATAATAAATCTTTGTTTATTTTATCGGACAGTCACACGTACAAGTGATCAATCAACTGCTGTGGACACATGTTTTGAGGCGAGTAATGCGATTTGGAATTGGAATTCCAATATATTTGCTGGACTCCGTATTTCCGTGTCGTATTTTCCATTTACTTTCAAATTATTTCTTAAATAGCTTTTGATATCTTTTAGTTTTAAAGAATTGTTCGTTATAACTTACGAGCCAAAACAGATATTCCTCTGATGTTGGTATTTGTTCACAGCATATATGGGAAAACACAAATTACTTTTACTTACTTTTTTATTATGTGCTATGAACGTAAAACAGGATTTCGGGATTATTAACGTTTCTTTGTTGATTATTCTTGCAGATAAAAGGAACAGCACCACGAAGTATCCACGCCACCACAGTATCATCTTTTTCTTTTTAACATTTCATTTTAACACATCTTTTTTTTTTGGCCGATGGCCGCTGTTAGCCCGAGGGATTTTACAGTTTCACCGGGTTGAACTAACACATCAACGTGTAGTTACTATTATATAAATAGTGTTATTTTATACTGCAATCATATACGGGTTGACACGTGAACTGGTTTGATATTTCTATTTAATTTGTATGACAAACAAACACAAAGCTTATCTAATAACGAGTGGTGTCTGTACTCCATCATATCAATTAAATCACTTCTATATTCACCATACAAAATACCGATATTTTTATGCTAGTTATATATTATTTAACAGTGGCAGAACCGGAAACGTGGCGTATTTCTGCATGCAATACGATCGTGACCATGAAATAATTAAGCCCCCACAGTATACCGGTGTAAAATATTAGGATTACATTGCAGTATTCGTGTCGTAAGTGTTGGGATTTGGATACCTAGTAGTGTAACTGGTAGCTAGGCATTCCACCTAAGTCAGCGACAACGAATATGTACATATGTTTAATGTTTATTGAGGATGGATGTTTATGGAATTGAGACATTTATTACTAATAGGCATATAAATATTTTCAGTATATACTATACCGAGCTGTTGGTTTGTTTGTTACACATAGATGAAAGATATAATTTTTGTCTATACACCAATACGGTGCTATTCAGTCAGGTAGGACAGGCAATTTGTTCTGTTACAGACGAGGCTCTGTTAACCAGTCAATTGTTAAAAAATATCTGAAAACACCAAACTACTTTCAACTCAACTATTAAGCGACCTTGCTAGAAGGAGTGTTCTAATGAAATAATTTCAAATTATTCCGCGTAACAGTATATCCTCCTCAAAGCGCAAGGATAAATCGGTGTGAAATATATCATCATACACATTTTCGATGAATTTATTGCCCGTATTACAAACATCAAAGGCAGTATATAGCAATGCATCACGTCAGCCTATGATTTATGGCTTTAGTCCATTGTACCATGATTAACGCCTCGCCTAGTAATAGCTATGAAATGGCTGTAATGTAATCTTTATATCCTCAATTGTTTACGGTAGTGTGGCATTTTTTTACGTTTATCTGCTACTTAATTTTTCTGCTATTGTAACTATAGTAACTCGAGTTGAATAAGTTTTAGTTGCATACGTAAAATTTTAGACGATTTTATTGATAGATCATGGCAGATGATTTAAAATCTCGATTACTCATTAAAGTCACTTAGACACGCTCTTCGTTTTTTGTCCTTTATTTACAATTATGTCAAATTTTATAGAATGCTTTCCAGCAAGTTTCTTGAGTAAGAATGTGACAACTGCCATCTTTCTCAACCTTTGCATACTACTCGTAAATTGATTGTGGTCACCTTTTTAGGAGATACATGTAGGTATACATACGCACATACTTAGAACCTTTATTTACAATTATGTCAAATTTTATAGAATGCTTTCCAGCAAGTTTCTTGAGTAAGAATGTGACAACTGCCATCTTTTTCAACCTTTGCATACTACTCGTAAATTGATTGTGCTCACCTTTTTAGGAGATACATATAGGTATACATACGCACATACTTAGAACCTTTATTTACAATTATGTCAAATTTTATAGAATGCTTTCCAGCAAGTTTCTTGAGTGAGAATGTAATAACTGCAATCTTTCTCAACCTTTGCATACTTCTCGTAAATTGATTGTGCTCACCTTTTTAGGAGGTACATGTAGGTATGTATACATACGCACATACTTAGAACTTTTATTTGTTTAACGTATTCTTTCGTTTGTCCATTAATGCTAATATAACAATCATCTCTATCAGTTGATTCAATCAGTAGTGACGACTTAACTATGGATTTTGCGTATATATTTTTTACTCGTAATTTAATTTAGGGTAACCCAAAGGATCAGGCCATCGTACCTTAGAACAATAATCTATAATATTACAAACAAATACCTTAATTGGCATAAATTCTTCAGTTCAATCTGATTTTGGATTAAATAAAATCTTTGGATTATATATTGCCTCATAGATGATTAATTCAGCTTTATATCAAAGTCTTTATTTCCTACTAGAACTAAATCTCTCTAAACTCTAAACAAATCCCTTAAATAAAAACACTTCATTGTTTTTTTATTCTATTTCTTATTGGGTGTGCGTAAATTTCAATAAAATCATTTCTTAGTTTTTAATTTAAACATTTTATAGATGGCTTTGTAATTTCCTTAGTTTAAAATGTTACCCTCCAAGTTCTCAAAAAGATAATACAGTGAAAATATCAATTCATGAAATGGAAAATAATTTAATTCGAAATTAATTATTTAAATCGGAGTTTAGAGAGACAGAGTATTACTGCGGAAGTAAAATGGGCACATACCCAACTCTTTCTAACGACTCTTATTACTTTCATACATTCTTACCAGCCCTAAAACAATTTTTCAACAAACTAACGCGCCAGTAATTTTTAACGCTGGGAATGGGCCAATACCATTTCGGTTTTGCGGGTCAATCGTACGGTTTTAATTACTGACGTGGTCGATTCTAGTTGTTCTAAGGATACTTTCTATGGCACAGGGTGTAATGACCTAGGCATTCGCGAAAATACAAATTCGTAAAGGAAGTCGTCTACTCCTTTCCGAGTTTGATGTAATGTTTTACATACATACATAACTTGACCCTAAACTCTGCCATTTGTTAATACTTGGCAGGAAATCAAACGTAATTATAACTCGTTACCGCTACACAGTACAGAATATGTAGAACGCAGCACAATAGAATGGATTTTAATTGAAGTAGTTCGTGTATAAATTATACGTTATGTACCAGAATTATACTGATTCGTAGGTTTTTCAAAGTACGCTGGCCATATCACAAGACATATATGAAAACGTTATATAGCAACGTTGGTCGTCTTATACTGTCTACAGAAAAGTCTACAAAAGGAAACCACAGATATTTACAGATTGAATACTTCAGGCGATATTGAACCGTAATCGGATCGATTTAAGGTTCCCTTTAGGTTGTTTTGTTGATTTGTAAACGGGTCTCGTTTCGATACAGGTTTTCTTTTGGAGGGTTCCTGAATTGCAATGAGTGGCTGAGTCGTATCTGGAGTATACAAGAAAAGTCGATGGCCATTTATACGCGCAATCTGAACGGGACTGGATTCAATGTCTGTTTTTACGATCTACAGTGCCATACAAACTGGTAGACTAGTGGCAAGTTATACAATTGTGGCTTTGAATTATGGACATATTATAGCGAGTACTTGGTACTTCTTTCTTAGGAAATCACTAAGACACAATAGACTAATACAGATTTTTATCACACTGAAAAAAAAGCAACCGAAATCAGTATAAGGAGCTGCATGTTTAATTATTCCAAATCATAACTTGCGCGTAACAGTAATAAAGTACAGAAAAACGCTGGCGCCTCAGATACATTCTCTTGACTTAATTTACATAGTTTTCTTATAGGTAGGGAAATGCCTTGGAAACCCTTGGAAGGCCCCTCTGCACAAATTCTTCCACCACTTTGACCCTCTCTAGGCAAGGCGCGCTGTTCACGGTCTCTTGTGCCCACTGGCCATGGGGCCCAGTAACTAATAGCCGTCAATATTGTATTAGGGTTACATAACTTAATATACTACTTAAATTTAAAGCTAAGATATCTCAAATAATTCCAATACTTTTTCCTTTTCACATTTTTATTTGAATTAAATTTTCGCATTACTTAGAATTGAATTTCCCCAGTTTGTTTGAGTTACACCTCTTATTCCCGGAGGCGTCTCGTTTTCAGCGAATGGTTCAATTGTCCTCTTAGCCCTAATAATATCAGGAAGGAAGTTTTACGGACATATTTCCTTTTATATTTCTAAATAAGTTAAAAGTAAGGCTTATGTGAAATTAGAAGAGGAAAAGAAGTAATAGAGGATTATCCTGAGTTCATCTTTTACCACACGTCAGGATCAAATGGAAGAAGTAGAGTTGGATATTTAATAAAAAAACAACTGAAAAATAATATAATGAGCTTAAAAAGCTTCTCGGACCGAGTGGCAGCACTGGAAATGCGGATGAATGACAATTCTACTTGAACAAACTCAAATATACGCTCCCACAGAGGCTTGTGCAAATGAAGATATAGATCTCTTTTATCAAACAGTACAATTGGCCTTGGACTCTTCACAAACAAAAAATATTATATTGCTCGGCGATTTCAATGCAATAATAGGGAAAGCCCAGGAAAATGAAGGAAATAACATAGGCAAATATGCATATGGTAAAAGAAGTTCCCGTGGTCAGAAATCAGTTGATTTACTTACGTACTTGAGAAAGATTATTTAATTATAAACAGCTTGTTTCCATGCAACCCACGAAAAATGGACTTGGCGATCACCAAATGGTCAACAACTTAATGAAATTGATTACATTCTCACAAATCAACCAAGATTCATTAAAAAATTCGATATAATAAAAAACTTAAACTTTAATACTGATGAACTTTGACACAGGATGATACGTTGTATGCTATCCTTAGACTTAGAGCCCGGAAGGAGGAAAATAAAACCTGTGGACTACACCATAAAGTTACCAATGTTATCAAGGCAAGACGCTAATTACTGGAAAAATAAATTTATGGAAGCCGTTAGTGTGTCTACGGAAGTTCAAAACCAATATGATAAATAAGAAATAGAAATAAAAAAGCTACTGAAGCAATTACCAAGAGAAAAGAAACAATCAAATTAATATATCGATGAAGAAACAAAAGATCTATTAGAACAAAGGAAAGAATTATGTAAGAAGAAAAGAACAACTGAGATAAAGTCAGAATTAACAAAAATAAGCAAAAAAATTAACAAAAACATAAGTCAAAAGAAAAAAGTAATACACCAAAAAACCTTTGAAAAATTCATAAGCAAAACAGGAGCTATACACAAAGCTTATAAGGAGCTGAGAGACAAAACAAAGTGGACAGCAAATATGAAAATTAATCAGGCAATTAAACAATATAGACGTCTCGATATTATAAAAGAAGCAACCAACTTCTACGCAAAGCTCTATAATATAGATAAAAGCACATGCTCTTCAGGATGCTATCATACGATACAGAATAATCACAACACAGTTAATAAGGACATAGAGACACCAAACGTTCTCATATCAGAAAACGAACATACGATAAATACCCAAAAAAATGACATAACCCCAGGAAGTGACAACATTGCTAATGAAGTGCTTAAATCACAATTGATTTCACTTCTGGAACCTCTGCAGGTATTATTTAACAACATACTAAGAACAGAAACCACACCAGAGCAACGGTCAAAGTCTACAATTATATTACTTCACAAGAAAGGGGACAGAAGTGATCTCGGAAACTACAGGCCGATTAGTCTCACGACGAATTTATATAAAGTATTCTCAAAAATAATTTTAAGTAGAATAACAAATACTTTAGAAGAAAATCAACCGCGCGAACAAGCCGGTTTTCGCAAAGGATACTCAACTATAGATCACATGCAAGTCATAACACAAATAATAGAAAAAGCCAAAGAAAGACATTGTACATATGCTTTATAGATTACACAAAGGCCTTTGACTCTTTATATTTTGAAGCTATTTAGACATCACTGACTCAACAAGGCGTTAATTCAACGTACATAAATATCATACATAGTATCTACTCCAAATGCCACGCCAAAGTACGGTTAGAACGTGAAGGTACAGAGTTTCCTATAAAAAGAGGAGTTAGACAGGGAGACCCGATCTCGCCAAAAATATTTTCCGCTGTGCTTGAATCTGTCTTCAGACGTATGGACTGGGAAAAGAAAGGAATAAATATTGACGGAGAGCTATTGAACCACCTGCGCTTCGCCGCGATATCGTGGTATTCGCTGAAAGTGCCACAGAGCTCGAGAGCATGGTCAAGGAATTAGCATTGGAAAGTCACAAAGTGGGACTTTCACTCAACACTTTAAAAACTAAGATTCTAACTAATGGAGACCCACAAGACATTAGAGGATGAAAAAATTTAATACGTATGGGAATACATTTATCTAGGGCAATTAGTATCTTTTGGAAATAGTACCGCAAAAGAAATACAAAGAAGAATAACTTTAGCATGGAAAAAATATTGGAACTTGAGAGAAATAATGAAAAATAATACAGTAAATATAAATATAAAGAAACGAGTCTACGAAGCAACAGTATTACCATGCCTAACATATGGGTGTCAGACGTGGTCGTTAAGAAAAGAGGACGAAGAAAAAATTGCAATATACCAAAGGAAAATAGAAAGGAGCATGCTTGGAATTAAGCTATCAGACAAAATTCGCAACAGTGACATCAGAAACGAAACAAAAGTAAAAGAGATAAGAAAAAGAATTCGATTACTCAAATGGCACTGGGCAGAACATGTTTGTAGGATGAATAACAGATGGACGAAACGTCTAATAGAATGGATAAGGGACAACAAAAGGAGAAAAAGGAGACCAGGCAAACGATGGAGAGATACTTTCAGCCGCAGGTGTGGTAATAACTGGATGCAAATGGCTCGGGAAAGAGATACTTGTAAAAGGTTTAGGAGAGGCCTACGCTGCAGAGGTGACTACTACCAGCATACGTCAATAAACGTAACTATAAACACATATTTTCTAGATTTATAGATAGGATTTAATTAAGTTAGTATTGTTAAAGTAAGTTCGTAGTAAGTAAATAAAAGCTATTTTTATTTTATTTTATTATTTCGTTTTATATTTCTAAATAAGTTAACAGGTAGTAAAAAAAACCACCTAGCGGTTATTTGACTACCTGTTAAACAACCAGACTCATCATCGTCATCACTAGGCCATATCAGTCCATTGTTCGACAAAGGCCTCTCAAATTGCACGGCAATGAGTATGAGTCCTTGTCTACTCTCATCCAGCTACTGCCACCTCGCGAATATTTCCACTCCATATAATCTGGGGATGTCTCCATCCAATCTATACTGCGTTTGCGGATCCGCGATTTCCGCTTAAAAACTCCCTCTATGGTAATTGGTTCTATGGCTAACATGGCAGGATCATTGGCACTCTAGCTTGCTAATCAAGTAATCTATGTCAAAAATTTTGATTCTCTTTTGGATCATCCTTCAGAGAAACATAGCATAGCATAGTCTATTTCTTGTGATTCTGATACACATTAATAGTCAAGTGCTCGGTGTACTTATGAAATGCTCGCTCACTCTCACGTTCAAGATATAATAAGTTTCAGGTGAAATCTGTCTAGTTCCATTTAATTAAAAAAGTTATGTATACGAGTTTATATATTACATGTTCTAAAAAATTAACAGACTTAGTAAAAAATTTAGGGTGCAAACCCATGTAAACAAAACATTATATAAACAGATGTAGAAATCCAAATGAAACAAGTCACTCATATCTTTAGCAAAAGTTTGATTAATGACCGGTATATTTCATACCAAAAAGTGTTTTGTATTGGCCAATAAAAATTATCTATGTAATGGATATCATCATTCTATCCACAAAATTTATCTAATGTAACGTGTATGGTGAACCATTGCTGGCGATGAATTGAATTTGATGATTGATGATGAATAACCCCATGGTCCTCAAGTTTGAATATAACGCCTTAAAATTACTATAATAGTAATTGTGCAAAAGTTCCATCCATATAATGTAGATATATAAGATGATTACAAACTTGTAAAGTAAAACTGATTACTCATTTTTAAATAAAATAAGCAGCCCCCCGATAAGTGAGTGTCGGACCACGTTACGGTTACCGGTTACGGGACCCTTCGTTAAAATTTCGTTCACGTTATAAAAAAATAAATAATTTTAAGTAGAATAACAAATACTTTAGAAGAAAAATCAACCGCGCGAACAAGCCGGTTTTCGCAAAGGATACTCAACTATAGATCACATGCAAGTCATAACACAAATAATAGAAAATCCAAAGAAAGACATTGTACATATGCTTTATAGATTACACAAAGGCCTTTAACTCTTTATATTTTGAAGCTATTTAGACATCACTGACTCAACAAGGCGTTAATTCAACGTACATAAATATCATACATAGTATCTACTCCAAATGCCACGCCAAAGTACGGTTAGAACGTGAAGGTACAGAGTTTCCTATAAAAAGAGGAGTTAGACAGGGAGACCCGATCTCGCCAAAAATATTTTCCGCTGTGCTTGAATCTGTCTTCAGACGTATGGACTGGGAAAAGAAAGGAGTAAATATTGACGGAGAGCTATTGAACCACCTGCGCTTCGCCGCGACATCGTGGTATTCGCTGAAAGTGCCACAGAGCTCGAGAGCATGGTCAAGGAATTAGCATTGGAAAGTCACAAAGTGGGACTTTCACTCAACACATTAAAAACTAAGATTCTAACTAATGGAGACCCACAAGACATTAGAGGATGAAAAAATTTAATACGTATGGGAATACATTTATCTAGGGCAATTAGTATCTTTTGGAAATAGTACCGCAAAAGAAATACAAAGAAGAATAACTTTAGCATGGAAAAAATATTGGAGCTTGAGAGAAATAATGAAAAATAATACAGTAAATATAAATATAAAGAAACGAGTCTACGAAGGGGAAAAGAGGGCTGAACCTCGGCTCGGTCAGTTGCTTCTGACAGAGGATTATCTTAATTAATATCACTATTATTATTAACTACCTGTACCACCACTTCAGAATGCGTGGGCGCTGGAGAAGAAGTGGCGCAAGAAACTCCAGCAACGCTTTTATCTTTATGGACTGGAGAGAACCGGCCAGTGACATGGCGGTATCGTGAATAACTTTGTTTGCGACGCCCGTCGTCGCCGTCGGCGGGGGTGACATGAGGGTGGGGCGATATGAGGGTGAATAAGTCAGTGATCGGGTGAAAGCGTTCATGCTTTTGCGAAATACTTTGTGAATTGTGGTTTGGCGCACGTGTGACAGTTACAGGTAAGGAGGCGTTTCATAAGATTACGTACGAGTCGATCTAATTCTGCATTACTGCTATTCAAACCGATAATGATCAATTCTCAGGGGTCACGAGCCGCAGCGATTACTTAAAATTGAGTGCCATGTTATTTCTCCTCTTCCGTCCTCCTCTTTCTCCTATAAACGGTAATAAAAAAAATTGTTCTGATACGTATATTCCGTCTCTACAGATGGATGACGCTGATACGGAACTTCAATGTAAAATAGTATCTTAGCGCTTATGCATTTCATCTGGTGAGTGAAAGTAATAGGAGATCTTAAACTCTTACGACTCAACATCTTAGCCTTTAGGTATAACAACGCATCTGTATCATGTTTCCTTATCAAGAATGAAGGTGAAGGTCATATACAAACAAGAATCATTGACCATCATATAACGACACGCTGTTTTGTCACAACTAATAGCACAGAAACTTATATTAATAAGTTTTGTAAATATCGAGATACAAAATCCGTTGTTTAATCGTAATTTATGGTATACTGTAAAGTGGTGGCTTTTTAATTACCTCACTTTCTGTAAATAGCTGCATATCCAGTATAAAGGTACACTTAAACACCTAATGTGTCAACCCGATGAAACTGTAAAAGCCGTAGGGTTGACAGACTCGGCCATCAAAAAAAAAAAAGAAAAAGAAAAAAAACACCTAATATTAACTTTGATGGCTGCTCAAAAGTATTTTCCATATTATGTTTTAATCTGATATAGTCATTAACAAAAGCTTCATGTGTTGACATTAAAAATGAAGAATAAGAAATATTCGAACCCAATTCGATTCAATTTATTTCAGATGACATATGCAAACAGTATTTGTTATATGAAATAAGACAGCTTGTGTTTTGTTCTGTCTTTTTAGTGCGAGTTTAAAGTTGTGATTACTTTCCAGGCAATTTCCCTAAAAGCTAAGTCGACGTAATTGGAAACCGTAAAACTTTTAGTAAGTAAAACTTAGAAAAGAACAAGACCAATATATTAAGGAAAGAATATCAAAACATCGTCAGAGCAAAATATGTGATGTCTTAAATTGTATCTGTATATTCTTTTTTATTTTCAATTCAGTTCACCTGATGGTTAATTATGAATGCAGCTAATTCAAATTTATCCTCAATAAAGATTCAAGATGCACATGCATCATAACCCCCTAGAACTGAGATGAAAATCCTTGGTACCAGTAATTGATTCACCAGACCTGTCACGATACGGAACACTGCAGCTTTTCTATTATTTCACGCATTTTAAGAGAACGTGGTCCAAATCAAATATAATAAATAAAAAGTTTATTTGAAATAAAACCTTAAAGGTACATACATCCTTTTAAGTAAATATTTACATATCCCAGGATGTTTGCTCTTCCATATCTAACAAAAGTGTTGTTTTACGAATAAACATAATTAAAAATTATACTATTGTTTTTGTTATTAAATACTAGACAATTAATCATAAAATAAGAATTAAGCTTTATTCAAGTAGGTTTTTATAAAACACTTTTAAATCGTCAATATAGCTGATAGGACCACTGCTTCGGAAGACAGGTGCTAGCGAGAAGAAAAAAATAGCGGCAAGAAACTCGACTAGTAGCTCTTTTTTTTTAAATAATAAATTACAAAATGTCCAAGAATTGTCCTATATTGAACCCAGAGCTCAAAGCTTGAATCCAAGCATATTTGTCAGACAAATATAATATGAAAAAGAGTAATAAGACCTTTTGATTAATTGGTTTTTAACCAAAATTTTAAATCTGTTTAATAACAAATCGATTATTATTTCTATTAAATATACTATTGCGCAAGAACGATTCCTGTGCCGTTTTAAAGGAACAATAGGTGTCCAAAGTTTCTTGATTTGATAGTGTGTACATCAGCTTTTGAGGGATATTTTTGTAAATTATTTGGGATAAGCAAGCGTCCTTCCCCATTCAAGCAGATCCATTTATACTGTAGAAATAAAAAACTGCAATCTGGCTCTACTCTTGTAAAATTACTAGAGTTAAACTTAGAAGGTGAACTTAGTTTTATATTAAAATTAATAAGTAAATAAGAAAAGTGTTACATTTTTTTTATAAAATAATATAGTAAAATTTATATATATATATATATATATATATATATATTTATATATATATATATATATATTTATATATATATATATATATATATTATATATATATATATATTTATATATATATATATTTATATATATATATATCCCACTGATGATGGTGATAGGCCTTCTCTAAATTGAAGTGTCGTCCACCGAAGAGTATAGTCACTCACGCTCAACCTAGAGCGTGAGTGATGGACTATTATAGAGCGTGTTCAATTCACTTAGCATAATTTAATGCAATTAACAATTTCGTTAATACCGGCACCGGGCTTGAACTCGGTATCATTTATGGATTTCAGATATCGGTCTAGGTTTAATTTTGCTTTACCTTTTCATTGAACATGTATTTTTTACGATGTTTGTTATCAGAGTGGTGAGGCAAAATCGGACAGAATGCGGAAAGGCAAGCACCTTCATTGGGGAATTTATCTAGAAGCATAGTTCCTCTTCGTGACTTTAATTTTTTCAGATTCTGACGAAGCTAAAAGTTGTATGCCTTTTATGAAATTAAGGTTTAATGAAATCCATTATAATCTTCGATACGGAATCATTCTCAAGCGTGTCAGTAAACTAGAATTGAATGCCTATCACGTGTAATAAGGTAACCGCTTTCTTTTACTGATACTAAGGAACACAGCGGCGCTAAACTGTTATCTTGTCTCTATCAAAGTTTGATCGAGTAAACCTTTTGGATGCAGACCAATTACAATAAAAATAGTTAAAAATTATGCATAAATTACATGCTTGCTATACCTGTTTACCCCATTCTAAATTAAAGATGTGAGAGCTTATTAATATTGATTACATAATAATAATATGTAAATTTTAGTAAAGGTAATCACCTAAATTTAGTATTTTAGGATATAAAGCGAATCAAACATGTATTTTCTTCTTCCGATAACTACTTTACTTCTTTTAAGTAGTTCTATAAAGCTGTCACAAATTTAAAACAACTACTTACCAATTTTTTTGGGTTTTTAATAATTATCGTTAGTTTGAAAACGTTTTAAAATATCTAATGATCTGGTGATCACCAAATAAGGCACAAAAGATTCGTACTTGCACGGATCTGCTAATAATCGAATGGATTAGATTTTAAGGACATTACAGGTTTTACAGAAGTAATTACGTACCTATATCTGCTTAGTTTTGACAGCTACACTAGAGTTGGTTTCTAGCTGAAGTATGAATGGGTTACCTCGACCGGGGTAGGACCACGCTCTTAAAGAGTATCAGCGTAAAATAGCACCATAATGCTACTGTGTGTATGTTTCGTCTGGTGAGTGTAGGGAGACCTTTATAACTGGTGACATGGGATTCCATCTCAGTCTTCAACAGTGAGAACGCATCTGCATTATGATTCCTTGTCAAGGATGAATGTAGATGTCATGAGATCATGTCATTGCAATCAGGTGCACTGTGTGTTCCTTTGTTAATCTCATTATAATAATAAAAAAATAGTATGCCTCCGTACTTTTTTTCATTAATTAAATTGGCCATCAGTGATGAATTGCTGCTGTGGTGATCTGCTGGTGTGGCAATCTCAGAAAGAGTTGGTGGCGTAGGCTGCAGAGCATCTCTTATCCGCTCTTAGCCGGTTCCCAGTGACGTCAATTCAATATATTTTTTTAATTTTTTTAAGTGAATAAAGTATTCGTAACGTCGACACATGGTGCAGTGAAGTGGAAGAGGTTTTCAGAGTAAACCATTTTGACGATAAGGAATGCCTTGCTTGAGTCAGTAATGGCTTGAAAGTGGAAGCATCCACTTGTCCAATGAATAGGTATCGTCTGTTCATGGTTAAATTTGAAGCATTGTGCCCATGCTACATCGACGCTGCGAATATTCTTTATAATGTATTGCGTACCGAGTCCAAAATATTCTCTTCTAACATTCGGATATAATACTAACACCGACGCCTTTATCTTCTTTGTTGACGTTGACGAGTCTTATTTTATTTGATGTGGTATTAGAAATTAACACAAGTGGTTATCTCTATTACCTTAAGGATGTGCAGTTTCCTTACTAAAGAAGTTGAATATTTCTAAGCCAAGGTCTCGTTAGACCAAATGAATATAAGATCGTGGCATGAGAGGAATCGGGCATCAGTTTCTTATATTAGCCAGTCATTAGTTATTAGTAAATCAGTATGTATTAAGTTAAACGTTATTAAAACTGATTGCATTGATCCCTTTTTAAAAGTTCGTATTCCGCCTGATTTTAATAAAGTTGTTGCTTACCCTCTTATTTTGACACATTTTAATATTATTTTTAGATATGGGTGTAGTATGGATTAGCGTTCAGGTGTTATAGGTATGGGTATAACCATTGCTTATATCGTGCCTCTGTGCTATTATATTCGTACATGAGTTTAAGTTGCATGTTATAATACGCTGGGCTGTATTAAAAAACTTTTTTCGAAGTGAAGTACATGTAATATGTGTATATTAATAAAGTGTATAATAAATTATTTATATACCATTTGATATTTTTCGTCTGAGAGAAGTTGAAAATCAATTGATTAAAGTCGAACATTCAATAGAAGACAAAGTTACTGTCGATGCTCGAAACTTAAATTAAGATACCGAGAACAAATGTTGGACCATTGTTTATATGTATTATTGTTTATTTATATTCGTGATTATTTATATAGAAATTAAATTCATAAATTGTAATATTTTTCTCTATCAATGTGCTATGAGCCGTTTCCAAAGACTTTGTGACGTCGTGAACCTTTGAGTCTAAATAGGGAGCAACAGTTCGGCTTAACACTTCAATCGCATCAAAAGAAGACCTAAACCGAAACGCATCCCCGGCGACCCGAACGACACTATCACCAAGAAGGAAGTCAAAGTTAGACACACACACTTTTTCTTTTACTTTGTTGCGTATAAACACTTTGTAAAATATAACTTTTAGATGGTGATCGGGAAGCCCTCAATTCTCACGACTCCCGAATTACATCTAAGGGAGATGGGAGTGGCTGAAAACCAGCGCTGCATGGGACTATAATCCTGTGTCAGCAAAAGATCCGTTTGCCAAAGGGAATAATATTGTTTATGTAAATTTGTTTATTTTTTCTATGGCAATAAACTGGTTTATTCCCCCTCATGCCCTTTTTTTGGTCTGTGAACAAATAAATGGGGCCCAAATCTGGAGAATAGAGAGGGTGTGGAAGCAATTGGAAGTATAATACGTGCAATTACGCCATAATAACGAAGATTTGTTACACGGTGCATTGTCTTGTTGAAAGATCACATATAACCGCTTTTGGGCGACCAGGGCATGGCTCATCAACCGTGTTCCTACGACCACGTTTAAATTCTGCAAACTACTATATAATGGTCGATTTTCCTGCTACAGAATTCAGATAACATTTATCAAGCCTCGCTTTTGTCTATCAAAAAGCAATGTTTTATCAACATACGAAAGTTTTTTTCCCATTGTTTTTAAAATAAAAAAGTTACTTCTAGAAAAACTGTAACTTTTGAATTAAACGTTGGATCGTCATTTACAGCTTTTTCTGAAGGCTAGTATTTACTATAATATATTTATATATAAACTATATAAATTTATCTCTATTTGTGGCGCCATCTGTGTGCCAGACCGGAAATTTATCAGACGACGACATACGTAATAACTCCTTATTTAGGACGAATTTGGGTGTCATGGGTCAAAGGAATTAAAGATAAAAAATATATTAAAAATACATACAATTTGATAAATACAATGTATCCAAACCAAGTCGATACAAACTTGGTACATAAATAAATATATAAATACATACACCTAAACATATTCATATATCCACTATTATTTTATTAATATTTAATACTTAAATAATTATAACTTTTTTTATAAAGATATTGTTTCTTAACTAAAATACATTTTCAAAATACACTCCTATTATATCAAACCCTAACCTCTATTACAAACCGGGAAGCATGTCGGATCCCTTAATGCTCCTTAGTTTCTCTCCCATTACAGTTCTCGAATGAGTTTCTCTCGGATACAGGTTACGTCGCTACGGGGTCTTAATTGTAGCTCTTAAAGATTAAGCTTATTTGTATTATGCATTACTCTAGATGGACTCGTCCGTGACACATAGCTTTGCAGAGTTTCGACTATGAAATTTTCTTTAAATTTACAAGTACATACTTTGCATTGACATCAACGAAAAGTCCTCTGGGTCAAATATTACGATACTCTTTATTGATACCGATTGAAATTAAAACACGCCCGCTAATTTAGGATGGATCTTTGAACTTTAAAAAGTAAATAACGTGAAAAATTTATAATCTCAGTTTTTGGGTCTTTAACATATCATATAGACTAGACTTTGAATGAATTCTTATTTCATGTTTTCTTACAAGAATAAATGTTATAAAAAATATGTTGAAAATAAGTTGGCCAAGATGCTTTGAACGATGCGCAAACTGGAAACTAATCTCTGATTTAAATATTTTTTTTGCTTTATAACCTTTTTAAATGACCATTTATCTCGATATTTGCAATCTGTGCATATACCTGGTGCGGCGCGATCCATTATGAAACCCGGGTATCGTATAAAGCTTAGCATTTGTATGGTTTATTTACGCTTTGAATTTATTTAATTTATAGGACAACTTCAAAATCTTGCACTGACGGTCTTATAAATGGTATGTTATATGTTGAAATAAATTTTCACAAAATATTTTTTTATAATAAGAGGCAACGAAACATGAACTCTCGTTTCATCATTCGTCATCACCGTTTCAGCCCATTACTAGTCCACTGCTGATCATAGGCCGCACCCTGCTGCATATGTCCTCACTCCATCTAGTGAGGGCTGTCCTACACTGCGATAGCCAATATGAGGTTGCCACTAAGGAATCTGTCTCTTCCCATTCCCCCCTATCGGTTATTGGTTCTACGAGCTATATGGTCGACCCATTGCCATTTCAGCTTATTAGTATTTTAAACTATTTCAGTCAAGCATTTATTCAATCTATTTTTATTTTTGCCTTTTTATTGCAGTCAATAAATAATGATTACAATAAGTTTTTTATTTTTCATAATTATGCTTTTTATTCGATTGCGCGTAGAAACTCACAGATCCGTAGGTTATCATTGGAAACACGCACTGGTTTAAGACTGAGGTTTTTTAAGCGTTGAGGTATATATTCGACAAGTAGATTTTTTTACAGTATTATAGTTGGCAAACAAGCAAACAGCTTACTTGAACGATCACGCGTAGAAACTCATAGATCCGTAGGTCATCACTGGAAACGCGTACTGGCTTAAGACTGAGGCTTTTTAAGCATTAAAGTATTTTTGAAAAAAGAATGTTGCTCATGAATATTCAGTTACTCGCAGACAAGTCGCAGTTGCGCTGTCGGCCTTTATGACAGGTGTAGGCTGTTTTGTTGAAGATCCCTAAGTTGCGTCGATTAGAAAATACCGCTGGTGACTGCTGGTTCCACAGAGTAGTTGTGCCTGGTAGTAAATTACGCGTAAAACGCACAGTCGTGAATTGTCAACCATCGATATGGTGATACTGAAAATTTTATTTTTTACTTGATAATAGATATTTAAACTCAGCGGCTGGAACATTCCCCTTGGTGTATTCGGAAAAAATATAGATGCAACATCTCTTTGCAATCCCAGTGATCCAAAGCCAATCGAAAAGTATCTGGTCGCCAACGATTCAAACCGCTCTTCCTTGAATGCGTTCAAATAGATGCTGGTAATGGGGTGCCGCGGCCCATTAATATCAACTTTCTAATTCCTATTACTCAAATAAGAAGTAATAAAAATCTATGGGTGCACTTTTTATGCTATAATGATATAATATTCAAAAATAAAACAATCTATTTTTTCTTACTTAGACAGGTAATTAACTAATCTTTATCATAGAAACAGTATAACTACAAAAACTTAGTAGAACCATGGAACACTGCGTTACACACCACGCGAAAAACAAACATATATGTAGCTTAAGATATATTACGAATGATGAGAATCTTTACTAGGCTAGAATATACTTTTCCTTTAATCCCTTATCAAATTACTTGGATAAGTAACACGTGTCTCCGACAGGTGATCGATTACCGACATGTGTCAATATATTCGGAGAGCGCAACGTAATATAAGCAACTAATGTACTAAGGTTAACGGAAACTATATAAAGAAAATATTTTTATTACTTATTCTGTGATATATTTTGGTCCCAAATATAAAAAGTAAATCTTGGAAATATTCCTGATCTTCGGACTTAAAAAATATATTTAAGAAAATCGATTATTATAATTTGTACGTTGTCCCTAATGTATGGTAAATTATTTGATTATATATATATATATAATTGTAATTTGGATAAAACACGTTAGTGTTCTAACAATAACATAGACAGAAAACAAAAAATGGGTTTATTATTACAGTCGAAGTAAAGTACCATTAAATGTAATACAATCTCTTTATTAACTTCGTTGTAACGAAAAACTCCCAATAGTATTGACTTTATTTGATTGGTTGGTTTATTTTTAGACCTATTCATTGATATACTCTTTATAAAACAACATCCGTCTTCTATAACTAAGAATTTTAACACAATAAGTCATAATTTACACGTTGATTAATATTTATTTTCGGCATTGGTGTTTTTTCGAATTACAAAACTACCCAACAAAATCTTTGAACTGTGGAAATTTCTAAAAAAAACCACCTGAGTTGATAAATAATTGTGTTGCCTTTGTTAATTATAGTACCTCATACAAAAGTACTGTTGGTAATAAAATAAGCATATCGAAAACACTTTGGGCAAGATCCAATTTAACCCTACGAAGACACAAGTTTTCGCATTTACCGCTAAAAAGAATCCCTTTGTCGCATATTCCTAATTTTGAAAACATTCAGCTTGCTACTTCAGCTAGTATTGGCGTCGACATATCGAGTGACTTTCAGTTACACGGTCACTTGGAGGGTAAGGCCAAATTGGCCTCTAAAAAACTGGACGTCCTTAATAGAGCAAGACTGTATTTCATGTCGGCCCACTGTGTGCAGCTTTACAAACATGTTCGGCCTTACATGGAATACTGTTCTCAACTCAATAGATGTGTCTATGCATTTTTTATCGAATTTACCATGGGGAGTGTTTCGCGGAGTTATTTAGATAAAATCCAGCTGCTGAGCTTAGAAATCAAACATTACTACAGAATTCAAAATTTAATCCCCTTCATCTCGATTTTTGACAATCCGTCACAGTGCGCATTACGTGAAATTTTCAGCCACAACTAATCTGTGGAATCAGCTGTCGCCAGCGCTATTTCCGACTTAGGGACCTTCAAGAAAAGAACCTATACCTTTCGATAAAGGCAAGCAGCGCTGTCTGCAATCTGCGACTTCTCTAGTGTTGATGCTGTTCATTGGCGGCGGTAATCACTTACCGTCAGATGAGATGCTCGTTCGCCACCTATTAGGTATCATCTAAAAAAACTTTATCTAGTATAATACTTAAACTGACGATGTTACTAATGTATTATATGTACACAAAATTAAAAATTATCGTGAAGTTTGGTTGTTTACTTTCTGCCTTTTAACAGCACTGTAACAAATACTCTCCATAACGAAATTAATAATTTGGTCCTTTGAGAAACGTTATAAGAAGTTAACACTGTATTTGAATGGTTGTGATTTGTTAATTTTAATTTTAATTCCCCGAAAGATGCGAGGACAAATAAACGAAAGTACTCGTAGCTTTCTGTTTAGAATTTTAAACAGCCTTCTCGTTGATTACACTTCTTATTGTTTATAGAACTAATTGCAGTAGGGACTTTAATGAACGAAGATGTTTGTTGTTTTTCTATTTTGTTCAACCTTGTTTTTATCATCACAATCGTCAAAAACGCCCTGAAGTACATAGTTTAATAACTGCACTAAAATTATTATAACTTTTTTAGCTTCTAAACAAAAGTAGCCGATAAAATGATTACCGAATTATTTAAAAATTATCTGATGATTGTAAAATTCCTTATATGTCGAATAAATGTTATATCTTAAATAGATGATTAAAAAACCGGCACTCAATAATCTAACTTGTCTATCAATATATATATATATATATATATATATATATATATATATATTTATATATAGTGTGCTAAATATGCTATGCTATATGCTATGCCCCTTTGTAGTACTTTAATCTCTTTTATTAGTATAAGTTATAATGAAAAGAAAAATAAAATATTCGTTTGTCAAAAGTGTTTACGTTCAAAACTAGGCTAAACTTAAATGAATTTAGTTACTGTAATTTCTAGTTGTAGAAGTGGGGTATTGGATAGTGTATCCAATACCCCACTTCTACAACTAGAAATCTACAATCTATAACTCGTGTGAGTGGAAATTTTATTAATCAATCATTTATATTGGATACGTGTTGTTTATAAAAAAATATTGCGATTGAGACATTCGTAAAAATATGGCTGGTATAAATCTTAACCAGGTTTTTAGTAATTAAGTAAAAATAAGGTTATTATATTTTATAATATATCTATTGTACCTGATTTATCATTCTGATAACAAACTGGAGCCGTCACCGTAGTTAAAACTGAAATACGAAAGGCTTAAACTTTTTTTTTTAATATTAAAACAATAAACGAGCACATAACTCACAGCGATGCAATGTGGTTCTACAACTCTTTTCTTTGTCTTTTTAATCTTCTTTTCACTGGTTTTGAATTAAAAATGTGTTCACAAAAAAAATTAACTCGTGTACTATTTCATGTAATTTTTCGTTACCTTCATATTTTATTTTCCATATTATATGGAGTAAATTGACAAATGGTTCTTGCAATGAACAACGAAATGCCGCAGGCAGAAGAAAAGTTTTCGAGGGTGTGACTGAAACAAATTGAAGAAATTCAATTTGTAGCGAAGCTGTAATTGAATAAGAAATGTAATAAGTCTGATTGTTATCCGATATATTTCCAAGATCCGAGATATTCCAAAATATAAGCCCTTTTGGCTTCACCTGGATTATTCTGTTATCTTAATTTAATATGTAACTCATTAAATTTCTACTTTCAAGAAGTCGGTTTATTACGTTATTGGCAAGTGTCTATGAAATTCTGGTATATAGTATGTACATCATGTATATAAATATTATCTATTATGTTTTCCTAAAACCCCTGAAGTGTATTTTTTATTAAATTAAAGGTAGCCATCGAGCACACAGTTCACCTGATGGTAAGTGATTCTTGCGGCCCATGGTATACATTCATCCTTGACAAGGAATCATGATGCAGATGCATTGTCACCCTTGAGGACTGAGATGGAATGCCTTGTCACCAGTAATCGTCTCCGAATCTCTACACTCACCAGACGGAACACAGCAGTATTATACTGCTATTTTACGCTGGTATTCTGTGAGCGTGCGGTCCTACCCTGGTCGAGCTGACAAATTCATTCTGCAGGTATAAACAAACTGCAGTGTAGCTTTATCACTATTAAAATAATGTAACCCCGAACAAAGACTGTATGGTTGTTTCAAATACTAGCGCGATTTGGGATTATATTTTGTACTAAATATAATGATTGGTATATATATATATATATATATATATATTATATATATATATATATATATATATATATATATTATATATATATATATATATATATATATATATATATATATATATAGTGTGCTAAATATGCTATGCCCCTTTGTAGTACTTTAATCTCTTTTATTAGTATAAGTTATAATGAAAAGAAAAATAAAATATTCGTTTGTCAAAAGTGTTTACGTTCAAAACTAGGCTAAACTTAAATGAATTTAGTTACTGTAATTTCTAGTTGTAGAAGTGGGGTATTGATAGTGTATCCAATACCCCACTTCTACAACTAGAAATCTACAATCTATAACTCGTGTGAGTGGAAATTTTATTAATCAATCATTTATATTGGATACGTGTTGCTTATAAAAAATATTGCGATTGAGACATTCGTAAAATATGGCTGGTATAAATCTTAACCAGGTTTTAGTAATTAAGTAAAAATAAGGTTATTATATTTTATAATATATCTATTGTACCTGATTTATCATTCTGATAACAAACTGGAGCCGTCACCGTAGTTAAAACTGAAATACGAAAGGCTTAAACTTTTTTTTTTAATATTAAAACAACAAACGAGCACATAACTCACAGCGATGCAATGTGGTTCTACAACTCTTTTCTTTGTCTTTTTAATCTTCTTTTCACTGGTTTTAAATTAAAAATGTGTTCACAAAAAAAATTAACTCGTGTACTATTTCATGTAATTTTTCGTTACCTTCATATTTTATTTTCCATATTATATGGAGTAAATTGACAAATGGTTCTTGCAATGAACAACGAAATGCCGCAGGCAGAAGAAAAGTTTTCGAGGGTGTGACTGAAACAAATTGAAGAAATTCAATTTGTAGCGAAGCTGTAATTGAATAAGAAATGTAATAAGTCTGATTGTTATCCGATATATTTCCAAGATCCGAGATATTCCAAAATATAAGCCCTTTTGGCTTCACCTGGATTATTCTGTTATCTTAATTTAATATGTAACTCATTAAATTTCTACTTTCAAGAAGTCGGTTTATTACGTTATTGGCAAGTGTCTATGAAATTCTGGTATATAGTATGTACATCATGTATATAAATATTATCTATTATGATTTCCTAAAACCCCTGAAGTGTATTTTTTATTACATTAAAGGTAGCCATCGAGTACACAGTTCACCTGATGGTAAGTGATTCTTGCGGCCCATGGTATCTACATTCATCCTTGACAAGGAATCATGATGCAGATGCATTGTCACCCTTGAGGACTGAGATGGAATGCCTTGTCACCAGTAATTGTCTCCGAATCTCTACACTCACCAGACGGAACACAGCAGTATTATACTGCTATTTTACGCTGGTATTCTGTGAGCGTGCGGTCCTACCCTGGTCGAGCTGACAAATTCATTCTGCAGGTATAAACAAACTGCAGTGTAGCTTTACCACTATTAAAATAATGTAACCCCGAACAAAGACTGTATGGTTGTTTCAAATACTAGCGCGATTTGGGATTATATTTTGTACTAAATATAATGATTGGTGTTTATATCGTTATTAGTCGGTAAAAAAAATTGTCTATAGTTTTGTAAAACATACCAATTAAAATAGCTAAAAAAGTTATACATATTAATTAATTCTGCATTAAATGTTATTCACATATACACTTATGTTTATAAATAAATAGCAAAATAAAAAACAACAAAATAGCACACTAACATTTCATATGACAATATCCGAGCGTCGTATAGGAACTGCATATTTGTACTAATGAACAGGAACAGAGTAATTTAAGTATATAGATACTGAAAAACCACAGCTTTATTAAAGTCAATTTCGAGTCAGTAGTTGATTTCACGCGGAGGGGTAACAGTCAAAGCCGACACTCATCTTGGGATGGGATTTCTTGAGCTGATTTCCCATAAACAAAGGTTTCCGCTGAGTACCCTAAGCGCTCGGCCACCTTTTAACTCCATGCAGCCGCGAAAGCCTACAGTAACAGTGGCATCTAGGGCTTATGGCCACACAAAAAGAAAAAAATCCAGTTCCAGTTCTGAAAAGTTCTAGTTCAACTGTGAAAGTAATAATAGCAATCTTGAAGAACACCTTTTATCATCGTCTAGCTGGCGACCATAAGTTTTTGGTCATCCGCCCGAAAAAAGGAAAAAAGTCCTCATATTGGCATCCTCTCTGATTACACCTACATAGTAAGTTTGCAGTTACAAGGTAATCCATAAACTCAATCAAATAAAAATGTTTTTTTTTCTAGACATAAATTATGGGACATCCTTCGGGCCTTAAGGTACCATGGTGGACACGCTATTGCAGTAATTCCTAGGTTTCGTGTTTAGTAAAAAAGAAATATATTAATGTTCGAATTACGAATTTTTAATTTTTAATTTAAATTTAATATCTCAAACGTCAACATCAACGTGTGTAAATTCGAATAACATTTCATAATGTGTATCTTAACGTTTAAGAAATAGTGCAAGATTTAGTGTCTTATGATAAATTAATAATATAAATACTGAAACAGAACCTTTCCTCAGCAACACTATAGAATCCTCCGAAAAAACTTGACGTTGTCAAGAAGCTAGGTTGGTAGTTTGATAGACTAATATATACATATACTAATCATGTTTTTTAAAAATGCCAACTTTGCTATAGAACTAATATTCGTGCTTACCACTCTTTAATTAATTCGCAGTCCGTACTAAACCATTTAACACATTTTATTATTTCTTTATAAATATGTTCTTTTCGATAAAAATAAATGGTAAAATGAATCCAGATCAATTCATTTTTCATTTTAAAATATCTACGTAAGGAAAGCCTTCAAATTATCATTCACCTACTTGTCTTATTGAAGACAATTTTTCTTAAAGTCAGAGCTGAATTATACTTTTGAAATCCAAGCACAGTGGCTCAGCCCGTGGGGAGATTTATTAATGAGTCTAAGATTTCCTCGACGTTTACAAATGTTTCTTTTTATTAACCTTTTACAAGGCTTATTTAATAGTGGAAATACAAATCATATTTATGTAAAATATACAAGTACAGTTTAAGAAACAAGACGATCTAGACACCTTGCGTTGTTTGGGAGTAAACATGTTACGAAGTTGCATCTACTGGCCATTGCCAGATGACATCAACTGCGTAGGTTATAGTGTAGTGCCGTCATCTTGAATGCAACCAAAGAGGTACTCGTCTTTTATAGTATCTTTGGTAGTAGTATATAGCCCGATGGTTTAGGCTACGGACTACGAAACTTAAGGTCGTAGGTTCCAATCCGCCATTCAACAATTGTCGTGAACCATTTCTTAGCACAAGTATTTACACTTAATTGAAATGGTTAATAATAATAATATGCGATGCATAAATATTGTACCTCAGCTAGAAATCGAATTCTGTACTCGCGACATGGGGCTAAAATTCTGACTTATACTCCACGCGGCCGTCACAACCTTCCTGGTTGTGGCGTAAACTAGTGGTGAATTCTCTTTCACGAACAAAACCGTGAAATAGAAAGTTTTGATGTACTGATGGGACGTAATTATTAGGATTTGTACTCGTTTATGCCACAAATATGTATAATTAAACATCGAAACTGAACTCAGTCACTAAATCACATCCTCAAAACTTTAATGAAAGGAACAAAATTAATTAAAACGAAAAAAAAAAATCTCTTCTGACATCATTAGTACGAATGTGACCTAGAATTCTCATTTCTTTAATCACCATTTGCAAGTTTTTTTTTTTATTATTTCTCGCTGGCTTAGCAAAAAGTTTCATCTTAAGGTAGCGGAACATTAATCAACATCAATTAAAGGGGCTCTCCTCTTTTTGAGAATGATTAATTCCCTCATCACGGTAGGTCATTACGGGTATAATCTTACCTATAATAAAATTACCAATTAATTCAGGTAATTTCACTACTTTCGGTAGGGATGAAATTGTTTAAGAAATCTGTATCATAAAATTTATAAAGATTTTTAAAAGAATTTAACTTAGTTTTATGTAGAATATAATTATGAAACAAAAAAAGCTGTCACATCTTTTCTCGATTAAATTATCAAATGATAGGATGTGCTATTACTCATAGTAAAAAGGGTGTAGAAGTGGCTTGAACGAGGAGAGCCCGCCCTCACAGAATACCAGTGTGAAATAGCCGCCTGACCCTGATGATGTTTCATATGCAAAGTATAGAAAACTGGAGACCCCATTAACGGTATCGTGGTATTCTATCAAAAGGCTGCCACCACCACGCTTGATCTGGACTTACTTGGCGATTATACTATTCGCACAAGGCGATTATTTCAGACTCAAATGGCATTATTATGTAATCATACTGTAGTTATTTTGAAAAACTACCACTGGTTCACTCGACTCTCTAGGCAGTCTATTGACGTTCATTTCCGATACTTAGACGAAAGTTTTGAAGTGTTCCTTTTTCTTAAATAACAAAAAAATATATTTCAGTTATTACTCTGTTATAATAATATTTCATAAATGCATGACAATCTTAGTGTAAAATCACAACTTCCCCTATTTTACCCCGTTATTGTACCCTAAAGAGTAATTCAAACTTAGTTAAATGTTGTAAGTTTTGATGAATTTCCAAGGGTTTTTTAAAAAAAACCTTATTTCTAGACTTAACTGGCATAATAATTCTGCCTTTCCTGCTAAATTTAATC
This sequence comes from Teinopalpus imperialis, assembly GCA_029286865.1. Lineage (NCBI taxonomy): Eukaryota > Metazoa > Arthropoda > Insecta > Lepidoptera > Papilionidae > Teinopalpus > Teinopalpus imperialis. The sequence continues at coordinate 8,148,216 of JAGSMU010000008.1, read as the reverse complement.
ATAAATAAAAAAAAACCAAATCCACCCAAATCCATTCAAGTTATTTGTTAACTTTACTTGTCAGCCAGATATTCAGGGTAAAAATGAAAACACAATTAAGTCTATTAAATACAATCTTTTTTATAATAAATACGCTTTTCCCCATGTAGTAATTGTATTTTTATTGTGTTAAATTGTAACCATATAGCGTTCCATACAAGTCACTAGAAGAATTAGTTTGTGTTTAGATTTAGTTGTATAGAGGAAAATAATTCGTTACTTAATTTTTCTAAGCAGCAGTTAAATAAAATTATCTTTTAGAGGGATGTAACTGATTGAGTATTCATTAAATGAACAATTGTTTAAATGTAAATTTACGCAACAGATATGCTTATATATAATAAATTGACTATGAAAACAAATGTGTTCTTTATTCCATTCATAAGACGCAACCTAATCATTATATGGCAGCGATAAAGTGCAATAAGGCTATCAAAATGCAAGCATCCAATAATAGACATATATGCAAGCAATCGTACACTTTTTCTCTTAATATCGTTTATAATCATGTCAAAGTTTTGTTACTTCAAACATTTAACAATAGCATCGTTTTTGTTTTTGATTCTCAATATTTAAAATAGTTTTGTTTGATAATGGTGTTTCTATACATACTACATTTCGATGTTAACATTTGGTTTGTAACAGTTAAGAATTATTTTCTATGTTAAATAGGCCCCGTCGAATATCAGATGTCCGAAATACGTATAAATAGTACATATGAAACGAAAACTTATAATTTGTACATTTGAACATATATTGGCCTACAACCAGAATAAAAATTATAAGTTGCAACTTGAATAAAAACTCGTAGTCGCGAGATATTTATAATAAAATACAGAAATATAAAAGGAAAATTATAATATTAAAACTCCATTCATCTTTTAATTAAAGCAACGAAAATAATTCCAAGCGTTCTGGACTTATAGACGCCTTTCCATGTGCCTAAACACTTTATACAAAGCAACTGAAGCGAGTAAAAAGGGAATTAAGCAAAGTGCTGTAAAGTGTGTCTAGAACAATCGCAGCAGTTTCGAATATTGCTTTATGTTTCTTTGTCTAGTCGCTTTAGATCTTTTGTCAACTTATTGATCTGTACATAGTTCTACAGTATTTGCATCAATTTTCTTAGTACAATCACTAATCTCAGCAACTATAAAAATCTTTTTCACTTAGACGCATCCTTTATCCTACAGTAGACAGCTTAAGGACGATTAAGACGATAAATAATCTGTGAAGCGTTTGTTTCAAAATTATTCACTTGAATACTCAAAGTGGTAAATTTTCTAGTCTTTATGTATTGACAGGACAACAGAAACATATATGGCACTATATTTACTTTACTTACTGATAACACGAATGATTTAGATACTGACGCATGAATTTTTTATTTTTGTAATTCATAACCAACGAATGAGATGATTAATGAACACTTCCATATTTGTAAAATATTAACTTTAGCACAGCATATTAATTTTCAGTTTACATTATTCAAGAAATTTACTTTTAAAGTAGGGGTAGAGTTATTTTTTTGAAATCCAACCGGTGAGTTAATGCGTGGGGCGATTTATTAATGACTAAGGGTTGCTCCATAAAATGTTTATATTCTTGATAATCTTTTACAAGTCTACTTTAATATTACGAATATAAATCATATGTTCTATTTTACGTGTATATTTATGACGATATATGTCTGCAAATATTTATAATTAACTATGAAGACTTTATGAGAATCTACGATCATATCCGGATTGAATCTAGTTTGACAATCATTTTACCACAACTAGATCTAGAGAAAATGAATTAAATGTGCTTTCTGAGAAACTATAGAATTAAATAAATAACTTTTTTTTTAAATCAAAATATATATAAAAATTATGATGACGGGAACAAATAACTTTATAAACGAAACTGCGTCTTTAATGATAAAATTAATATATCGAACATGTTTCAAATTTTTAACAACCTCAATTATTTCCGTTCTTTAAACGCATCTAAAGTATGTAATAAATATTTATTTATTTATTGTATTCATATATATATATATATATATATATATAAATATATATATATGTAGAGTAACTATTATTTTTGCCATTTTTATATTATATGTACACCACCCTAGCTTCTCAATACCACTCTCTGGTCAACTGGAAGAAAATGCATTAAGTCCGCATATGTAATTTACTTTGTGCAGGAAGTTTAAAATAATCATAATTATAAAGTACAATACATTACAAAACATACAATAGGGCAATTATCGTTATGGTAATCACGGTGCCGGCGAACGTGTAAAGCCAATTTTACATTGTTCGTCTAATGCGGCCGTACACTTCCAGGTCGTAAAATTTGAAATGAGTAAAATTCGCGCAATAGGAACCTAACTAGAAGAAATATTAAAGAAACCAATCTCGCTCCACAAAGGCGTTTAGGCCAACCTTGACTGCACGGCACCGACAAGCGCGCCTTCAAGTAGTTCGGGAGCATCTTAATTGGAGCATTGAGAAATGGGAATTAGTATTGTTCACTGATGAATGTCGAATGTGTCTCCGTGACACTGGGAGAGGCAGGATCTACAGGTGTCCTGGTGAACGACTTGCGCTGTGCGGTGGCATATTGTGGGCTGGTATTCGTTAGAGGGAAAAACTGTTTTTGTGCCTGCCCCTACGTTCATGAATGAATTGAAGGCGGTGTTGTTAGAGGAGTGGGATCGTATTTCATAAAATACTAGTAAGATCAATCAAGAAACGAATACGAGCCGTGATTAATGCTAGGGTAGCAATATCAAATTTTGATCCAATCTTTTTTTTATGATTTTTCAACAGATTTTATTTTATTTTTAAAACATAGTTCAAGTCATCTTCCTAAATTCCCATTTTTCCTACATTTTGTTCAAGATAGTATTTTTTTATAGTCCGAAATAAAGTTAGACAATAATGGTACAAATTTAAAGTTGACGTCTGAAGTTTATATAATAATAAATATTTTTTTACAAAAAAGAAACATATTTTTGAAAAAACACGTATATTTATATATAGGTTTAATCGATTCAGTTGCTCCCAGCAGGATTTTAAATGAGCGCTTTTCGTGAAGTTGCTCACCATGAATAGCCAGACAGATTTAGATTGATCTTCCATCAGCCGGACACTAAAGCCTCGTAGGTTAGCTACCGGGGCATCGTGCAGGTGAGCTTAATGTATGGAGATAAATTTGCATATCTCTTACATCAATAAAATCATAATCCTTATGTATAGATTCTTCTTAGAGGGCTACATTGAAAATGAAAAAAATACAAAAATAACATAATTTAAAATATTTGATAGAAAATTTTCTTTTTTCTAATCGTCAATAATCAATGATCTCCTTCTCTGCTCGTCTTCTGATCTAAAATATCATTTGCTTATGAAAGTATCCATACTTTCATTTCAGCAAAGTAGATTTTACATTTTTGCTTTGATATTATGTAGAAATGTCTGACCTCGTTCGCTGTGTAATGTGAAAAGTATTCATAAACAATACGAACGTTGCAACATACATTATATATATGTTGCGTATTATCACGCAAATAACAATTCATATAAATATACAATTTATACAAACGTACATGTCGTTATTCACTGCTTCACAATTATTATCATGAAAACACTCAGCCGACTTGTCACGCTGTAACTAAATCCTGGCCATACTATAAATCAATTAGCTTTATAGGTAAAGGACACAAATGTGTTTTGGGAGATACTGAAATAAATTTGGAACCTTATTATGCCTATACTGGTCATATGCAAGGTATGTCGTAAATAAGTAGTAACCTTTTAGCTACTGTAAGTCGACAGTCGTGTATAGTCGATTTGAAAATGTACTTTAGTAACCCGCATAACATACGCGTAACGAAAGTTGATCCGTACCATATGTATGCAAGCATACATGTCTCGAGGTTAGTCATTGATCATAGAGCATTTGAATCTTCATTTTACATGTGTTGTGTTTAGTCACAGAGTTTTTTTTTATTACTCCGTTGAGAGTAACAAAAGGGCATACATTTCACTTGATGGTAGTGATTGCTACAGCCTATGACATCTACATTGACCCTTGAAAAGGAATCATTCAGATGCGTTCACTCATGAGGATTAAGGAGAAAATACCTCATCATTGATAAAGGTCTGCGAATCCTGGTGGTCCTACCCCGGTAAAACTGACTCTTTCATTCTACAGCTAGAAACAAACTGAGCGTAGCTCTACCACTGCCAAAAATCATCATAACAAAAATCAACAACCTACGATCATTTCACAATCAACCATTATCATATCAGATTCATCGAGCATCTGTACTACATGTGTATAAACTATAGTGTGGCCTCATAGACACATTTATGGCTCCCCATTAAACACCGTGATCAATGAACAAACTAGATTATAATAAATAAATATTTAAGAGATAGTAATTTAAACTCATTTGCAAGCGTCAGTCCTAAGTTGTTCTGAGTTTTAAATATGCATCGAGTTACTTGCAAAAGTCAACGATATAATTGAATGCTATATTGATATATGACTCTATTCTTAATATATAAGGTTAAAAAGAATGATTTGATTTGACTATCTATTATTCAATTATTCAGCTCTTAAGCATAATACTTCTCAACTCACGTGACCACATTTTTGAATTCTATTTGAATTTATGCAGTTAATAAATGAGTACGAGTAAATACTTCGCAATGCGAGCATTTCATTAGTTTTTAAATCCAAGAATCGGGTGTACTCACCCGCATTGGACGATCCATGTACAAATAACTTTTTGATTTTCATTCTCTGCAACCGTGATTACCACGGCACTGAGAAAGTCACGTATATTCATGTGGCTTTCTCAAATTGTTAATATTTTTCACGTTATAACGGTAATGTGTTTCATAAGTAACATTACTGCTGAGTCTATCCAAATCTTTACAAAATATGTACATATGTAAATGTGAAAGTACAGTGGTAGTTTTGTTTACAACATTAATTGTACCTTTTATTTAGTTCAATAGCTTTGGATTGAAAAATCCTGTAACATTCTAAGTATACATAACAGTTCTAGAACATTCAATCGAAGATTTTTCTAAAAATCTAACGTGATAAAACTGCCCGTGTATATTTTATATAATCCCTGATTTAAGAATTGTATGGTATTCCAAATATTTTTGGATTTACATTTCCAATATTTAATAAGGCTTATTATAAGTTAACCAAAAAGAAACGTTTGTAAACGACGGGCAAATCTTACAGTTGTTAATAAATCTCTCCAAGGGGTAGGCCGCTGTGTTTGGATTCCAAAAGTATAATTCTTCTTAAAAGGCGTGTCCTAATGTAACAGAGTAAGTACTAATACTCTATTTAATTTGATTATAAGACTAAAGTTTATACTTTAAAAAAGAGAAATTGCTTAATTTTTCATTCTTTATCATATTTTAGGATTAGAAAGATAAGAAATATTTAAAGATTGTTGCTAAAATGTGACAGGTTGTCTTAATGTTTTAGTTTCATGCCTTACAGTTATCTCAATAAGATTAAATACGCATCATATTTAGAATTCGTAATAGAACAATTACTGGTCCGTATTAAGTAAAATGAGTGTTATAAAAATCTTTGTCACGTTGCACAATATACGGAAATTAAGTTTCAGAATATAAATTTCTCCTCATATTATCATCTGTAAATATACTATAGATAATTTAACCACACTTTTGCCAAAAAATAAATAAATAACACATAACTTTTTTTTTAAGACGATTTTAGTAACTACCTATCCGTGCATATATATAAATATCTGCAACAGACGAATTATTATTTTGGCAAGTCCCACCGACTAACGAGAAATTCATGTCCTCAATTTAAACTTTTCGAATCCTTGGAAAATTTGGCTGAAACAATGAATTACTCTTGTGAAATACACTTCCAGTAGTTTGTTTAATTACTAATTAACAAGAGTCGTTGCCAAATTACGCACATAAACATTCCAAAATATTTTGGTATCGTTAAAAAGAACAATAATATTAATTTGACATGCCTTGTACACAGATTATATAGCAGATACTGCTGAGCACAGATTATCTGGGGCGGAGTATAACAAAAAAAATATATTATCTGAATAAAAGTTTCATGTTAACTTACTTAAATTTAAAAACTTAGACTTCAATTTACGCAATTTAGACAAAATTTATTTAAATACGAATATATTTACACGCTACTAATAGTATAGAGCGACAGCCACAGACATTATTGGGTAAAAACAGTTCATATTCCATCGATCCTACGTGCAGTCGCACAGGGATCCAATTTAGAAAGGGTATTGGAACGTACACGAATACTCGGATTGGAGGATTTCATAAGTTTGCCTCTCTATTATTTAGTTTCTATCACGTCAAGTCACCATCAATGGGTTGATTTGAATGAAAAAGATGAACATGACCTCACAGGATACGTGTAAAATAGCAACATAATGTTGATGTTTTGTACGTTAAAAGTTGGGAACCGGAGGCCCAATTACCCCACCTGCTCAGCAAAGAAAAGTAATAGTGACTGAATGTTCTTTTACCGTCGACAGCTATACTGGTAACGATGCATTTCAATCCTCAATAGTGACATAGCTTACGTATCGACGGTCATACGTAGCCACCAGTTGAACTGTATTTGTTATCCATAGTTTTATAAAGTTATTTAATTAAGTTGCAATAAATGTTTCGTTTCATAACACATGCTTATTTTCTATTAGCAAATTTGTTAATAAAAAGAAAAAGTGTGCATGATAGGTAAAGTAAAAGAAAATAGAAATATGCCGAGCACGATGAGATTAATCACTTTACAAACGTTATTCATGGAGAAAACCATAACCAGCTAACTAGGTCTTCGTCTTCTGTTGTGTCTCAGACGGCTCATATCCGCTTTAAAGTTGCAACTCTTAGTATTGTCGATAACTTAAAATCTCTGTCACTTTCTTACATTATGCCTCTTACCTATACAATGTGAAGTCTTTTATGTTCATTTGATTGATAAAGAGAACTATCTAAGACAACTTTTGTATTAAATATGAAATCCAGGAATAATAATACTCATAACGTAGAACAGATTTTTCACGTCTTACTTTCAGGCAAAGAAGCAGATCACGATAAGAACTAACTGAGTTTCTAAAACCGCAGCGGCGAATATACCAAATTAGTGCCATTTTTGCTTTGATAGATATCTTAGCAGAAGTAAATAAAATCATAAAGATGCAAATAATTATAGTTATTGTTGTGTATATGGCAAGAATGTATCTATAAAACTATCTTTCTTAGTTAAATATTTCGTTTACTTAAACATTCCATTTTAAATATTAAAGTAAGATACTGATTTTTGACTAATCAATGAAGTCCATCTGTCATATGTCGGGCAACACCAATTCTTAGTCGTGCACAGTTAGAATTGTAATGAGAACATTTTTTTAAGTGTTGCCACATTGCAGTAGATGACGCTGTGGTAAATTCATTCACGCATGCGTGCGTATTGCGTACATATTGAATGAATATAATAAATATTCCAATACCAATTATTTATACAACTGAACGCAAATTCAGAATTCTACCGTTCTCTGTTCTCATCTCTGGGCCGGAGCACCCCAGTACCAGCTTCATCCATTTGACCGCATTCAACGGAGAGTGGTTCGAATCGTACCACGTACTTTCCGAATTTGATATCCGAAATCCGAATTACTGGCGTTGCGAAAAGATGTTGCATCTCTGCATTTTTAACCCAATTTATCATTGGAAGTGTTTTGAGGAGTTGTTTGGATTCCAGCCGCTGAGTTAAAACTTTTTTAGTTTTGTTACGAAAGAATTCAAAATTTCATCCTCATCGTCTCGATGGTTGGCAATCCATCCACAGAAATTACGCCCAACTAACCTGTGGAATCAGATGTCGCCAGCGGTGTTTCCAAACTGATACAACTTAGAGACCTTCAAGAAAAGAGCCTACACCTTTCATAAAGGCCGGTATTTGCGACTCCTCTGGTATTGCAGATGTTCATGGGCGGTACTAATCACTTACCATCGGGTGAGCTACTTGCTCTTGCCACCCATTCTATAAAAAAACTATCATTGTAAAAGTGACTGCAAGAGTGATTTGTAAAGTGTTAATAAAGGCATTAAGCTTGCTTTTCGCGCTTTTCATTAATGTCAACCTTTGTGAGTCGGGTGTTGGCGTTGAACGATAAGGACATGAAATGCGAATGATAAATATTTCATTTTACTTTCACTGGCACAGCGAGCAAAATAAGTAGCCTGATTATATTTCATTAAATATTGTCATTCTTTATTAAATTTAAGAAAATATAAAGCAAGTCAGAATTTCTGAAACATAAAAGATACTATAAAATTGTTCCGGTTATAAAATTAAAAGTTCGTTCTTTTGTATATATAAATATGGTCTGTGATATATAAAAGATGTTCTTCTTCTTTACCTTTTTACCTAAATAAGCTAGCTTCATAGCCAATTAAGTTTGGACTCCTTTCTTTTTGAAAGTAATTCCTAAAAAGGTGAGTTATTTATTAAGAAGAGTCAGTTAGTGTTAAAGACAATACATACATTTTCAAAATTATATACAAGTTTATATCATATTATTATATCATATTTCCAGTGAAAACAAAGTTCATGAAAGAAAATACATTTAACAATTTCAGTATTAAATAAGACTTGTAGAAGGTTAATAAAAGAGAAACATTTGTAAACGTCGCGCAAACCTTAGACTCATTAATAAATCTCTCCACGGGTAAACATGTTCCGGATTACTACAGTTTCTTTCCGAATTAATTTCATAAATAATAGTTTTAAGTGATTTGTGGCATTTTTGATATTCTCAGGAGGAAAAATTAAACTGTTCGTTCTTGAGTTTTAAAAGATTTTTAGTCGGATGAAACATATATTATAACAAAATATATTAACTGTACTTAATTGTTCAAACCCATATTAAAAAGAAAATAAATAAATAAAGAAAGCATATGCATTTTTGACACAGTAACACTAGTGTACACTAATAAACATTTATAGAGATGTAATATAAAATGATTATAAATAAACAACCTAATAAAATGTAAACATCCTATTTAAGAATTGTCATCAAAGCGATAAGTTTTTCATAAATGTCTGTCATTTGCAAGCAGCAAACGTCAACAAATACAAGCTTTATGAATAATACATTTGGTATCTTTAATTTTTTAGTTTAGTTTAGTGGTTAATTTCATTATATGGATTATCGACTTTTCGATGTTCGCCAGAGTCTCATCCAGCGGAGCACTAAGCCGAATGAGATAGATTTTCACCTGAAGATAAGGTTAATATTTCATGATATAAATTATACTTACTGTATACGTCCTTATAGCCTCCTCTAAATTCATTCGTGCCTGTCATCCATATATACTTATAGGTTTAGATAGAGATGGCAAGTGATATTCGCCAGAGCTTATTAAGTCCCTTATTATACAGGAGACAGTACCTATGAACTATTGGGAAGGTGCAGATGCCATAGACTAAAGTATATCGTAGTATACTGGATAATAATTTTAGTGATTGGGTTTTTGTACATAAAAATAACAAAAGTCAAGTTATTTGGTATACGCCAGGAGGATTATAATTCACTTCCAACGATTCTTATTTAGTTCTAAGCTCAGCAAATACCTATAATATACACTCTTCTCTTGGAGATACCCACATTATACTCGCACGGAAATACTGCAGCAGGCAAATAATTCCAATCTTTCCCTGTTAGCATTAAAAACGATGAAGCATATCGCTTCGTCCATCTTCGAGTATAGTAACCGGACGCCCACACTCTCTCACACCTCCCTAAAATAAATGGTAGCGTTATTTTCAAAAAACTAAGTGGTGGGCAGCGCATTTGCGACTTCTTACAGATGTTCATGGGTTAGAGGTGCTTTAGATAAACTGCTTGTTTGCCACCTATACTATAAAAAAAGAGTAATATTCAATACGTAAGTTTGTAATCCCGCCGTCCGTCTTGTTTTGATGATGAAAAGATGAAAAGGAGATAGGAGAATCGTGCTATGTAACTCCTCTGCACATTCTCCAAAATGTATCCTATAGAATATCGAGACGTTGGCAATATTCTGTCTCTACTCAAATTAAAGCAGGTTGGTTTTAACCAAGTCTGGGTCACCAATTAGCCTTTTGGCCACTTAGTCCAACTTTTTGTGGTATTTAACATCGATTTTTAATACACGTAATTATTGCCTTCTCTCTTACATTTGATATCACCAGACCATTATCAAAAATCGTCTAATAATGATAGTTATGTATTTATTTTAAAATATGCACTAGGTTAAAAAATGGATAAGGTTTGGCGAAGTATTTGAAAGAGCTTTGCCTCGAGTATGTCTTTTAGTTGATATGTTACGTAGCGATATACTTATAATTCTATAGCTTTGGATATATTCACCAACAAGTGAACTCAACACTTATTTACCTCCCTTTCTCTCTAGAAATAATATTTATTTGATATAAAGGTAAAATATAATACACCAATTTCTATCTCAATATAATTTAATAATTATTCATACGTATAAATTTATATAATGTGCAGTTTATTATAATCATAATTGTCTCTATTATTTCGATTCATAGAGTAAATATGAGCATAAGTTCGCAATGCGTACATCTCATTAAATTCAAAGTCCACGAGCCGCGTGTGCACGCCCTCGTTTGACGAATAATGTATGATAAAATTTGCATTCCACGTTCACCACAATTATCATGACAATAAATGTCTGATTGTGTATGAGTTCTTCAAGTTGTTCATGATGTTTCTTTGGTTTATACCTTTAAATATAAAATTACTTCTGAACAGAAAAAAGGTAAAGTGGCCCCTTAAATTCTCTATAACTTCAATATCACAGTTGCATAAATGCAGTAGGAATTTCTAAGCAAATCCTCACTCACAGATAACGTTTCCTATATATCTGTTATGTGTACTAAAGAGTTCTCGTATCACAAGAATTTCATGGCATTTAATTTTTTTCAAAACGCTATAAATGACGATACCAAAAAAAAACAATTTACTTTTCCAGTTCAATGGAAAAGAAACAATTGAAATTTGGGAAAACTTAAGAGGGTTATTAATAAAAATGCCCACTGGTTAAGTCACAACGCATAAATTTCAAAAAAAAAATAATAATTCTGTATCAACATGTATCGTTGTGACACTAACCTATTATATAACTTATATTTTAACTTATTATACAGAGTGACAGGAAATACGATACATTCTTGCAAGAGCAAATTGTAGGTATAAATAGTGTGATAGATTTTCATCGTGTGGAAAAGTATAAAAATGACTTCCTTAATCACTCATCTATTACTGAACACAATTTATTTATCAACTGGAAATGACAAAAAAGAGTCAAGTTTTTCAAGATACTCTGAAGTTGAAGTTTGGATGAAATCGTAGGGTTTATGGAACTTGGACAATATATAGATATCAGTCAGTAAAATGATGGAACTCGTTACATACCAACAAGTTTATGAAAAAATCAAATGCGATTTGGCAAAGAAACATAAAGCAATATTCAAGTCACGTTTTACTGCACTCAACTTTATTCCCTTTTCACTCGGTTTAGTTGTGTTGTATAAAGAATTTTGGAACGTGGAAAAGCATCCATAATCCAATAATGCTTGGCAATGAATTTCTTTGCTGCTTGAACATTGTACCATTAAAGATTTCTTCAATCCCGTCTTTTTTGATGATTTTATAAAGGAATTATTTTTATCATATTGTATATTTAAGATATTTGGCGATCTACTTTCAAGTGATAACTAAGATTTATGAAAAATAGGAAGATAAGTAAGTTAAATATGGAAGCATGCGTCCCTGATATTGCATGATGCAGCTTTATACGGTAAAGACTAGCACGTTTGCTGTAAAATAGGAAACTTATTATTAAAATTTACAATAATTAACGAATTTTGAAGTATAATTATATCAAAATGAACGAGCCAAAACATTGCTGGCATTTACCTAATTATTAACCCGTTGTTGTCGCGAGTCGTGAGTTATAAAACATGTCTCGAAAGTTAATTTTAATTAATTTCGTAAATCAGAGTTTTATGTCGTATATAGCCTATTTAATATTCTTAAGAAGAAAATACAAAGCCTCTGTTCGGGAGTTAATAAACTTTTCGACAGATGAAATAACAAAAACATTTAATTTTAAACAAAAACAATACTTCATCTTTCGTTACCGTTTTGCTGTCATTGAATTCCTAACTAACTACTTTAGTCATTTCATATGTTAAAATAGACAATATATCAGATGTACGATACATCTGATAGAATGCATTGAAACGGATTAGTTGCTGTTTGGACCTTTAATATGCTAACTAGTTTATTGGTACTGTGGCTGTGTTTGGGTCGTTTGGCGTATATGCGTGTATGCGTAAGTGAGTGTGAGTTATGTCTATGTACAGAAAAGTATGCTCATTTATGTAAAATTCTTTTATAATGTTACGTTAATCTGTTAAATAAAAAAAAAAAAAAAAGATTAATATCGCAATATATTTACTATACACAACATGTACGTTTAACAGAGGTAGAGATAGTTTCTAGTGATATGAATGGGTCGTCTTGACGGGAAAAGGCCTTTGTCCTAGACCTCTTAAAGGTCATCAATGCATTTGCAACTCCTCTGGTTTTGCTGACATTCACGGGCAGCGGTGATAACTTACCATCAGATGGGCTGCTTGCTCGTTTGCCATCTATATAATAAAACCTCATAAAATACCAACGTTAACTAAAATCATAACACTGCTGTATTATGGGTGATGACTGCAGGGTATATCCAAATGCGATTACTAGTAAATAGGTATTCCATCTCCGCTCCTCACAGGTGACAACACATGCGCATCTATATTCTTTGTTGAAGTTAGATGGAACTATGTGCTTGTTTGCCACAACCAAAAATTTTTAATTCTAAAGTTTAAAAAGAATCTTATCTCCTTGAAAATCTTACATATTGCTTTAGGTAATACACAACTCGAAAACCAATAATTTATTTAGCAACTCTCAACTAAGGTGCAACTGAAACATGCAACCGATTTACCCACGGCCGTTGGTCGTATGTGTTAAAGAATAAATTAAATACATTATATCACAGAGATTCTCATACCGCCGACCCCTAACAAGAAAAAAATCTAAGTGAGCTTACAACAAAAATATCTTAGCCACTTCTTAGTTTCTCGAAGTCAATGCACTTATCAATTACCATCAGGTGAACCGTGCACTCGCTTTCCTAGATTCTGTTGATGTTGACGCTGTTAGCCTATGCGGCTCTTACAGCTTCATCGGGCACAGTACTAATGTTAACCAGCTCACGGAACTGAGGGGTCCGTGAGCTGGTTAACATTAGTTTTATATTATTAAATAGAATAAAAACATATCCCACAAAATCCATTTCAATATTTGTTATTAGCTGTTTATGTCAAAAATAAGCTCTTACCTCGATGACAACACTCAAACTATCAGCACAAGACCAAATTAATTAACTTCTATATTACAAAGAGAAGTAGAACAAGTATTTTAACATCATGAAATGATACTTCCTTTCAGAGCGGTCGGTCGTCTAGTTCTGTTAAAACTTAGCACTGTTATGAAAACTATTATTTTTTAACTGAACTTGTTAATGCGAAAATAATCAACAAAATTATCATAAATTATAGTGAAATTATCACGAAATTGATAAAAGCCAGTAATAGGCATAATATTGCTGCACTTGTATCAATCCAATCGTAGCATATGAACCTGCTGGAATAATGTAACTAACAGTCTACCTCTACCCACTGGTGTTCCGGTCATAAAAGCTTCAGCAATTAGGAAGAAATATTCCCCTTCCCCCTCCCCAAATCCCTCAAGTACAAAGATTTGTAGCATACATTTTTATCCGTATGCCTCTACGACAATTGTATTCTAAGTTTAATGCTCTTTTAAGCGTTGTACATTATCCTAGTATCCTAAGCGAGGCTAAAACTATGTTTCAGGAGTATATACTTGTTTGTTATATACTTGTTGTAATCATGTTTATCTACATAGTGTTAAACTTTTGTAAAAAAGTTAAAAACTAGTCTTATAATTTCATATTTCAAGATTAAAAAACTTATGACAAGGGTTCTAATGCCATTCAAAAAGAAATGTTTACAAGAGCCATCTGTCAAGCTCACTTCAAACTATTTTGTTTATTAAAACTACTTGGTTTTGTTTTGGATGTTTAAACTAGGGCACATAAATAAGCAAGTTTTGATTTATAAAGCCATATGTTAGTTCAAATTAATTTAAAAAAATGAAAATGTGTATTATACAACAATACAAAAAATACATTTTGTATATACAAAAAATATACATACAAAAGATTAACATTAACTTTTTCTATTACCAGTTACTATTTGTTAAACGGCTCGATTTATGTTGGCAGTGACAAGTTACCTAATAATAGATAATACAAAAACTAAGCAATACGCCAAAGTTTATTTAAAAAGAATTGTCAATGATACGAGTAATTGTCGATAGGAAAAACTTTTTCTCTTGCGTTTATTAAACCAGTGTAACATCCATAAAAGGCATAACTAAGCTGCATGTTATTATTGTTACTAAAGTTTTCTGAATATTATTAAATGTGTTCATATATAATTAAAATGAACTACCCTTTTCAGAAGACGTTGCATACTAACTATAACCTCTGTGTATTTACGGGACTTATCTTAGTGGCTCAAAGTCGTACCTTTGCATTGGATTAATTATAGATTGGGTGGTGATGTTGATTCTGTCTGAAATATATTTATGAAACTCACTCCTTAAATATGCTGGTAAGCGACCAGTATTAAACATAGCATGATATTATCATAAGACGTTCCATTTTAGTCCTTAGGGGTCACGATGCATGATATCCTTATCGATGATGAAAATCACAGATGTCAGTGTCATGCTCCGCAAGACACACATACCATCAAGTGAATTGTGTAATCGTTTGATACCCTTCATCGACCAAAGCTAATAATTTCAAAAGCTATGGATAAAGTAAAGTTAAATTTGAAATGAATTGTGTTTTAAAAATGAATTTAAAAGAGCTTAAATAACACAAAGGGAATACACACGTCAACTGCAAACACGTATGTGCAATCCCCTTTGAAAGAATTGTCTCAGTAATACGGATGAAAGTTATGTCTTTATTCAGCACCTTCATTTTTACAGTTATGGTTCGTCTCACTTGTGCCATGTTGGCTTATCTTAATCTTTCTTTTGTATTTTCTGCAATTGTACCTAAAAATAACCAACAAAGTATATATATATATATTATTTCGGAATCAGTCCATTATTATTTTCTTAATCAGTTGTGGACTTTAGGGATTTATTGTTTAAACAAAAATAATATAGATTCATTAAAAAGTAAAAAAAATAGAAACTTCAAGATGTTAGATTATTTGATGAAATTATGCATTCTCTTTTTTAAGGAAATTACAAGATAATACGAATTAAGATAAAAAATAATACCTACCACTTCTGTCAATACAAACTAATCTTATTTGTTTTTGATTGTAAAATTGCATTTATTTATTAAAGAAGAAAATTGAAAAAAAACAAGAAGGAATCGCATCTCTTACGAGAACCAAGAATTTAAATTTCAATCGTTAATTTAATTACGTAAACTGAAGGGCAAGCAAAATTTAACACATAATACATTATATATAAGGTGCAATCCTTTAACACATTTTTCTAAAGCACCAAAGTTGCATTATAACTTCTTTTATATCTTATACGTTAAAGTGATGAGCAACATATATTCTTGAAAGAAATTGCAATAGGAATTTCGCAATTTTCAAAATTCGCAAAAAAAAAAAAAGAGAGTATCAAAACAAAGAAGTACAAGTAGAATAAGTATAAACACAAACAAATTGAAGAAGAAAATCGTATTTTTTTACTATTTCTCTATGTTGGTGGTGTGGTAATTAAGTACACAATATGAAATAAGTAGTTGTTAGTTCCCCATAAACAATTTTTTTGGTATCTAGAGGGAAAATCTTTAAAAGATGCCCATATCTCCTAAGTATATGTGGAATTTGTACTTCCTTGAAACTAACTTGACGTCCACCCGTAGTGCTTTGTGAGCAGATCTGGGATTTACTATGAAACAATTCGATTCCTCTCTCCGCATGCTAATTAAGCCTGATGAGCACGCCCTAGGAAGGCAGCACCCTCTAAAACCCCTAACACTATCATTGTGCCACGTCAATACGGACCACACACCATATAACTGCTCTCCAAGGTTTAATGGACGATCACGACGCACAGCCTGATCGCGAAGTTCCTTTTTAGTCGCCTTATACGACAAGCAAGCGAAACCTCATCTCTATCCTATTATTCCGTCTTTATACACCTATCTATAAACTAGAATAATAAAACAATCATCTAGTAGAAGGGATAAGACTTAGATGCGGTTATATTATAAGATTTGTAATATAACTTCGAAAACTGATTGTTGTAAATTAAAAATACATATATAATTAAAAACATACATTACATATTCAATTATTCAGACAAGCAAAATTTAAGGTGCACTCAATTCACAATAAAATTAGAATTAATTTATTTTTCTTTTGAAGATCTAATACGTCTTCAAATAAGTGCACGTATTCGAACACTATATTAAGTTATACAACAAAATAAAAAGAAAATAGTTTAAGTGCGAACCTTGTTTTCCACGCTTTTAACATATCTTATTTTGTCTTTAAGTTTTTCTAACTCTTTTACTTTTGTATTGTTAAAAGTCACTAATATTGCTTATATTAAATAGACGTGAAGAGCTTAAAGGTCAGCATCAGATACCTTTTGGTGTTTCGAGCGTTCATGATTAGCTGGTTCAAGGTAGTACGTTTGACTGTTTCAATATTTAAAGACAGTTTCATACAAGTCTATCTTTTTGTGTAACACTTCCATTTTCCTTATAATTTTTCCAAAAAAGATTACTAAGCAAAGCAATAATGAACCATACGTATGAAAGACTGTTATTACTGTAGACTGACCAACAACTTAAGAAGGACTATAAGTGTCATATACATAGGTGTTTCCAACCACGTAACAAAAAAAAAATTGCTACATAATATCACAAATGGGTTGGCTGAAAAGAGGAAAGATTACAGTTTCACAAATTATCAGCTCTTTAGTTTCTTTCGGTGAGTACAATCAAAAATAAATCTTCAGATTCCTTGTTGAGGTTGTTATTATGTACTTTAATTTTCATCATAAAAAAAAATCAACAAAAATAAATATATTCCTGCAATTTGACCTAAACGCAACCGCTCGAAACTTAGCTGGGTATTTCAATAATTGTCGTTATTATTTGATGTTGCTTTGACGCATTCATCAGAACCTTGTGTTCGCATACTGCTCATTTCATTAATTTCAAATTCAATCAGAGTGCATATTTGCGGTGGACAAAACAATACAAGCCTATAATTAAAGCCTATGCTAGCAATGCAAATACGTGGGTGGCACTGAAAGTTTTTAGAATCGGCCTAGCTACATTGGCAACGAAAACTTCTTTTATATTTCGGTTATACTCTCTTTCGATTATAACTCTTTAGTTACTTAATATGATATATTGCATTCATTTGTCATTCGCTTTTGTTAATTGGCGGCAATTCCAAAAGTTTTGTTACACCTCAAAATGAATTTAACGCGAGAAAATTTTCGGTCCAAGATTTATTACGATTTTCGTTGTGATCTTAATCAACAATAAAGCTATGATAGACTTCGATTGCCATTTAATTATGAAGCCCCATTACGTGCCACTGTTTGTAATTGGTTTAATGCGTTAAGGCATGGACGTAGCAATCTCAGTGATGATCTACGTGAGGGACGTCCTCCAACAGCGACATCTGAAGAAAGCATCAATGCTGTGCGACGCATGATAGAGGAAGATGAGAGAGTTAGCTACCAGCAGATGCGGGCAAGCTTAGGTGTTGGTATGAGTCAAGTACAAAAAATGTTACACGAACATTTAGGCGTCAGGAAGCTTTGCACCAGATTGTTTCCTCATAATTTGACCAAAGACCAGAAACGCCTTCGCATGGGCTGGTGTCGCGATGTTAGAAAAGTTCGAGTGAATCGAATGTATTTGATAACGTCACAGGTGATGAAAAATGGATATATTGTTAAACCCTAAACCAAAAAACAATCTGCTTCGGGGGTGTTTTCTTTTGAGGATTGGCCAACTAAGGTACAGAAAGGAAGAAGTCAAGGAAAAAAGATGATTGCCTCGTTCTTTGGTCGGAAAAATCATTTCGTGACAGTTGTCATGTTTTTCACACCGTTTTATTTTTGTTTTTATACTATCTTTTGATTCAATGAATGTTGTGTTTGCCTGTAAATGAAATATGTTTATATTCTTAATTAAGATGCAACCTCTCTATGTAAACTTTTATGTAACATATTTTGTTGGCGAGCCGAAATAAATAGATAAATAAAGATGCAAGGACAGACAGACAAACTGGTATGTTAATTGTTGTTTGCCTGTTGTCTTGGAACACGTTGAAGTGCCCTAAAGCAGGATCCACCTTCACCAGATTCGGCGCACTACGCAAAGCGAACAATTAAATATTTAACTATGGCAGGTGTCGAGCATATATTACTGACCTGGTGCACTGTTACTTTAATTTATTCCCAAGAATCAAAGACAAACTCCGAGGTATTAATCAGGTTCATCCCTTCTATGGCAGAAGGGATGAACCCTGAAAGACTTTCAATGTGACCTAGGTATTGTTAAGATAAAACAAATAGCAACATGCAATGGGGATAACTAAGAAAACAGTAATACGCAGACAATAATCATCGAGAAGATTTTGTGTATTGTCTTTATTGAACATGGTCCTATGATGAGCACAACAGAGGTGAAGCGACACTGCAGTTTTATTCTAGCTGCAGGATCAATGGTTCAGCTCGACCGGGGAAAGACGCGCTCTCACAGAATACGAGCATAACACTGACGTATTTCATCTGGTAAGTTTGGGGGAGCCGGACATATATTACCACTGACGAGACATTCCATATTGGCCCTCAGGGGTGTTTAAGCATATGCATCTTGAATCTTTAAAGGATGAAGATCTTGAGAAGTATCAATATATAATCATCACCTTCCATCTGATGATATCGGGAGATTTTATGTATTTTTCCTGAATTCTTCGTTAAATCATGATATATTATTATTTGAATTTATTTGAATAATAAAATATCATATTATAAAATTATTTAAATAAAACTAAACACGATTTCATTTGACGACTCAACATTGGTTCAGGTCAACCATACTTAATTTCATTAAACACATTCAGACGATCGCTTGGAGACTACATATATTTGTGTATCACAAATTTTGGTTTACGGGTCTGGGTGTTTCATGTACATACTACACCTATGTCTCTGACACAACATCTGAATCTTTTTCTGATCCACATGCATTACATCAGAATAGGGTACTATGATTTAGTGTCTTGGCGTTTACGCAAATGCTCACGGTATTATAAAATATTCCGCCCAGCTAATGTCATCTGGATTAATAACCAGTAGATATCGCCGTGCTTGAAATCGACTAGTATACATACGTTATCATCACCTTACTTCATTATTTTTTTAATTCAACTTTTCAAATGCTTAATGTCTTTGTTAATTCACCACAATGCAAATACGCAATCCAAATATGCCAATTATTGTCGACACTGTCCAATTCAGATTTAGAGCGTTAATTCGACCGTCAGTTTTGCGGATCACGCATTTCATTCGTTTCAAAATCAGCGTTTCTGCGATGCACATTTGGAACACATAGCGAGAATGGTAAATGACAACGTTAAATAACAAATGAATGCTCCTGCAATATAAAACATTCGTAAACTGCCGTTCAATTTTCTATCTGTCTACTTTGAGTATTGCAAAACTAAAATTAAGCCAAATATAATAAGGATTGATATTATAATAACAAGGAGTTATCTAAACCTCGTGCATAACACCCATATAAAGTCATATATATTTTATTAAATTGTGATTGAGGAATGCGATACTGGTGTTTAAGAGATTGAAACACTGGTGTTTATATAGCAACAAAAATATAGCAACTATCCACATATACTATAGATCCACGGTAGTGCATATCGACAGTAGTTGAGCTACACAGCGCAAGCTAATTATTTCCAGAGCGATCCTTATATCAATTCAAACAATAAATACCATGGTAGACCATCCGTGGTGAGATGAAGAAAATGATATTATGTAGCAATACACACATAAAAATCAATATAAACAAAAGGGTTTTTATAGACATCCTTAATGTTAAATTACAGTGGTAGAGCTACACTTTATTTTTCTAGCTGCAGAATGAATGGGTCAGTTCTACAGTGGCCTACCACTGTAGAACTGACCCATTCATTCTACTTTCACAGATCACCAGTGTGAAATAGCAGCATAATGTGGCTGTTTTACGTCTGGTGAGTGCAGGGATCCGGAGACCTATGTAACTGGTGACGGGGCAATCCATCTCAGTTCTCAAGGGTGAAAAAAAAAGCTTGTATTAAATACAATGAGTAATAGATAAGACGTAGTAGAAGGACCACTCCTTATACTGAATGCCAATGTAGGATAGCGTACTAAAATTACACTGTTTAACCTGACGAATAAAATTGCCGATGAGCCAATTACTGTTAATGAGGCGCAAGTCAAATTTTTAAAGCAATAATGCATTTCAAGCTTAATAGCATAATATAATTTACATTCATAATATAAACAAGAATACTTCTTTGGTCTAATGTGAACTAAAGACAAATGCACATAAGATTACCATAATTTGATAACAATAAATTTAATTAAAGTAACATCAACACCAAAAAATATATTAAACAGAAGAATGAAAAATTACACATAAAAATAATGTAAGAAAATCCAATAATGGTTATTAAAAAAAACTGAATATGAATTAATGAACAAAAGCATGCATTACTTTAGTTAAGTTGAAGCAATAGGAATTACTATAAGAATTTACTTGGGCTATTTTCTCCAAATGAGGTATTTGATATGGTCATTAATAGCCTTTTGAAGGAACAGCTTCTATCTTACGTCGATTACGTAGAGTCTATATGAAAAAAGGTAAGAATAAAGTGAATGATATTAAAGTGTTTGTACAATGTGTTGTAAATGCACTTTTGATATTTTACAATCTTTGTGAATAATTTTTTAATTAACTTTAAATAAGGATTAATGTGCCTATATTAATACATCACAGATAATTCCTAATTATTTTTCTTTACTCACCAAAATTTAATAACAAAAACCAATCAAGTAGTCATCAATACATATGGACAATATAAAAGATTATATACCGGATGTTTTTGCTAAATTTGTGAATGACATAGCCTATAAAGATTAGAAAGCTAAAGTGGTATAGGGCTGGCCATACAGTTCTTAGTACTGATAACCAATGGGCATGAAAGTTTCTTTACTGGCAAGTAGAGACGGGCAGTAGCAGTGTAGGTCGACCCCACCAAAGATCCCCGGCTAGCAGTTGGAGCGAGTACACATTTTTTTTTACATATAGCCAACCATGCCCTCGCAAGGGTAGGTTTCCATAAGGCATTTGCCCACGTTAAACAATGGTATACATATGAAAATGATGATCATTATGGTGTAATATGATATGTCTGATGTGGAATTTGAGAGGAAATATCGTACATGTGATAAGAGAAATAGGATCACACATCTATCTTGCGGTGTCCAGGTACTAATTAATATATAATCTCAGGGCGATATTAAATAATTATTTACAATGAACAGTGTGAATTTTCAACAGTGGTAGAGTTACGTTGCAGTTTGTTTCTAGCTGCGGAAATTAATGAATCAACTCGATCGGGGAAAGACCACGCCCTCACAATACCAGCGTGAGATAGTAGCATAAAGCTGCTGTGTTTCGTCTGGTGAGTGTAGGGATTAGGAGAAATTACTACCTTTATTACTGGTAACGAGGCATTCCATCTCAGTCCTCAAGGGTGACAACGCATCTGCATTATAAGTCCTTGTCAAAGATGAATGTAGATGTCATGGGCAGCAATTCTCATTTACCATCAGGTGAACTGTGTGCTCGTTTGTTACTCTCAATTTAATAACAAAAAAAAGAATATTTTAGAATTAAAAATTATGTATATCGGTTTGTAATACCTGGAATCGACACAGCAGGGACATCCTGTATTTCTCTTTCCCTCTCGGGCTGAGAGAAGAAAGAAAAGTTTATACATTATATATAATCCCTACGCGGCTCTTTAGCCTTTATTACTACTGGTGAAAGGCATTACATATCAGCCCTTAAGGGTAATAATGCATCTGCATTATGATTCCTTGCCAAGAATGAACGAAGATGTCACGGGCAAGGATCACTTACCATCAGGTGTGTGCTCGTTTGCGACTCTCAATGTAATAAGAAAACCGATTAGTGGTTTTCATTTGTCTTATAATATTATCATATATTATATATATATATATACATATATATATATATATATATATATATATATATATATATATATATATATATATATATATATATATATATATATATTCAGTTATTATGGCTCTCAAAATAGAAATAACAAAGTTATAAATATATATATAACATTAGTTTAGTCAATACCGCTGTGACAGTTCACTACACCGTTCGATTTGTGTACTGATTGTCAAAAAAAAATACTAACACGAGTTTATTATTAACGTACAATAGTAATGCATTGTCGCGCGTGCAATTATATTACAATCTATTAATCTACCCTAATAGTGTAAGACAGAGATAGCAAGTTATAAGTAAGTAGGCACAGCTTACTTTGAGTTTGTTGAATGTTGTGGGTTACACAACGTTTACCTATATTTAAACTATTTATTTCAATTCAGGGAAGTATAGTATAGTTTAATATTAGGGTTTCAAAAAGTACTTTTAATTATATGAAAATGCGTACCCAAAACTTTTTTAATATAAAATTCCCAGCAAGCTATATATTATTCGTAATTAGTATTCGTATGCCGTGGAACCATGATCCACGAGATTTCGATTTAAATCGTACAGATTATCTGACATTTCTGAAATACTTTTTTGAACCATTCCCTTTTACTCAGTACTACATTAATTACAATGATTTAATCAAAGTTTAATAAGACTCACGTTAAATTTGATTATTTACTAAATACGAAAACTCTACCGTTAAAATAAAAATTCATCATTATTTTATAATATAGGTAGGTAAGGTAAAAATACGCTTATAATTGATATAAAAAATTAATTATATTTGTGTTAAAATTGCATAGTATTATATATAAACGATATGGAATTTTAAAATAAGTATTATTAAATTAGCTTTAGAACCACTGCGTTTGGTAACAGTGTATATATAGCATAGCTTTTGTTTTTACATTCCGGAACATATAACATATAATGATTTCCTCCTTAAGAAGCCACGACACATTCTCATTACCAAAAGATGTAATCAAACTGCGCTGGTTATTCATAAGGTAATAAATAATACACAAATGAATACGCCAGTAAAAAATATTATTATAAACTTTGGTTTTTAGTTGTACAATCGTAGTATAAATTTAAATTTTATTATAAAATTATTTCAGAGTAATTTACTCATTTTAATGGAAAATAACTTCTTAGGTACATAGTGTTTGTGTAAAACGTGTTGGAGTGTCCGTGTTCTAGTAGACATAAAGTTGCGTGATTTTAAATCGAATGAAGTTGGAGTCATTATTTTTACAAATATATTATAATCAACTCGATTTGTTCATAATTAATAAGCATAAAGATCTAGTATTAGACAACTGGGTCAAATTTATCTATTGATACTTATGTAAAGTTTCCACGCAATTACAACTATATTTGTGTATAAATTGACACCAAAACTATAGCTCTTTGTGATCGGCTCAGTTGTATACATGGTAGAACCACGCTGTAATATAACCAGCAGCTCACTTGTATATTGAGCTTAATATGTACGCTGATAATAAAACGCTTCAGAAGTTGTACAGATCAGTCCCTCCTAAGGCGTCACTAGTAATAAGCTTTTATTATTACACCAGACGAAATAGTTCTGCTAAAATATTATTTCAATCTGGTGCTCCGGTAAACGTGGTTCTATTCCGCTCGAGACCTTCATATTAGAGGATGACTCATATCACATCCTCATGTCTCGGATTTTATTTGATTTTATTCTACTGACGGTGGTAAATTAATTTTATGTACAGTATACTATATTAATTAGCACCATTTAGCCCTATCCTCGGTTCACTTATATACTTCTATCCAGATACCCTCATGTATATTTCCCTGCTGATTGTAGAACACGTAACAAGTTCACGTAAAGCTATCTTTACTCCAGACTACTTCAATAAATTATTCACTTTGTATAAATAAAAAGAATAGAAAATACAATTGTCACTTCTACGAAAGAATACTACAGAACATGTCTTGTAATTTGTTAAATTATCTTATAAATAAATATTCTTAATTTTCTTTAATTATTTTATCCGACATGCAGGTTCATCAAAATGCCTTTTTATCCACCATTTTTAAATCAGTATTAATAAATAAAGTAAGTAGTTCATATATATATATATATATATATATATATATATATATATATATATAAATATAGTTACTCTACAAAATATATATTATATATATACATTATATTTTGCAGGGTACCTGTTATTTTTACCATTTTTTATATTATATGTGAACCTACCCTAGCTTCTCAATACCACGCTCAGGTCGACAGGTCTTAATGCTTTTAGCATTAAGTCGTAATGTAATTTACTTTGTGCATGAAGTTTAAAATAAATAAATAAATAACTGAATTTAGTTCCTAATGCTCTGTGAAACATAAGGTGAGCGCCCATGCACTAAGCTTGAAGTCAAAAAAATAGTTATTGGAATTCTAAAGTTACCCACAATCTCTAAGTATCTAGAATCCATTTAGAAAATGGATTTGCTTGTATTCAAGAAATCATATAACACAACCCAGGTATGAGTACAATACAAGTAAATATTTTCTATTGTTCGCACAAAGAACAATGTCTTCATTCTTAGAAAACTTGTAATTGAACAAAACATTCCTTTATTTGTTTGAAATCATGTCCTCTTTATATTGTTTTCATTATATATAATGCTCTTTTTTAGCTTTGATATTTTTTTTTGCTGGTTCTGAACTACCTTCCGTTCCGTGGTCATCTTGTAATATTGCTACTGCGAAAGCAATAAACACATTCATTAATTCTACAAAATTTGATGACCTTAACAAAGCCAACTAAATCCCTGTCTGTCAGGTCAAACTAAGAATAATTAATCAACTCCTATTAGCCCTTCCTTAAAGTTCCTGTCTCGTGTTTAAAAGAAAAATTATAACTAATCAGCATTAAATTTACAATACGACTTAAGCTTTTTCTTTGCGCTGATACATACATATATAAGCATTGGTGCTCTACCAATAAACATCTAAATAATTTCAATCTACAGAATCAATGTGTGGTATACCACGACCTCACAAAATATCTATATGAATGTGCAACGTACAAACCATCTTCAATCTTCGCTGGCCAGTCATTGCTTACCATTAGATGAACTGTCTGCTCCCTTGTCACCCTTAAAAAAATATCAATAAATATAAAGATAACAGTGTCCTTAGCTCACCGGTCTGAAGCATTACTTCAAACAGAAAACGAACTAGTAGATGTAAATTTTGTTTCATTTCTAAAGGCAAATCCGCAAGGTATTTTTGGCTTCAACATTTTATCTGTATTGATTCCAAACCTTTATCTAAACTAGATTTAAATTGTTTCCGTTATTTCTAACATATATCTTACACATAGGCCACATTAATTTTTTCCTTTCAATCAGTTCTATAATACTATTTTAATGCGATAATCTGCTACCATAAACAATTTTGATAACTATTTCAAAGTTGAATTAAAAAGATATTTCTAGGAGATCCGTCCATTTATAAATGACAAGAAATAAAATATACCGTCAAAAAACTCTTGTAAAATTGTTATATATTAATGTTTTCAACAAAATCGATTTTGGTGATTAAATTATTTTTGTTATATTTTGCAAATAAATTCTTATCTTTTTTATTTTGGGCAATTACAATTGAATACTTCTTAATACCTATTTATATATATATATATATATATATATAAATATATTACTATACCCATACCCAACGACGAGGCATAGTGATTAAACCAGATAATTCGTCGCAGGACCTGGGTTCCATTCCCAGCCTAATGCACATGGATTACATAGAACTAGGGAATGGGATAACGAATGATTGCTTATGTGATTGTGCAAATACTTACGGCACTATAATTTGTCAAACGTGGTATATAAGCACAGTACTCATCTGAAACAGTTAAAACATCTAGAAAATATGAGTAGCATACACAAAAAATTTAGTTACATTATAAGACATTGATTTGTAAAGATTTTATATTTATTTATTTATTTAACATTTATTGCAAAATTCTTATATTTAGGACACAATACATAAATTAATACAAATTATATATATATATATATATATATATATATATATATATATATATATATATAAATATATATATATATTGAATACTAATTACTAATAAGATTATGATAACTTATATTATATTATATTTCAACTTTTGGCGATTATACCTATATTAATAAGTCTTACTGAGCAAAAATATACTTATCATCGTGTGATCTATGACCACAGATATACAAAAATAATAACATACATATACAATACTATACATACATATACAAAATAATAAAATAACTTTGTCGGTGATGAGTATAAATAAAAACTACATTAATCAACATTTACATTTGTCGATAAACGCTCACGTAGATTTTTTTTAAAAGTATTCTTGCTTATCGTTTGTCAAATGTCATCGAGCAAGGAATTCCAAAGTTAGTTTAGTTATAATATAAAAAACATACAATACCTTAATTTCTATACCATCTTATAACGCGACCATAAAGTACAATAACGGATCAAGGAAAGAACGAAGCGTGATCACAAAAGAAAATTGCCTTTGACGGCTCATTTTTTTATTTCTCATCCGTTATAAATGGTCCGATCTTTGTGTAACATAGTTTTTTATTTCGGCATCATATTCCCTACTATCATTAATATGTGTCGAAACAAATTATTGATTTCAAATGGTAGATTCATTGTACATAGATTCCTGTAGGGTTTCTTTTTTATTGAAGTAAAGGTGACAAAAGATATATCGATATATTACGTGATCGCTATGACACACATACTCATCAATCTATTTCTTACTACAAGTACAAAACATTACAAAATAGATGTCTCATAGACATGTCTACTAGTAGTATTTATACTATGTTCCTTTCAGCATCAGATATTATGTAAATAAAAGAGACAGGCACATAGTTCAACTGATTGTAAGTGACTGCGATCCGTGTCGTGTAGGTAAAAGGTCTATAATAGATAAGGAAGCAAAACACCAAAACGGTGAAAAAGTCTACGTTGCAGCAACTTTCAAATTGCAGCGTAATTGAGTCAACTCGACTTGGGACGTATCACACTCAGACAATACCCGCGTGAAAAACAGCATAACGGTGCTATTTCATAAAATGATTGGTGGATACAGGGACAGGTTAAAACGAGGCATTTTACACTTATTGAAAGTATCAGGATTTTGATAAATAAGATCATACATTACATTTATGATACATTTATTATTTTTAGAAGTATACATATGCCCTCATTATTTAGACATTTTTGCATTTGTTGAGACCTTTGTCTTATTTTGTCAGTAGGGACAGCCTAAATGGCTTCTTGGAACGCATTCACTGCCACTTCCGGACTTATAAATCGTAAACCTTTAAACTTATCTTTAATTTTCTATAATAAAAAGAAGTCGGTAGGTACCAGTTTAGAGTTGTATGGCTGATGTTGCTTATATACGATATTGCTGTGAGGATGCTTTTCCCGAACTTTTTCTAACACTCTAAGCAAACAATTGCTTACGCACTATTCTGCAGTCACTGTCCTTTCGTTTTCAAACGACACTGTAATGTAGTACACCCAGATTTCGTCATCTGTCACAATATTATAAACCTGCAATGACTGTCTTCCTTAAACTTTTAAGTGTAGTTTCTGATTTTCCGTTAAGTAACGCTGTATCCTTCGAGGACAAAGACTCTAATCCTTCAGATGCACATGCAAAATGTTTTACACTTAGCTCATTCGAATGTCTAATACAGTACAAATTTGGTGACACGTATTTTGATTTGTCAGTTTCAATCAGTTGTCGTACACAACAGAGCCTGAAGCAACTAACGATCCTTCGAGGAAGAAAACTAATTTCGTTATACTCTATTCGTTAGTGTAATATAAAAAAACTTTCGACTTTGATCAGTGTGTAACTTTAGTTTTATTAACCCAATCCAGGATAATTTTGCGTGAAAGTCCCTGAATGACAGAACACAAATATTACTTAACAATTTTATTTTTCCTTAAATCTTTTAGTGGAAGTAGATATTATGAGCCCTTACTTCAGGTGTCTTCTTTGGATTTACCGACCCTTATTTTAACAAAAATTATTTAATTAGTTTCCAGTTTTATTTATTTTTATTTATTAAAACTTTTTGCACAAACAGTGCAAAACACAGGCGGACTTAATGCCTAAGGCATTAAGTCCGCCTCATCTGGCGAAATGTAGTAGCAATATACGATACTAAAGTAGTAGTTATAATTAAATGTAATTTCCTTGGTCTTGCCAATTCCTTCTTGTTACAGCCAATTATATAAAATTACATAATACAACTTTCATGCATATAATAAATGCAATAAGTCATTTATTTTTTCTACATGAATTGTGACCGTTCAATCTTGTCTGAGCTGATACCGTTGCTAAAATCAAATTGAAGCACTGGCATTGCTATAATCGCATTCATCTATCCCCGAATATTTATAGCTAAAAACCGACGTAATCTCCCGCCACATCGAGGCCATCTCAAGATAAATTATCCAACTTTCTGTGTGTCTTTTTTATGCTAGCTTTACGCGTTTTAAACCTGATTTAATGGTGCCATAAATATAAATATTATTTATTAATATAATTTTAAGATGACCATAGATATAATTTTCTGTATAGCCCATCTTAAGTCCACTACTAAAATTAATATATTAATCCCTATAGATTGCCATTAATCACAATTACATGTAAGTATACTCGTACATCTCATCCTAACTACATGTCAACTAAACTCACGTACTCACACGTACACACTACTCGACGTAGAGTCACGTCGCAGTTGGTAAGTAGCTCACTACGAACGAAACGATCGATTCGACAGAAGAATAACTACGGATTAACATAATTTCAGTTAAAGGCACTACTAAAATTTGGATATTCGAGAATAAAAATATATTCAGTCTTACCTCCAAAATAAACAATTTTTTTTAAAGTATCTCAATTGTTTGGTTTTTTAATAATCCCTTCTTGGACTATATACATATATATATATATATACACGGTATAATTTTTAAAAATATACCGTGGACTTTCCAGCAGGACTCTGCATCTGGTCACAAGCCACGAACTACCCAAGTCGCCAGCCCACCAACCAACTTGAAGGACATGGCCTGCTCTAAACGACACGGTGACATTGAGCCTCTTCAAACATCTTTGGAGCAAGCTGTAGGGAAATTTCCCTTGGAAACAGTACGTAAATCCATAGATACGTGGTCAAACAGATTAAAGCCAAAAGTGGACAGACTAGTAAATATATAATTATATATTTAAAACTGTGTATTGCAGTAACTGTCAAATTCTGTATATTATATATTATATATATATATATATATATATATATATATATATATATATATATATATATATTATATATATATATAAATACATATATATAAACGCTTGCATTAAATCGTTATTTAAGTCACCCTCGCCATTGTAAACAAATTTACAGTTTATCCTCAAAGCACTGAGGTACAATTATAATAACTCAGCGCGGTCGACTGAACCTTAAATTGAATAATTCAAGCAAATACAGCGTGTCAACACTCATCTACATATTACTCTCCACAACATATAAAGTGCGTGTTTGCACGTTCTAACAGGTAAGGCGAAGTACAAACATGGCTACAACTTTCAGTGGCGCTCGTCAAGCCTCATTCCATATTCTATTTGTAATTATTTTAGTGTCTCTAAATATGTTAAGTTTTATTTGAACACTCAAAATTTAATTGTATATAACTTATACTATGTTTTGTGCTAGTATTTTATTGAATTGTGTTACTTGTATAAAATAATTTAAATCGGTAATAAAGTTATTATTAAAAAGCTAAAGTTTGTAGCTATGGTGGTAATAATCCAAATTGCAAAGGTCCTAGGGACGAATATAAATGATTCTTATTTCTCAATTTGCATTTCATGATGCATCCGGCAAACGAGTCTTGAAGACAAGAATTAATGGCAAAACGATCAAGACAATGACAATTGACGGCCAAAACTCAAATCAAATATTTTTGCCATTGATGGAGCTGTCGAGCGTAGTACGTATAAGCAAATTTTCCAAGAAGTGCCGTGCCTTTTCCACTTTCCGCACGATTTATACTTGAAATATAATTAAAACGTAAATTATATATCCAATATAGTATAATTATTTTGAATGATTTTATTTATATTGTTTAGATTTTTTTATGTGTCAGTTTAAATTTTAAAGCAACATCATCGATTCACTTAATGGCTTATAAATCCAATACTGCTTTTGCAGCTTGTTTGGTGGCCGGCGGCGAGATATTCATTATAATTTTGTGTTCAAAAAATGTACTAGAAGTGAGTTTAAAAGCAATACAGTGGCTAAATATATTCTATTTAAGTGTTATTTTTATTTATCAGTCAAATAAATAATATATTGGATCATTTTCACATTCACTTTACCAGAAAATTAATGAGTTATCAATGGAAGCTGCAAAAATTTACAAGAGTCATTTATATTAGTGTATATTTTAAATAATTAATATTGTATGTATACATTATATATTATATTTTGCTATTGCCAATTTACCTGCCAAATAAGGAATTACTGCTAATTATTTTATTAATTATAATTCAAGAGATATTAAACATAACATTATCTCTAATATTACGTAAGAACCAAAAACTAATATTCCTAGATAAATATCAGTTATTCGTTTATGGTATAACAGAAATATAGAAAAAAAACTCTGTTAAGATCAGCTCGTTAGCTCTCCTACGTGTCCGAGTACTAAATATTTTGTTGTGGTTAGCAAGAAATCAGTAAATCAACGTCAACATACAAGTCGTCACGTATCAACGGTAAATTGGGGTCGGCGGCTTACAATTTTTTATTGGCAAAAGAAAACGTTTACCCAACGTTCTACAACAAAACCGTACTGTTAAAGTTTATCAGTGCTTCTAAATCTTTAAATACAATGTAATGTACAATGAATATATTGATAATGTTGAATGTACAAGTGAGATCGATTATCATCTTGTTCAAAATCCCATTTCTAATATATATATATTCAAGCATCGATAGCCTAAGGACTTAAGGTACGATCTGCAAAACCTAAATTAGATTCGAATCTGCCATTCGAACCTAATTTAGGTTATTATAATAGTTATAATAATTTAGATAATAGCGAACATAAACCATCTGTTAACGCAAGTATTTATGCTCAGTTTAAGTGATTAACGGGAATTTTAGTAATGTTTCTGTTAGAATTATTTAAAAAAAAAAGCAATGCCTTTATTTTAAATTTCGATAACCTCAATTTAAAATCTGATATATACCATTGCGTTTTTGATAAAGGCACTTTAAAAGTATTTTAGCAAAAAGTATTGAGCAAACGATACGTAGGCCAAACCGTGGGTCAAGGCTTCATATTTTATGTTTAAATTTATTTGAACATAAATAAAACAAGACAGTTTAATCACTGTACTTATAAAGGAATGTATTTACTTACAAAAGAGCAAACGCTACATCGTATAGGATGCCGGTAAGGCCAATTATAATTAAAGTATTTTGTTGATTGACAAAGATACTCATTTAAATATAAATAAAAACGATAATTTGGACGTTGACAAAGGAATGTAGCGGGATTATTTGAGATAATCACAAAAAGAAAGTATTTAATAATGTTAGTAAATTATTATTAGTATACTTTTTAATAAACAAAGGAAGAAGAGAACATTCAGTCTATTTTATGGTAAGCGGATATAGTAAACACACTTCAATAAAGCATCAAAAAACAAATGCGACGTCGTCTTTCCGGATTAAAATAGAAGCTAAGTAAGCCTACGGTTCAAATTACACACAGAATATGTCTATAATGTGTTGATATTCTGTGATATTCCTTCGCGATATTTAATTATGAAGTTAATAAATAAGATAATGTATAAAATTTTGAATGTTTGTGTTTCTTTTTATTATTATTTAAGAATTAATACATTATATTTTAATAGTTGTAAGCCTTAATGGCAGAATACAGAGAACTTTGTATATGCAAAATACTTTGTAAATTATGCAAATATCCTGCAGTTGAGTGATATAAAAATCTGAATTTTAATTTATAATTACCGTTGACAAAAAATTTAATAAAAAAGTTGTGAAATTTCATTATTATCGACTACCATATCAGCTTTTGTAAGTTTAGTGCAAATATTTGCAAATGTTCACATGTAAATAAACGCTTTCAAAAACACTGCAGTTTGTTTCTAGCTGCAGAATGAATGGGTCAGCCCGACCGGGGTAGAACCACGCCCTCATAGAATACCAGCGTAAAATAGCAGCATAAAGCCTCTGTGTTTCGTCTGTTGAGTGCAGGGCTTCGGAGACCTTTATTACTGGTGGCGACGCATTCCATCTCATTCCTCATGGGTAACAACGCATTTGCACTATGATTCCTTGTCAAGGATGAATGTAGATGTCATTGGCCGCAGGAATCACTTGCCATCAGGTGAACTGTGTGCTCAATTGTTAGTCTCAATGTAATAAATTAAAAAAACCATCGTTAAAGTTGACAGTGGACAGTTTGCCGTCTTATCACATTTAGATGGTGAAGGTTTAAATATCAACCATCCATTACTTTTAATTCGTGTGTAGTAGATTATGGTATACATTACATAGTGGGGGTTAAGGGGGTGGGTTCTTTAAGAACTCGTGTATGGTTAGATTTTCCACCGTCGATCAATCACCAGTTCAGTGAAGATTCAGTCGTCTTTTAATAGTGTTAGAGCCACACTTCAGTTTGTTTTTTTTCTTCTTGGGAAATTCCCTGGACTCCCATTGAATATCAGCTGTTTTGTCTGGTGAGTAGGGAACCGAAAGCCCATCAGTAATTAGACTGATGATGAGGAAATCCATCTCAGAGGTTACAAGGCATCTGCATTATGAGTCCTTATCAGTGAATGTGATTGTCATGGACCACAGGAATCACTTACCATCAATTGAACTGTGTAGTCGTTTGTAATACAATAAAAAAAATCCCCTCACTTCTATTATTTCGAAGCATCAGAAGCCTAATAATAATAAGGTTTAGGGTACGGTCTGCAAAACTTAAGGTCGTAGGTTCGAATTCACAAAGTCACTATTGTTGTAGACCATCTCCTATCACAAGCATTTGAAGCTTAGTTGGAGTGGCTAACTAATTAGTAATGTTATTAGCATTGCTAATATTCGTTTTTTTTAAATACTGATGCACAGGGGACGTAGGAATTTGTTAAAAAGATACTTTTTCTTTTACTTTCAATTTTGCCCTTCATTGCTGTAACGTTTTAAAAAGTGTCGTACCGTATATTTTACGAGGTGAAACTGCGTTTGC
Organism: Teinopalpus imperialis; assembly: GCA_029286865.1. Classification (NCBI taxonomy): domain Eukaryota; kingdom Metazoa; phylum Arthropoda; class Insecta; order Lepidoptera; family Papilionidae; genus Teinopalpus; species Teinopalpus imperialis. Next base: position 8,114,208 of record JAGSMU010000008.1, on the reverse strand, counting down.
GAAGGTTCTACATTGCATAAACTCGCATAATTTGCATTACCTCTGTACTCTTTGTCCTATAGTAACTTAGTTTAGTACTGTTCAACATTTTTAAAGTAAGTTATAATGTATTTAATGTTTTTTCAATTATTTTTGTATGTTTCATGTATTATATTTAGAGTGTTCGAAAGGATATTGTATCCATTCTTAAAATATACTTTAATTTTTTTTCCCAGCATTTTATATTTTTTTTATATTGCTTGTGACAAACGAGGACACAGTTGATACCATTCATTTCATTCATGATGTCATTCATCACAAATCCCAATTTACCCTCGATGTAAAATTATAATGCATATATGCACAATTAAGAACTCATAAGAAAGACATGACCAGTTTAAAGACTCTAAGTACACATCATACTTGCTTTAAATAGCAACAAGTATTGGGGACATTTCGTATAGACACAGACAAAATGGTAATCTGCTAACCTCATTTGCTGGGAATGATGCATACAATTTGCAATGTACGATTGTAAAAATACATACCATCTCGTTCCTCAGAGGTGAAGAAAATGTATATCATCATTATTCCCGGCAAATGAGGATAAGAATGGAGTCATTGTTGGTTTTTGTGTAGATGTCAAGGCCATCGTTTGTCATCAGAATAACTGTGCGCTCGTTTGACAAATTTAATACTTAAAAGTTTTTTTTTTATTTTCAAGTTTGCTTTTAGACGTTTGAGAACGATCTAAACCTTTCAGTGTAAAATAAAAAAAACTTTTTGTAAGTATTATTTATTGACTGCAATAAAAAGATAAAAATAAAAGCAAATTAAATTCCCGGGACGATCTCATCGTGACCGATGTAGCTGAAGAGATATATCTCGTAGAACCGATAGCCGATGAAAAGATAAATAATAACCGGAAAGAAAAGTTCTTCAGTGGCAACCTCGGACTGGTAGTCGCAGTGTAGGGATAGCCCCACCTAGATGAAGAGGCGACCTATGGAAGTCATTGGATGCAGATGGATAGGGATCGTGCTTCGTTGCAATCTATGGGGGAAGTCTATACTCAGCAGTGATCTATGTCCAGAAGTGAAAGCTATGATGAAGGTGATGATGATGAAATTACTTTGAAAAAATCCTCTCCATATTTGATGAACATTATTGAAGATTATTATTCCTTCAAGACTTTCAAGAAAAGAGATTAAGGAAGGTGTAGTCCTTAAAGGCCGGCAACGCATTTGCGACTCCTCTGGTGTTGCAGATGTTCATGGGTGGCGGTGATCACTCACTATCAGGTGGGTTGCATGCTCGTTTGCTGTCTGAACTATTAAAAAAAAAGAAAAAAAGAAGACTTTTATAAGAAGCTCTCGAAGAATAAATCGATCAGATTTTTCATGAATATTCCAAATTTCAAAGATCGTTATATTGTATTTCTGTTCGTCCATTCACCAGAATTTTAATAACGAAGGATTTCATTTTAGTCTTCAGGTATAACAGTGCATATGCATCTTTGTTCCCTGTCGAGAATGTATTCCGTTTTCAGAGATTACTTACCATCAGGGCCACTGTGTGGTCATTTTATTATCATTAAATTATATAAAAACAAAAATATGCTTTTCAGTGAAGCCCATGCGGTAATATTTGGATGATTAATATGTTTGTAAGGCCTCTCCGCTACCAGAGCTTCGCATGTTACTTATTTGGTGCTATACACAGAGTTCAAAATGGTAATTACAAAGAAAGAAAGAACTATCACAACATCAATCCATAACGACAGTTAATCATTCGCCCGTACTCTTTTCCATCTCACATTTTAAGCACCTTCGTAAATTAAAACTCCACGTTCGAAATAAACATATTTGCCTCTAATAGCAGCGAAAATTATAATTTATAGCATTTTTGCACACGAAAAGCGTTGTATCGGGTTGACAGGTGTCATATTTATCTCGGTTGCGTTAATTTTCTTTGTGCGTATTATTACTTTTATGTAGTATTTTTTGCACCATAATCCAGTATACAAGCCAAACTACTAACTACTACTATATGAGATGGGCTAATTATGGTAATACAAATTTTGCAGAAATACCTATTCTCCCCTAATCTGAAGTATGGATAATAAATAATGTTTTTATGATTCTAAGGGTGACAAACGAGCACACTACTAGCCTAAAACACCTGCATTCATCCTTAATATAGATACAATTTGTATATGCGTTGTCACTAAGGATTGATATAAATCAACCAATAGTTGGTTCCAGGGATCCTACAATCGACTTACAAAACATAGCAGAGTTAATTTGATACTATAAGACAAGATAATCGAATACAGTGTCCGCAAAATAAGAAAATAAAGTATAGGAAAGCTATATGATATAATAGAATAAATGGAATTAAATTATGATATATGTGTATTTCTTTATTACACAGAATTCCAAATGAGAATACCAAATAAGCACAGAGTTCACTTGATGGCAAGTGATTCTTGCGGCCCATAATATCTACATTCATTCTTAACAAATCATAATGCAGATAGGTTTGTCACCCTTGAAGACTGAGTTAAAATGCTACGTCACCATAAAGGTCTCCGGATCCCTACACTCACCAGACCAAACACAGCAGCATTATACTGCTATGTCACGCTAGTATTCTGTGAGAGCGTGGTCCTACCCCGGTCGAGCTGACCAAGTCGGCTTTTTTGTTTTACTGAAAGTTAATGACTTTTTAATATTATGAAGTTGCATTAATAAAGCTTTCAATATGAATGGCTTAAAAATATAACCATAATATGTGACGTGGTATTTGATTATTATTAAAACATCATGTGTGTCATTGAATTAACATCAATCAGCATTCACTGCAGGTACTGCGAGTTTTGAAAGACATTTGTTTAAAACTAATTGATAAAAAGAAGATAACATACAAAAGTTAACGAGTGCATTCACGATTCGATGTGAGCGTATAAAGCAAGTAAAAATTACAAATGGCCGTTAAAAGCTATTCGAAATACAGCTTTTTACTTCTATTAAAAGTTCCATGTGTATTCTGAACAAGTTTATGTTATATATAGGTCCATTTTAAGTATTTTATAACCTTTTAATATAAAAATATAAAATTTTAAGGGATTCCAATTAGAGAAAGAATTATGATTGCATCTCGTGTTTGCGGAAATAACTACGGTGATATGTTTTGCCCAATTGACCCCATCTAGTAAATCTCGGGATATGTCCCGTGGTAGAAATTGACCTAGAGACAATTTATTTATTTGTTATTTGTTGTTACTTTTTAGTTATTACCTTGTCGATCTCTACATCTAACCAATAATTTGTAAACGATATGGAAAATACCTGTTTACCTAAATTAACATATATTGAAATTTTGAGACCCAACTAAATGTAACTTATCTAACATAAGTGACATCGGTTCTAGCGAAAACAGTTGAGGTTTATTCATTAATTTTAAAATCATGTGTATGGCTTTAATCTGATGTGATCTGATGGCAGTTGAAATCTTAAAATACTTTAACAAAATACTACTTGGAGCTTTTTCCACCGGTAAAAACCCTTTTTCCAGAACTGCTATCATTTATTAATGTCCGTAACGTACTATTACAGTGTTAGTGTGTAATCGATTACGATATAAATAACACGCTAATAAGCATTATTTAATACTTTAAAGGTATAGATGAATTGACGTAAAGACATCCAATAAAATATTTGTTTTTTTTATTTTGTTCGGCAAAAGTATAGATTAAGGAAACTTTTCATTATGTCATTTACAATACATGCTCTGTGTAAATTGTGTTTGTGTAGGAATAAAAACGAGCCTGGCCAATGATTAAAATAAAACATTTCGATTCCTGTTGGATCATTAGTTCCTCAACTTTCAAGTCGCATACAACACTGGTCTTCAAGGAAAGATTTCGTCTACTCTGCTCAAAGTGGATGGGATGATGGAAGACCACTAATAATTTAACATAATAGTTAAATAACGTTATTTAAGCCGAGTTTTTATAAGGAATTACTAGGATGGAACCCATCTTTGAAACAGTCGTGACATTAAGATAATAGTATAGTATCTTAAAATTATCGGCCATTCTAAGATACATATTTTATTTATATAAAACGTAAGCGTGGAGCAAAAAGTAAACTCATGCACTCGTATCCAGTACGTTATCAATATTTATAAAATCAAATCATCACTTATGCATTGATAACAAGATACAATGTACAGATAACCGGTGTAGGTGATGAGGCGACGAAGCATGACATCCATTAGAAATTTCCTCCCGTGCGACGAATGGCCAATTAACTTCCCCGTTCCTTTAATATTGTAATATCCCATTTACATGATTTCCGACCCTGACGGGAATGACTGAGATCATTTAATTATATATCATTTTACCTACTACAGACAGCGTCGTAATGACTATAAATGTAGTTTAATTATCCCTAACGTCAACAACGCATGTTTAAACTCGTTTTAAAAAAAAGAAATATGCCTAAATAGTAACAGTTTCAATATTTGTTACAAGGGCGCGTACAGGAATTTCATCATCATCATATAGAATAAATTTTGATATAACTTTTAGACGCCGATTTTCTCTACAAATTTGACGGCCTCCTGGTGTATTCTCCATAGCACCTAGATTCTGAGTCGCGGGTCCTAGGTTCAATTCACTGCCGAGAATTTTTGTGCCAATACAAGCTGCAGCCTTGTGGGTCTGAATATGTTATTATTTGAGAGAGGCTTTCTATTCACGGTACTATAATATATACTACACAGTTGACGTTATCTGGTGGCAATGAGAAGATTTCGCCTTGTCGTTTAGAATAACATACTCATTAAAAATAAGGGAGATAAAACAGTACAAATGGAAATAATAGAAAATTTAAAGTATCGCTATTTAGTTGTACTGTGTAACTAACATTAACAATTTATTTTTATTAACTATTACATTTTTTTTCAATTTTATATGGAATCTAGCAAGATAATATGATTTATTTAAGTACACGAGTACCTTAATATTTTTTTTTTTGGGTACATAAATGTCAGCGAAGCTAAATAAAGATCTCTACTATTCATATGGGATACTGGGCGACATACATAAAGTAACAGGCTTCCTAGTAAGAAGAAGCGACCTGAACAGGCTTCAGCTTGAAACAAATACAATCTGTATTTGTTATAACAGAAATTTTTAAATGACTGGAGGATCCTACTGAGACAATAATATAACTAAATGGTCGATAATATCACTACCAAACAGGCGTCAAATTGTACCCAGAGTACATAGATAGACATAAGGTGCTACGAACATCCGCGCTACGTTTAGCTACAAGTTATTCTGAGGGCAGATCATTTTATTGCCTTACTATATACCTCGACCGTATTTACAATTAATTTAGATTTAAGAGATAGTTCTTTAGTTATTCATTTATACCATCATCTTTATTTGCAGGGGTATAGGTTGTACAAAGGTGTTCTAATTAACATAGTATCCACCACTTTCTACCGTAAACGCATGAAAATTTTATGTATAATTTTAAGCAACATTATCATTATTAAGGAATGTCATTATATCTAAAAAATAGTAATTGTCAATATTCAACGTCAAGTAACAAATTAATATTAAATAAAAATTAAAAAAAAGCACAATATTGTTATATTTTTTATTATATCTGATGGTAATTAATATAGTAATAGTACAATATTCTTGTCATTGTATGCTTTTTTTAATTTGTCAATGTTTAATTATTATAATACGTATTGCTTTTTATATGTAAACATACCTATATATATATATATATATATATATATATATATATATATATAGTTTTAAGTTTTCTTTATTTTACAATGTATGCACTACACTTGTCGCAATGTTTGTCCACGCCACGGGTTGACTGGTAGAGAAGGCCTTAAGGCATTAAGTCTGACCTTTATACCCGTTTTTGTAAGGTGTGACTAATAAAGATTAAATAAATAAAATGTTTATATTCGAAATCTTTTCCGAAACACGAAAAGAAATATTTATTAATACGATAATGATACATGTATTTCAATAATCTAATATTAGAATTAAATAGTCAGTCTTTAAATAAATCTGATTGATATGGACAATAACATTATTTCATATTCTAATAACTTATTTTACATATATGTTTCGCTAAGCCCAGTAAACCACTATGAGTATAATTAAGCGGTTAATTTTACCAACTCCAATATAGTGAATCAACACTCATTTCCATATAATCAGTCTACATAAGTTTGTATTTGTTTAATTCTAATACTATAAAATAACATGAGCTAAGGGGAAAATTTGATATAGAATATTACAATTTCCGCCTCCGCAATTGACTACTTAATTAACGTAGTTAACACCTATAAATTTAGGCTTACCACTTTTTTTTCTAATTCTCAATTATAATACAGGTTTTCCGATAAAATTATTTTACATAATTTCAATACGTAAATTTTCCTAGTTTTGAGTTAAGTTACTGCAAGATATTATTAATATTTATTTAAACAGTTTGGGTGCTAAAATTACAAACACGTAAGTTTGACATACGAGTAACAAGTGCATCATTTAAACTCGTAACCGACATGTTATATACCTATACACAGTGATACTTCCGGCACAATATCTTCCTGTAGATCGATAAGACTGCTTTGAGCGGAAGTATAATTTATATTTCAAATTTCTTACAGAATAAAGAATTTTTTTTTTTTTTTCCTTAATGTTGGTTATATAAGTATGTGTTACTATGCATGTATGTATGTAATTAAAAAAAAGTTTAATTCTATGTTAATTCAATTAAGTACTCAAATTGTAAATATCATCAGCAAAGTACTTGTACCCATTTAAAAAGGAGTATATGATATTAAATACCGTAGACATTTATAAAAGAGAAATCTAATCCCAACAGTTAGCAGCAAACATCAAATAAGAATTTAAAAAGGACATTGACATGCGAAATGCACACTGTCTGTCAGAAGCCTGAAGGCTATAAAAAATATTTTGTTACTTAATTACAAATTACCACACATTTTACCTAATTCATCCCTGTAGGCTATCCACATCGACCTTCAGTTAGAAATCAAGAAGCGTTGTCACCATTTAAATTCAACATATTATATGTTTCGTTACTAGTAATTTTGTTACCAATTTCCTTTATTTATCATTAAACACCAGTCTTTAGGTGCCAATTTATACTGGTTACTTTCAAAAATCCTTTTCTAATTGGAAATGTTCTTAATCAATCAGAAGAATATCACTTAATCAAGTGCATATTTTTACTGCAGTTAATAAATATCTTATTAAATATTTATCTTATTTACCAAGATTCTTCAATTCACCAAATATAAATATTATAAACTAAACAAATTAAATTTATTTTAAATTACGTACTCGTCATTCCTTAATAAGGTAATTAATTTGTTTATCACCAGTGTTTATATTTAAATATATTTAATACGAAAACAACAGTTGGGATACGCCAAATTACAAAAATAGACAGAATCAATTAATATCTACGGATTAATCCAAATTATTCCTGAGGGATGTCAAGAGGGATGTGAACTTAAGTGAATTTCTGGTTTGCGCACAAAGTCGGAACTTCATAATAATAATTTACCATTAAACTTCAATTAAAATTCAATTTTCATAGTTCATAGTTCTATTTGTCATTTCTTACAGAAAAATACTCTAATAAATCTATAATACAAACATAGAGATAAATCTTGTTATTTGTTAAATTATTATATTTCAATACACAAATAGATATATATGTCCAATAAGAAAAAAATAGTGCATGATGAAAATTACGTACCCATTAAATAAAAGTATATACTATTACTGACCTGTGTAATACTCCAGTAGCGGTCCAACGATATGAGGCACAGATTCATTATAGACGCAGTACACAATAACACATCCATCGCGGAATGTATCTCACACCACCAGAAACCAAAAATCCAATACCCCATTAGCTCGTTCGCCAAAGAGAACGGCATTATAATCAATCCTAGAAAAAAGTCCGATACTGCCAATGAGGCTATAAACCAATTCTGTATGTTCTTCAATGCCTTCTCCGTCACAATCGCTATTATTACTAACATATTCCCCACCACTACCATTATCATTAACACTGTCACAACCACTGACGCAATTATTATATGTGCTGGAGAGTACCCACTCGGGTACCAAGTCTTTAATATCATTTGATTGATTATCGTATCGTTGAGTCCAGAGTAGGTCGTGTTTGCGTCTGATGTGTTAGTCATCTGCAGAGCTAGGAACTCCTCTTGGCTTATATAGGTCGGGACCAGGAACGACGAGTTGAGTCCCATAGTTACATTCATGTGGGTGGTCATCGTCGCGTAAATTGGTGTTGCGTTCGTAACCATTTTATTATCTAACAGATTCTATTTCAAAATCAATTTTGTAATTTGACTAACTACCATGGCATTTATTGTATCAGACATTGCAAATTGAGAATTTGGCCCCGTGTTTAAATGTTTTTGTTATCTGCTTCAATGGCTTAAGTACTGAATATAGGAACGGAGTTATGTAAAAGATAAGCTATTTAATTTATACAAGAGTACTTTTTACACAACTTTTGTATATACCTATTTCGCTTCTAAACTATTCCAAAGGTATATCCGAGCATATTAAATGAGATTGTATCTTGAATATACATAAACAGTATTACTACAAAATGTTTTAAAATGGATAATATATTAAAATCTAAGTTTTAATTATTTATGTACATTTAAAAATGGTGTATTATTGGAATTCACGATCACTACTTAAAGGAACCTTACCTAATATTGCTTCTGAACGTTACTAAAAAGAAACCGACTAAACACCAACTCAAATATTTGCGCAAATGAAAAATACCGTAAACACACACGCGTTCGAACTTGCAACACACAAAGAAGCAAAACTATGTTAACTAGTGAAGCGTTTATCTAAAAAATAAAACGATTCCGGTCACTTTATACAATTGTAGAATCGGTATCGTGACGTCATCGCGCGACCCTGATCTTTCTCCTGTCCGAGAATCTGTCAGTTTTTGCGAACATCTTTATCGACATTTTCACGTCACATGTTCACTTGTCAACCATTTCCCGCACTTCTGTGTCGTACTTGACTCGTTAAACCACCGCTTATGTTAACCCATTAATACCATTGTCTTCTGTATTCAAACTTGGTGCTTGAGTAATTACCCAGCGATGTTTATGTATAAAATTTGGTTATTTTCCCCGACTGATATCCGTTTTGTACCTGTAATAAAGAAAAGGGCCATAAATAATATAACAATTATTAAAATAATAACTAAATGTATGTCATATAAGTATTGATAACTTGAGTATTTTAAAATGTATCCATTCTTGTTAGTAATAATTATATAATTTCACTTTTCGTGATTCTTTTCATCAAATATCTTTGAACCAAATGGTTATATTGAATTTCTATTAATTCTATAGCTTATTTGCTTTTATTCTTGGGTTCTTTTAAATATTATTTAACAATTTCTGAACACACATAATAATAATAAGAGAAACAATACAAAGATTTGTATAAAAGCGAGTATGTTATTCAAGATTTTACTAATGTATTAAACTATTCAGCGGGCACTAGGCGCAAAAGGTCCTACTTTTTTAACATTTTATTATAAAGACTTTAATTTATAAAAAATATGAAAAGATTAATATGTTTTTATTTATTAAATCGAAAGATTAACATCGTCAGCAGACAGTATATAGAGACAATATCTCTTTACAACGCAAAGTTTTCTGAATACAAATTTCAATTTAATTAAGCAGAATCATTAATATTTATACCTATATAAAGATTGCAAATAATGCATATTTTCTACCGAAGAGCGCATAATTGTGGGCGTTCGTGCTCAGAAATAAATAGCCCAGTTCACCTTTGCTATAGTTTAAAAGGTATATTAATTTATTCAAGTATGCTTAAAACAGCAGCATAATGCTGCTACGTTTCGTCTGGCGAGTGTAGGGATCCGGATCAGTCCTCGAAGGTGACAACGCGTCTGCATTATGATTCCTTGTCAAGGACGAATGTAGATATCGCGGACCGCAGGAATCACTTGCCATTTGAACAAGTGAACTGTGCGCTCGCTTATTACTCTCAATTTAATAATAATAAAAAGTAGCAAATTTCGTGATCATCATCATCGTCGCGGTCCACTGAAGCTGTAGCAGATTAAGTTTCTGTTTGACAAAGGTCTCCTCCACAGACCTCGACGAAAGGACGATTCTAAACCACTCACAGCGGAGAATAAAAGAATCTACTTTAGGCAAATAATTCACAGTGAGGACATGCGAAGTAGGAGTGTGACCAATAAATCGCAAAAAGAAATGTAAAGAAAAATATTAATATGATATTTAAAAGAAATACCTTCAAAAAAGAGAAAAGAAATCTAATGCTAAATCACAAAAAAAAGTCGAACTTAAATCAAGGCTTAATGCGTATTGATTAAGAAGAAAAGAAATATACAATACATTGTACACGTGGATCATAATAATAAAACAGATAACAATTTGCTACGTTAAAACAATATCAGTTGAACTGCGATCTGTACTCGCAAAGTCAAAATTACAGAAATTAATCATCCTGTATCTGAATCCAGGTCAGTAAAAGAAGTCAGAAGTCCAGTCAAGAAACAATAACAGTAAAAGGAACATAATTTCGATAATGAAATTATGTTTCTTTTATTGACAGCTTCAACGATCTTCAATGGCACGTAGTGGTAGATGGTACTTTTCGCTCATTCGCGTACAAGCTATAGGGAGGGCTGTGATCATCAGCGGACTATGGATTGGTTGTGACGGTGATAATGAAATAATAAATAATAATAGTAAATATTGATAACAATGTTAAAGTGTCAATGGGCTGTTTATACGATTTCCCCTAAAGCTATAATTTATATAGTAGGCTCTTAGAATTGAAACTGAGGTAAGAAAAACGTAGAATGTGAATAAGCAAATGTGTTGTATGATAAAATAATACACACTTCATCTGTATGTGTGCTTATATATTTATATAAGTAAGAGATACGCAATGCGAAGAAAGAAAATTACTTACGTCTTTACTTATTTTACTGTTGTTTGTAATTTTTTTTTCCATTTCTTATTACAAATATCTTTACAAACCTAACTTTTCTTTTTCCTATCAACAGTTCCCGCGAATTTTACTCGAACAGTTTATTTATTTATTGTTTAGTATTATGCTTAGCATCCTCAATGAATGAGAAACGCATCATTTATGCATAAACGTACTATAATACGTTTACTATCATAGTTCACGTATTGTACATTACATTCTATTATTTTGTAAAAAAGTAACTTACTGTTCTGTGGTCGTAGTAATTTTATCATTTACGATGCTAATTGTAGCTTACCACGATTTCCTACATTAATGCTACGGCTATTTTATATGTGTATCGTAACTAAATATATCATCGAGTACATTAATCAAGTCAGTAAAAAAATATTTTCAATATATACTGTGTCCGTGGTAGCTCAGTGACTAAACGCTCGCTTTTATTTCACGATAGGCGAGCAAACAGTTGATCCCAATTCCCGGCACCAATGAAATCGTTATTTGCAATATAAAGTGCTAATTTACCACGTGCTAGGTCGTGAAAAAAACATCGATATCTAGGTATATATAGAAAGGTAGGTATAATAACCAGCGTAAAATAGCAGAATAATGCTGCTGTGTTTCGTCTGATGAGTGTAGGGATCCGGACACCTTTATTACTGATGACGAGGCGTTCCATCTCAGTCTTCAAGGGTAACAACGCATCTGATTCATGATTCTTTGTCAAGGATGAATGTAGATGTCATTGGCCGCAGGAATCACTAACTATCAGGTGAACTGTTCGTGTGTTACTGTCAATGTAATCGTGATGAAACCTTTATATATAAGAAATAAATTAAAAACGCGTATATTTATTTCGAAGACATAATGTCCGCAAATGAAGCAGTGAGCTGGAATATATCCCAGGAGTGTGATTTTTTTATATAGCTGTTTGCTATTTGTAGCTGTTTGCTTGTTTTTAGTTGTGTCCGGGCAACTTAATTTAACACAAATAAAAACTTATTCATCTGGAAAACCTATTGCAACTATTCGCAGTTTTATAGCTTTTGTTAAAGATATAAAAAGGATGGAAACGGCATCCATTTCACATTGCTAGCTCTTTTTGTTTGGATTTCAATTAGGGAAGTAAAGATTGATCCCACGTCCGGGCCAGTCTTTCTACTTTCACGCAAAATGAAACTGCACCGCGCTAGACTAGTTCAACCAGGGTTGTTTTATGTTTCAAATTGCGGTATGGTTTTTTATTCGTATTGATTTTCTTTTAAGATTAACGGTGTTTTCATTAGAAAAAATCTTTTTAAGTATACACATAAATATATAGCCAATCATTTAGTGTGATTATTTTGAGGCCAAGTTTCGATTTAATCAACATTAAACTCAGTTTGATACCATAGTATGTCGATATCGTAAGAAATAATCATAGTAACTTAAATATTAAAATGAACCAATTGAGATAAAATATCTTCTAGTGATATCTCGATTCAACTTGACCATTTGATGATCTGTTCAAGTAAGCAGCAAGTCGATGGTAGTAATTGAATCCAGGATTGTGATTCTTCGTTGATATTGGATATATTCAACAGTACTTTTTGCACTACTATTAAGTGTCAATTAGTGCTATACGGTAGTAATAATAATCAGAAACTTCGAAAAGATTTCATTTACACATTTTGATGATTAATAAAATACACAGTTGAATTTTATGATTGCTGGAGTTTCACACATTTCAATAAAATCGTATTCAGGGATTATCTTAATTTAAATTGATATTGTTTATAAATTCGTATGTTTGGGATGGATATAAATATACCAAAAGTTTGTCCAATGTTAAATTAAAAAAGATTAAAAAAGAAACTCTGACAACTAAAATAGAATGCCTCATCACCAATAATAATGCTCTCCGGATCCCTACATTCACCAGATGAAACACAGGAAAGTTATACTGCTATGTTTTACTGGTATTCTCTGAGACGTGCTCCCTGGTGATCCACCGTCTTGTGACTAGGGGGTCAAGCCGACCCAATTATGTCGCAGCCAGAAACTAGTTGAAAAGTAATTCTATCATTGTTTTACTGTTTTCTATACTATTAAGCAGTGTCCCTTCAGAGTATCACAGTTTACCTGTCGAAAATCCTTCTTCGAAGGCTCTATCCGGTTCGTCTAAATAGGATCTTCCAGTCTAGTTTCCAAGTTTTCTTATTTACTCGTAATTTTTTTCTGCTTAATTGAGCTGTTATGAATGAGTATCTGCTCAAGGTAGACATATTCTATTATTAACAACCTTAAAAATCTCATTGTTAAGGGTTTTGGCTCTTGCACATTTATTGACCTTAATGAACGTACACTACAAAACTAAATTTGAATAAAGTTTAAGGGACAAGACTAAGGCAATAAATGAAACTAAAGGCTTAAAAAACTTTATTAGTAGATGCTTATCAAGGGTTAAGAACAAAATAAATATGTTTCTAAATATAATTTTTAGCTAATTCAGTAGATTTAATTTGTTTATAAATATATGCTGAAATGATTTAAATTAAAATATTTTTTTTATATTATTATTAATAATTATACAATAAATTCAACATAAAAAGCAGTAACTAAAATTATCGTAGATAAACAAACCAAGATCCAGTTAATAAAATAAATAATTGCATGTCAGAAGTCGTTTCGCGATATTAAGTATAAGATATTATCGATAAATACTGACGTATTTGTGGTTTACCTTATAAACGTTTATTGAAGGAAAATTAATCACGTACAAGCGGAGTCTGAAAATTAATAAGCAGGCGGCACCAATCGTGCCCCTTTCTTAATGGTCTTTGCGTCAGGTGTATAAGATTTACTGTGTAACGTATCCGAGTTGGGTTAATTCTTTTATTACTGCTGTATGATAGTTATGTTAATTAAAACTGTCATACCATATCATACCGCAGTAATTCTTTGATTGCTCGACTCCAACGGTTATCGGTCGGTTTATTATAAATATTTTGTTATAGGTACGAGTGCTCTAATGATCAGGTTATTGGATTCGAGGATTCTGGTTTTGGTACCAAAAATGAGCTTATCTATCTCCACATAATTCACATACTAATGTGAACTAACTAAGAAGGCGACGACTGATAATATTTTCTTTGTGTTTGAGTCGGGACTGACGACAATTTAAATCTTTTAGGATTTTTTTTTACTAATGATTTGCATACTTCGAAAGCTAAGCGAAGAGATACAATAAAAAAAGTCAATAAATAAATTAGACGTCATCACAATGCATCTTGCAATATCCTTAAGAAGATTGAATAATAACATATGGTTTTCACCATTATGACGTGCTGGTCGGATTGGAAATGAAAAGAAATCCCTCAGTATTTAAGTGCTCTAACTGAGCCAAGTTTTAAAGTAAGTTTTCAGTTATTTTGAATAATCCAAAGTCTATACCAAATCAACTTACAGATCTGGAATGTGCCTAATATTCATAAATCGCAAAGTGTTGTGAAATATTCTGATATCACTAGCGAATGAATAATTCAAATGTATCGTTTACGTTTTTAAGGAATACATTGACTAATAAGAACTTCAATAGTGATTGAGGAAGAAATTTTTACAATAGTTATTTAAGTTTTAGTTTGGTTTCTAGATGTTGAGACTCGACCACTAGAAAAAGGGATTAATATCAGTATGGGAAACGACCATTGCCCTTATATATGAAAATGGAATTTGTTTACATCCATATAAAAGGTATATCTTGCTATATGAAAAGTGTGAAGAACCTAGGGATTATAACCAAAGCAGAGAAAGCCATAATTTTCAATTAACAATAAGATATAGTAATAACTAAAAATATATTTTTTAACTTTATTGGTAACAATTAAACATATTAAGAAATTTGGGCTTTATACGCTCTAAATATTCGATATCAATTAGTGTTTAAAAAATACATTTATATATTAGATTCGACTGCACTTTTGAACACCAGTAAATAGGGAATACAAAGACAAAAGCGTTTATTTTATCCAATTTAAATTAACTGTATTTAAGCTACCAAAGATCGGTGCCCTATATAACGACTGCTTGAGTATTAACTGGCATTCCTTATTCGCCAAGAATGTAGAATATTGGATGCTGAAGGAACATTCATTCTGCTATTGGCACTATCGACCTATCGAATAACACTTAAGTACAGATCGTATATCTTCATCGTTTATATATACTTAATTTTTAATAAAAAAAACTGTAGATGTCATACGATGAGAAAGACGAACCCTTTGGCAACCTTGGTTTTGGTGGAGCTTTCGTGAAAAGGCGTACGTCTTGTTTCGTACATCTCGTGGCGGTGGTGGCTAAATGCTGAAGAAGGGAATATAAGGTTCTCATTACGTTTAACGTTTAAAACCCGCTCTATAGACTGTTGAGATAGCTTTTCTTTTTTTTCAAAGATCGACATTGTTCCTTTGACTTTTGTGACTTTAGATATTTATTTACCTAACAAATCTAAGCTGTAAATAAGAGTCATAAATATTTCTTTCCAATCAACGTTAGAGTTATTACCCGCTTTTCTACTAAGAAATAAGAAAACAATAAATTTTCATTATCCATTTGGTAATTATTTCTGAATAATTCATGCCTCGCCCTATTTGAGATTTATGAATATTTAAGAAGACATTCCAGTGTTGTATCTTGAATCAGCCTAGATAAATTAAAGAATACTTACTGAAGGCAAACCAAAGAATAATGTATAGCAGAAATTATTTCATAATTCAGTAGAGGTAACCTAATTATTCAGTGACTTTTTAATTCTAGTCTGATAAGACAAGGTAATAATTAAAAAAAATATGATATGAATTCGTTGCCTAAGAATGTCTTAGGCAACTGAGCAAGTTTGCGTGAAATCGATGAATGTACGTACTTCTACGTACGTGACTTCTGATCATGGAATATAGCAAAAATGAGAGACGCCTTTGCTTAACATTATGCCAATGATGATTATTTTTAACAGCGACTACAACTAAAATAATAAAGATATAAATAAACATAAGATAGTAGAAGAAGAAGTAACATTATTTTATTTATATTATACACACCCAGTTTTAATTTTATTTATGATTTAGAATGACAAACAAGCGCACAGTGTACCTCAAAATATAATAAGCATACAAATCTCTTTTAAACGTTGAGGAGAATAGAAAACAAAAATAGATCTTAATAGATATGATAGTCTGAATTGTTCGAAGTAACAAGACGTGATGATGATTAAAAAGTATGTTTGCTTGCATTTTGATATCAATGTCATATAATGTCATGTAACTGGCCATTCCTATGAATAGTTTACACAATAAAGAACACATTCTTTTATAAATCAATTTATTT
Organism: Teinopalpus imperialis; assembly: GCA_029286865.1. NCBI lineage: Eukaryota > Metazoa > Arthropoda > Insecta > Lepidoptera > Papilionidae > Teinopalpus > Teinopalpus imperialis. The sequence continues at coordinate 8,097,734 of JAGSMU010000008.1, read as the reverse complement.
TATATAACTATATACTTGCGTCAATTTACATTTTTTAATATTTCAAAAATTGTTCATGTAATGAATACTCATTCGGTTAACAATCCTCTATAAAGCAGTAAGTTTATTTATGTTCTGCCACAAGAAATGTAGAAACGTATAATTTTTGGTTATATGATGCAATTTATGTGCATAATTCTTCTATGATTTTTTCGAATGATCATGGTTAGAATTTCTTATATAAAAAACCTAATAAACTTTTAGTTTATTCTAAGAATTTCAATTGAATTAGATTTTACAGACGAGTTTTTGCAGATTTAATGAAACGTAATAATATGATTACGATTCTTAAAAGTGGTAAACAACTGATCAATATACAGTACCATTTGTTACAGTAAATAAACAATTAACAATTCACAATATATCACAAGAACTTGGTAAGACGAATAACTTGGAGTAAATGAAGTAAATTTAATTAACACATCGCGCAAAACGCAAAGCGTTTACATTAATATATTAGTAAGTTGCGTTGAAAACTTTCACACACTTGGGGTAACGTTGTAAATTTCACACGGCGTTAGCGATAAATATGCGGGAACAGGAGTGCTGGCTGATTAATTTAGCGAGCGCTGCAACACCCGCGGCATTTGGACCAATAAGTATTTTATTGACATGCAGTAAGCTTTCAGCTATTGGAAATTATATAATGGGTTATATACTTGAAGCTAGATTTAATTTTATTTATTCAACAATATTTTCAGTATTAGATACGACAAATTAAGGTCACCGTGGTAATTCAATATAAGGTTCAATCATGGCTGATAAAACAAACAAATTATTACTTAAATTTTGTAAGTGTTGATTTATCTAAAATAATAAAAGTATTTACAAGTCTTAACAAATCGATATGAGAGTCGAGAAGTGTTGCGCAATATCTATTCTAAAGAAAAGCAGCATTCGAGTGTATGCTATTAATTAATTGTTCAATTCTTCGAACTTTGATAACAAAGTTTCAAGTTCGGCTTTTTATATTGGAACTTTATGTAGGCATAGTACGCAAAATATTGGTTATGCATATTTTTTTCATTTGAATGTATAAATGCGAATATATATGTCTTATTAGTACACCTAAACTAGTATATAAATATACTGTTTAATGCGTGAAGGTTTACATAGGTATATTTAAAAATATTATATAATTTTTTTTAACTATAATTTTTTAATTATAACTTTAATAGTGGTTTTAGGGAAGAGTCGAATACCCTATTGAAATTTTCTATAATTGACTTTAATCTCCTTATTAATTGTAAGTAAACATATATATATTTAAAAAAATATAATAGATATCAAAGACTTGTTTTTGATAGCTGTTCATAATGATTTGTGGTACAAAAAAGTCCAATAATACCGTAATTGGAGTGCTGTGAAAGAACAACAAACACCAAGCACTTTCCTCCGTAATCCAAGGATGGAACTGAAAAGCAAACAAATAACGTTTGAAGCTTTTAGTTTCAGTAAATTTGTCGCTCTAAACATAGTTTCCTTTTTATGGAGAACAGACCGGACTTTTAGGTTTGAGTGGTCGATTATAGTGAATTCAGGGTACGAATAAAAACTGAAGCTGCGCTACTAACCGCGTCATTATCATTATCACAGCCTATCAAAAGTCCACTACTGAAAATATATTGGTCTCCCCATAGTTTGTCACAAATCACTATCCTAAGTCACCTGCATCCTCACTTGCACACACACCTCAGACTCCATCGTCGGTCATCGCTCCATTTAGTAGGGGCTCGTGAAGCAATACGACTGCCAGTCAGAAGTTACCTAACCTTTCTTCCCCATCAGTTATCAGTTCTATAAGTTATTTGTTTAGCCGATTGGCACATCTAATCTAATCTTTTGAGCTATGTCGATCACCCTCTACTGCGAATGTCTATTCTGCGTATTCTATTATGCAATGAAACACGAACCATAGCCCGCTCTATAACTCACTAAGTGATTCTAAACTTTCTCAAACAGCCAGCCATGTCTCACTCGTCCCTGGAAATATATACTGGTTAAACCTTTCGTTTTTAGATTTGGGATTGTGGGATATTAGACGAGAACATCTGAAGGAGTTTTCCGAACGCTTCCCATGTCAGTACGATCCGGTGATTGTCCTCTGTGTCGAAGTTGGACTTAATTAACTGGACTATTTGCTCTACTACGAGGTACTTTTGTTGACCGGTATTTGAACTTAAAATTTTTGTACCTTTTATTGTAATAATTCTTTTTTCTTTCTTTTCCATCCTCTACTTTAGTTTTAATAATTTTAATGCGTATATTGTTTCTTCCTTTGTTATTATTGTTTAATTTTGTTGTGTAAATTCGCTTTCGGTTAATAAATGTATTTTCTTTCAGTCTTTTCGTTATGTATATCGGTATATTCGAAGCCATTATTTCAAAAAATCTTCACAGTAGATTTGTAATATAGAATACCATATTGAGTACCAACGAATAAATGCAATGTTTCGTATTGATTGATTGGTTCCTGATCGATTTTAGCCACAACGCTATCTACTGTCATTTTTTTATTTATAGAATAGGTGGTAAACGAGTAAGCAACACATCTGATGGTAAGTGATTACCGCCGTCCATGGACGTTTGCAACACCAGAGGAGTCAGAAATGTGGTCCTTTAAAAACCATAAAAAATTATATCGGATGTAGGTCCAGATGCAATATGAAAGACACGGCAAATACTGCATGTATGTAAATAGCAGTACGAAAACAACAATCTGTTATACACTAATACTGTTCATCATCTAAGAATATAACCGAGGACACGGGGTGCAGCAGTCAGGCACTATAACCACAATAATCCATGCCAAGCTACCATCAATAATTTTTATGTACGAGTACGACAAGTGAGCTAATCTGTTTTAATAGATTCATATTCGAAAAGCAAATTGCATTGCTGAGAATAGAAGCCAAGTACGTCCACTGACCTATTACTTCAACGTTTTAAATATTCATATAATTAAGAAGTAAACTGCAGTCATAATTTAATATTCCAAGCATTTTACGCTCGCTTTAACCATTATCGTACTAATAAAAAACCACCGCGAAAAGCCCTATTAAATCGTATACGGCCCTGTTATCTCAGCTAATTAATTGAAGTCAACAGGTCATTGAACCTGTATGAGAGGGTTGCGTTTTTTTTCTATTTTTAGTAATTACCCACTTACAGGTTTATTACCTCAGTGCACGAAATGCTAAAGTATGTACATTTGAAGTACAAGTGTATAAAATAAATTAATGTAAACTACGACGCTTTTTGCGTTAGGGTAATACGTCGCAATTATAATCTAGCTATAGCAAGAAGACTCGACTGAGGTAGGATCATGATTGACGAAATACAAGCTTAAAACCAGACTCACCCGTGACGTGACATTCCATCTCACTCATCAGCTGTATGATTCCTTAGCAGGAATTAACGTGGGTGTCGTTGGAATGACGAAATACCTTACTATCAGATGACATGTGTGTTTATTTATCCCACTTAATGCTATAAAAAATATTATATATTGCAAGAAGATATTACAGTAGAGCTTTTGAAAATGCGGGCGTCTATTTATATACTATATTCTTATTTATATAACAAATATACGAATAATGAAAAAGCCGAGAAAGATGCAAGCTTTAAGAAAAAAAAACAGCATACTACAGAATTAAAAATTCTTACACACGCAAAGATCTTGCGGCTGATAAAACTCTGGTTGTTGGAAATATCTTGAGAAGTGCAATGCTGTCGATAAATTAATTAGCCACCGCCCGCTTCCGTATATTAACCGCTGTCAGGTGTGAAAAATTTACTACGCTCACACTAGAAAAAGTTTTCAACCGGAATTGATTAAATTTAATAGAACACTCCTTCGTCAATGTACAACGCTACATGACGGCAATATGGCACATTGTTTAGGTTTCAGGTTTTGTTTTGCACATCTTGATTATTCTCCAAATTCTTAAATTGATCTTTGTCAATTAAATCAGGCTTTTGATCCATAGAGGGTATTTGAGCAATGTCTACCACGCGGATTTAGTGTGATTATTTTTTTGATTTCTTATAAATCCAGAATTCTTTGGGATGCTTTTCTTCACTGCCATGTATTTTGTTAATCACCTACTAAATACTGCATACAAGTCCACCAAGGATTGTATTCAGGTTATACAATGAAATTATGCAACAGGACACTGTGCTCGCATAGATAATTTCATTGTTTGATAAAAGTGGATAAATCCATTGATTATTAAATGAAGTATTATAAGAATAAAATATTCCAATAAAAGTCAATGGGACACGAAGGTTGTGAATCCAGTTTAATTGCAACTATGGACAACTTTTCACGCGTCTCCAAGTTAAGCGGAGAACTCAATTATATGAGCCTGACGTTGAGTGATTGCCCATTGTTCCAAGATGGCCTGTAGAACCCCTGATAAGATATGTCCATCAAACTGAGCGACACTAAACCGGTTGTCACTATGAAAAATGAACTAGGAAAGTTGTTAGGTTATCTAATGGTCCATTCTAACCTTAAGAAAAATTGCAACAGATGTTTTCAAGGTTTCAAATAATGTAGGGGATATTAATTCAAATGTATCTGATGATCTTTTAAATTTAAAATGCCTTACACTATTGTCCCAATAAAATTACGAGCTTCTACTGAAAATCTTCTTTAAAACTTGATTTCCCATTGAAAGATCCCGAAATGGGTTTTTATTTGCATCGAATTCAATGTAGTCAGATCTTTATTTTTATGTCAAAGTTTTATTTTAGAACGCCTTTATTAAATCAATTTGTACTAGTTTCTATAGCTGTGATAGAAACTATGATATAAAATTATTTCACCAATGCTAACAACATTAATCATTACATTAGTTGCTCCAACTATTCTTCAGCTTCAAAGCTTGTTCAAGAAGATGGTTCACATGTTAATCAAGTGGCGGATTCGAGTCACGTTTAGTTTTATCATTGTAAATGCGTTACGTCGGAGTCCCTCCGTGTTTACACGTATTTGTGTGCCACAATATATTCCTGTAAAATTTATGTTATCTAATAATAACCTAAAGATATCGCCGTGACCGAGATCGGTAAAGATGACGTCACCATAAATTTTGTACACTTAATTTGTATTATAATAATATATAAATTTTTATTATGTTTAATTTCTCTTTATATTATATTAAATAATAACATGTAGGCATGTAAAGCATCCTGATGCTAGGTTCTCTAGGTCAATTTAGATGTGCGATATCTTTCTGTTATTACTAATCGATATTTTACCTATATCGTTTAGTAATAACAGTAACTACGCTAATCAGAGATGGTCTTGATTAAGTAAATTATTTTATCTGTAAATTTTGTTACCTGCTAATCACGCCCGAGACTCGATGGTATGTATTCTAACCACAGTATTACAAAGAAATATATTGCTAATAATTTTTGTACAAAATTAGTTTAGTTCACCGGTCAAAATGTCGGTCGTAATATCAATGGTGCAAATACAAGTGTGTAATTGTGTAATGTGAATGTAGGTATGTGTGCATTCTTAGCCTGTTACGACGTTATTGGATGTTTATAAATCTCCCCCTTTCTTTCTCTCTTTTGCAACATTGAATATCACGTTGTGCTTGATTCTGTAAGATTTATTTATACGACAAACTTCAATATTAGGAATTGACGTGACCATCACTCTCAAACATTAAATTAATTTAATTATTTCCTGACTGTTAAGTAAAGGCAGTATTCATATTTATTTTGTATGGATTACTACATTGATTATTATTCTCAAGCAAAAGCAAATTAAAACCGTTACAGAATCTTAACTCCGTAACTCATCATGAAGAATATGCTATGTGTTCAGTTTTATAACTAAAAATAAGAATGAGAAAAAAGATATGTTATAAGAAAATAATTTTATTGGACATTTTATCTCCATAGCCGACGACGTCAAAAAAACCTGAACTCAGAGGAAATCCGACATTAAGTTGACACGTCGGATGCTCGCGCCAATTCAGTTATATCAGGACATAGACTTGCTGAGCTAAACTTTTATAAATGGTTACGAATCGATATTTAAAATCTTTTAAGGAAATTTCTTAATACGATTGGTTTTGCGTCCTTATATTAAAACGTTATTTAATTGTTCTAAATTTAGTAGTCGAAAATAACAGAGGTTAACATAAAATTGCATCGGTTCTGTCATCGTCAACGACGCTTGTGGACGGTTTTTAGTAAAACTTTCTTACGTTCATAATTCCTAGTTTAGCCACTAACAAATTATAATCAAAATTATTTGTGACAATTTACTTATTATAAGCATGTCTTTATAAAAGATTAATATCAAAGATACAGGTAACAGGTCCGCCCTAGATAAGTATGTACTAGTGTACATTTCAATATCTGTATGTTACAGGTTGTATGTGTTATTTATATGATGAAACAAATCTTTTATTAGTATTTTTGGATTCATTTAGATCGTGAAAAATTCTTAGAGGAAACACACTTAGTCGATCTTGGTTCTCCTTACTATATTATTAATTTCTTTAATTAAATTAATTTAATTATTTTAGATTCATATATTCTGTAATGATGTTATTCATCTGGATGATATTGACGACAGGTACCTTCAGGTTAGTTCCAGAAGACATCAACTGCGCAAGATATATTAAGTACCTAAAAATGCATTTAATAACACAGAGGCACTCTCACTACCTATTTTTTCTTTATAATACATTATTTATAAGATAAGAATAAAGTTCAGATATTCATTACATGCCATACGCTTAGATAAAACAGTTTTTTGTTCACAAATATATGCACAAAACCTTTCGAATAATCTAATTAAATTTAATTCCCCGTGTTTAATAATAAATACTAACAAAAGGTATGACAACGTTCTAAAATCACATATAGATTATTTGTCACAAATTAAATATTATTTATTTATTTATTTATTGTACAACTAACATATGCACAAAGGCGGACTTAATGCCTAAGTCCCCTGTCATATCTACCAGTCAACCTTGGGAGGGTTCAGAGAAATCAAGGTAGGGACAGATGAATAATAATAAAGAAAAAAAGAAAGATACAGTACATCTAAATACTTATACAATTATATATACATATCATTATATATTATCTTAGGAATTTATAATACTAAATAACATAATAGATATTTATATACATTTACATAAACTATAAAACAAAAATATATGTTTGTATTTATAATATGTATGTATTATAAATACAAACATATCTAAAAGTAAATATATATATAAATATATACATAATTATTATCGATGGAGTGAATCTGCTGACGCTACTTCCAACAAATGCTTTCGTATTTTACGTTTAAACTCTAAGCGACTTAATTTAGTCTAAGATATACACATACATACTTCTAAAAACCTTCCTATAAATATCCTTCCTATAAATTCACCTTGAAACCCCGTAAGACGTAAATAAACTAAATCGCGATACAACATAAATGTGACCTAAAAACTGTGAACAATATTAAGTCACACACGAGTGTATTTATATGTAAAGAACGAAAATACGTTCACATGAAAACCCCTTATGTCATGTCTGCTTAACCCAGATTCTTTGGCGCGATCATTGTTATATTTTTGTTAGATAAAAGAAAATAATACCTTATTATAAATATTAAGATATACTCGTATGTACAATTGTTTTTATACTACATTATCGTAGTATAGTTTGTCACTATAATAAATTCGCGAACTAAGCGTGGATATTTTTTTATAATATGTCCAAAACGAGGACACAGTTCCCCTGACAGTAAGTGATGACAACGCCCCATGACAAATACATCTATTCTCAGCAAACATTAAAGGCCGGCGCAGTGCATTCGCGACTCCACTGGTATTTGCTAATGTCCATGGCGGCTCTGATAACTTATCATCAGATGAGCTGCTTGATCGTGTAACACCAAAATGTTTTTTTTTAAATTACGTTGACAGTAATTTAGATTCCTGCGGCTCATGAAATCCCTTGACAAGGAATCATAGTGTAGATGCGTTGTTATCCTTGATGACTTAGTTTGGAATGCCTCGTCACTAGTAATAAAGGTCTCCGAATATTTACACTCATCAGATGAAACACAGCAGCATTATGCTACTATTTCACGCTAGTACCCCAGTCGAGCTGATCCATTCATTCTACAGCTAGAAACAAATTGCTCTTTGTTCGAAAAACGTGTATTGTCACACCTGAGGACTGAGATGGAAAGTCTCGTTACTTGGGTCTGCAATTGGGTCCCCGGACTGTAGAGCTGACACGTTCATGCTGAAGCAAGATCCCGGCTGCAGCATGGTTCTGCCATTATAGATAATGGATGTTTTATTTATTTACGAACGATCTTTGACGTTCATGCTGATATTTCATGGTGGTATTTGGGATAGTACGTAGTTGACCTTTGTTTGTTGTTGAGAGATCCCGGTTAAATAAAAAAAAACCAGCTGAGTAGTACCTTTACCGTTGTGGCTTTATCACTACATATGTCACCGCCCTTCATTGATATTAGCGGCTTAACCACGACATATTCCTGATGAACTTATGAAACAATACATAGGTACTCCTTTTCGGTGAGACATATTTATTGGTATAAAATTAATGCTTTTTCGTTAGGAACCGATAACGACTGAAATAATATTTAGTACGCGGCCATAAAGCTCCAGAAACAATGCCCATTAAACGCCGGCGTACGGCACACAGCAAAAGTTTGCGGTAAATGTACGATTCATATCTGAAATAGGTATTATTACAAAACTCGTTCTGTTACGTTGAATGGATGGGAGGGGAGTAATGGAATTCCATTGTCCTTTTTTAAGTTCACCCGTATGTATGTAGTATTGTTGGAATGCGTAATATAAATTACATATATTTTATCTTTTTAGCCTGTATACTCTTACCTCACCTCAAACAATGTTCATCTCGGTAAGTATAAATAGTAAAAACATATCTTTAATAAAGCAAAGTATATGAGCACACCATTTATCTGATGGGGAGCAATCACTTCGGCCCTTGACATCTGTTTCTATTGTGTTCAAGGAATCAAGAGGCAAATGGGCTGTCCCCCAATTGCTACATTACTACACTGACTCAAATCCTATAGACCAATCGCATCTACCGTAATCAATATAAATAAAATAATTTTAAATCTTCTAAAAGTTCTATTTGTTTCTATTTTTCTATCCGTTTTTATGTTACTACGGTGATATCGTTTGTTTTGTACCAAATTATATCAACTATCAACAGCGAGAAATATACGAGTATTAAATTCGTAAGCTTTCGCGCTACCTTCGTAGTACACAGTCGTCGCTTCCCTATTCTGATGTCATTCATGAACAGTATGATCAAAAAAAGCTTCACATTTAGTATCAGGAACATAGACATAGGTACATATATGCAACACACCTAGACTCAAAAATTAACAATTTGTGAAGCACTCATTTTTTTTACATTGAGACATGTCCATAAGAGCACACAGTTCACCTGATGGTGATTCCTGCAGCCTACGACATCTACATTCATCCTTGACAAGGAATCATAATGCAAATGCGTTGTTACCCTTGAGGACTGAGGTGTAATGTCTCCTCACCAGTTATAAAGGTACCTCCGGATCCTTACACTCACCAGACGAAACACAGCAGCATTATGCTCCTATTTCACGCTGGTAATCTGTGAGGGCGTGATCCTTCCCCGGTCGACGTGACCCATTTATTTCCGCAGCTAGAAACAAGCTGCAGCGTAGCTCTACTCCTCTTCCCCGACTATAAATCGCACCCAGGAACCAAAACCTACCAGCTAGGTATTCTAAACACAACGCCATGCACTTTCGTAGACATTTCTTCTAATAAATGTAAAAAGAAGTACAAAATCTGAAAGTGCCGGGATTTGTTAGAGTATGTATTCAAATCCCTGGAGTCTACAAGTCTAAAGCAATTTTAGCGGTTGAAATATCGATAGATTTCTCACGAGACCACGAATGACAGCACGATGTACGGTAGTCGAGTCTGAAAAATTTAGATTGGCGTACTAAGGCCACTATTTTGCTAAAAACAAAGATACTCTACAAATATTAATCTGTGAATCGTTGTGCTACATTTTTGTTCAGTCAATGACCTGCAAGTTGACTTGATAATTTGAGAAGAAAACAATTTATCTTAAAACACCAGTAAGAGTCGGTGAAACTTCTTTCTATAAAGGCTTATGTTCTCTTATTATTTTTCACCAAAACGCCTATTAATTCAAGTCATAAATTACGAAAAAATAAAATGATAAAAATTTAAATAAATACAATGACAATATGAAAGCAAGATAATATATTTCTATAAATTAAAAAATAGTTTAGGGATTCCACAGAGTAGTTGCGCGTGGCAGGAAAAATGTATGTCACCTCGAGCTTGTAAAATAAAGTAAGTAGGAAGTCATCGAATGCGCACTCGCGTTGAGAATCTTGCTTCTTGGAAATATATGCGGTAGACCTGTGACTTCAATTGAAACCAAACGGTTGAGACAACGATGATGAATATAATTTGATGTTGCATCCTCCATTACTTTGAATATAACCTCTCCCAATCAGCTCTACATAACTCTTAAAACAGAAACGGTAATCTTTATTATTTAAAAAAAAACTTTAGTCACATCGATAATTTAGATTTTTTATCGACAAGCTTCCATTGATTATCGATTGAGACCCTTCACTATTTTACAGATGGCTGAGCACGACTCGGTCGCCAATTAATTAGTCGACGGCCTCCATACTTCAAACGCCGACTTCTTATTTATGTTTTAGTTAAAGACTATCGCTACTTAAACGTTCAGTAAACAGCAATATTTCTAAAACTGAAAACACGATCTCAGCATAAAATTAAACCATAAATATTACACCATTGCCAATTTGTGCATCTAATAAATTGACACTGTCAACACTACTCTAAAATGTCTATAAAACATGGGTAAAACAATGTTTATTTTAAATTCAACATATTTTCGGCGTAATTTAATACAAATTTTAATCAAGTAATTTAATTTAAAGCTTGCTAGTGGAAATATATATGAAAAACTAAAATAGTTCCTAATCAAAAAAAAACAAATTCTGTTAATAAAAAGAAATCTAATAAATAACTAAAATATAACTAAGAAAAATGTGGCGTAATACGATATAATAATTATCTTAGACCTCTCTTAGTATTAGCGACGGCACTCCATCACCGTGTAATATTGAATATGTGGTTATCAATCTTCATGTCTGGAATTAGGCTCTATACTTAGGAAATATGTAGAAAACGGTTTATTATAAAATGTTTTCCAATAGAGGCGCTCGAACTTTCACAGTGTGTAGCTTCCATTCTTGGAGAAGTTGCGTCTGTCAAATTCGAAGGTAATTTGAGCAAAATCATGGTGGAAAGTTATAGTATTTATCAATGCGTACAAATCATTAAAAAAAACTCAGTTCGAGTTATGTTCCGTGCAAATTATGTTATGTACGTTGACTACCGATTCCTCGTTTAGTGCAAAACTTCGTTAATCGTTGAAATTGAAGTCTGTAAAAACATTTCTACAGTGAACGAGAGAGTTTATAGGATAAACCGTTAATTGTTTTTTAAGAATATTAGCAATGCTACTCAAGTGGCTCTCTATTCGATAAAGGCTTAGCACTAGAATTCTGCTTGTTATCTATTCTATATTACATGATTCAAATTATCCATCTTATCTTAAAGATTACTTCTGATTTCTTACATTCCTCTCTTGACCGTGTACCTCGATCCCTAAATAGAATGAGAATTAGTGTTCCATACCATTGCACTGGGTTATTCTTTCATAGTACAGGCCATACTCCTGTGGAACTCCCTTCCGGATGATGACAAGAATGCACCCAGTAAAGTTTCTTTTAAATCACTTCTTCGACAGCATTATTTAAAGGCAAACAACCTCTAATATATATGTATATATATATATATATTTTCTTTTGGCATTTGTGTGTATATATGAATATATATATATATATATATTAGGTCTTTACCTATGAAATTGCCGTTTATCAGTATTAATTTTGTTTTATAAACATGACATTATTTTTACAAAGTCCGACTTTTGTTTATTGATTAGCTTTGTATTTGAACCATTACATTTGAAAATTTTTCGTCATAATGGTACTTTAAAAATTCGTGTAATTATGAAATATAAGTTCCATCGTGGCATCAACGCGGCACAAACGGCACGTAACATCAACAACGTTTACGGAGAGAACTTTACAAACGAACGCACAACCCGTTATTGGTTTGCCCGGTTCCGTTATGGAAATTTTGATTTGAAAAATGAACCACGTGGTCGTCCGGACACTTTGGTCAACAATGATGAATTAAAGGCGATTGTGGAAGCTGATGATACACAATCTACAGCCGAGTTAGCAGCAGCTTTTTATGTTAACATTAAAACAATATTGAGCAATTTGCGACAAATTGGCAAGGTAAAAAGTTTGATAGATGGGCGTCCCACGAACTTAACGATCGCCAGCGCAACGTACGCGTTGAGACCTGCCTTGCGCTGCTCAACAGGCACAGAAACGAAAGAATTTCGAACCGAATTGTAACGTGCGACGAAAAGTTTATTCTGTTCGACAATCGAAAGCGCTCAGCATCAGCTCTAATCAGTTGGTTAGATCCTTGTTCAGCACCAAAGCAATTAAGCTCTACACGAAAAATGACCTGTAGAAAGTTGATGGTCACTGATTGGTGGTCTAGCGCCGGTATGATTCATCCCAGTTTTTTACGAAACGGAATGAGCATTACTGCAGATGTGTACTGTGAAGAACTGCAGACAATGATGGGGAAGCTCGCACATTTGCAACCAGCTTTGGTCAATCGGTCGTCCCCGCTGCTCCGACACGACAACGCGCGACCCCATACTGCACAACAGACAGTCTCTAAGCTGCAAGAGTTGGGGTCGGAAGAAGAAGTGGGGCTGTTTCACATGTGCTAAGAGATGGTTCACGACAATACTCGAATTGTAAATTTGAACCTAGGACTTAAGTTACACAGACCGTTCCCTAAACCATTAGGCTATTGATGGTTTACGTATATTATACAATAACTCTTCTCATCCAAGCACTATCCCTTTTTTTACGTCGATACTTGGGCTTCCACCCAACGATTCAATTAACACAGGAACTGAAGTTAAGTGTCCATAGATAGACATAGCCCCATAAGATGTTTAGTGCAGATTTTGGTCCGGTGGGTGGTGATCATTGTCTTGTCACCAGCAAGAGGTACAGGTCGATGATAACCACTCACTTATGATCTAAATTGCAAGATCCTAATGATATGTAGTTCGAGCAAAACGATGCTACTTGCCACAGAATGCAATCGACAATGGATCCGTCTGTACGACAAATTCGACAACATTGTTATCCCGCGTTTCCGATATCGTCTGATTTAACTGCATTAGACTTTTTTTTAAAATGGTTCTGTGCAAATAAGATGAAGAAGGTTGCCTTAAATGTGCACGTAACGATTTATAATATCAAGCTCGATATTATAATTCTGCTAAATTAAAATTAGATTCTGCGGTTGAATGAAAATATAACCACTCGTAACGATATAGATACTCATTTAAATTTAAAAAAAAATTCCATTACTCTTATGTAATGGAAAGTCCGTTTATAAATGTTACCGTCGCATATGAGTACGGTACTCGGTATTAAGTTATACATCCATAATGGTCACAATGTCGACAAATACATCCAATAAAATAATTATACGCGAAGTTAAATAAGTTATAAAGAGATTTTGAACGCAATATAAAGAATTTAATAATATACAGATTTCCAGTTAATTTGTTTTATGTGCTGTGCGGTAAGGAATAAAATGGTGGAACACAAACTGGTGCTTGCCGTATGTACGTAATTCAATATTGTACTATATTCTTTAACGACTAATATATTTGGTAGTCATCAGTAGTTGGTAATTGGACTCATCTTTCAACCACTACTGTAAATGTTTAGTTATTTAATAACTGATACTTAAATCTTTAATTAATTAAACTGAAAAGGGTTTAATTAAAGTGAACATTTGCAAACCGAATTCCAGAAAATAAGCAAAAAGCCTTCCTCCACATTTTCTCGGAGTGGCTTGCGGCTTGAAGCCGGTTTTGTGAGTCTGCTTCCACTGTAATTCGAAATACATTCGGAAATCTCTCCGTTAAGTTCTTATAGACCTGTTGCAGCGGTATATATGTATTTTTACTTAAAATTACGTTTTAGATGATAAGGATAATAGGGCTGAGGAAAGGGTAGATAAGATGAAGAGTTAATTTTTATTTAGTAGTTTTACAGTTATACCACTATGGCTAAATCTTCGCACCTAGTGGTAATTATTTCAAGCTTAACAGGATTTATTATGAACGGAGTTTGTAAAGGACATGAAATATTACATGAACTTTTATCTCATCTATATGCAGTTAATTAAACAACAAGACTCTTGCTACCAGCCGATGGCAGTATATCGGCACTAATATGACGATCTCAATCTCTGATTTTAGTTTTTTATTACATTGAGAGTAACAGACGAGCAGGCAGTTCACCTGATGTTAAGTGATTCCTGCGGCCAATGACATCTACATTCGTCCTTGACAAGGAATCATAATACAGGTGCGTTGTTACCCTTGAGGACTGAGATGGAATGTCTCGTCACCCGTAATAAAGGTCTCCGGATCCATACACTCACCAGACGGAACACAATAGCATTATGCTGTTTTAGGCTAGTATTCTGTGAGGGATAGTCCCAACCCAGTCGAGCTGACCCATTCATTCTGTAGCTAGAAACAAACTGCAGTGTAGCTCTACTACTGTTACACTTGCATAGTTTGCACCTTGCCATCACAAAATATCAATATAAAATATCGGCATAACGCTGCTGTGCTACAATTGATGAGCGTAGAGATCCGGAAACTCAGTTTCGACTAATACAACTCCTTACGGGTGGTCAAATAACTTAATTTAATTTTACGTTTTAAATTTTAAAAATATTGAAGCGACAATAGCCTCATGGTTTACGGTACGGTCTGCAAAAATTAAGGTCGTAGGTTCCAATCCACCATTAAACTATAGTCGTGAACCATCTTCTAGCACAAGCATTTTCAGCTTATTTGGAGTATTTAGCTTAGTTGGAGTAGTTAGCCGGAATATTAGTAATGTTATTAGCGTTGCTAACAATCTATAAATAAATAAAAAAAATGTTGTTTACTGAATTTTTAAGTAGCAATAGTAATTAAAACATATATAGGTGTTTGAAGCATGAATTGTGACGTATGTGGAACTTTAATCTCTTATAGATGTAAGAGTTTATGGGTAGCAGTGATCATTTACTATGAGATGTGCTTACTTGTCGCTATACTGCACTTGCTGAATAGTCTGCTAAACGTCGTGAACGTGTGCCATATTTAGCTAAGGCTGTAGTGGGTATAAATAATATTGTATATTCCCGCATCTTGTAGAGTGAAATTGACCTATACATTGATAGTTGGGAATTAATGAAATTACAATAAACACATTAAAATACTTCACAAATAATTTTATTCAATGTCCTCTTTCCCCTGGATCTCTCTCTGTACCATTTTATTAGTTACATTTTTTATTTTATACTTACAAAGCAATGTTTATATCGTTTTTTTTTCTGAACTTCTCATTAAACTACTCTGTAGGCCATGAACCGAGATGATTTAAGAAAAGAGGTGGGACGGGTGATGAATTGGTCATCACCCGTCCCACCCACAAGGGAAAAATAAACAATGGTACATACTACAACGTTGGCCCATTACATATTCTTAGTTAATTTAGGATTAAGGGAGTCAACGAATTGTAAAAATTTTTATGTAGAAAAAAATATATATTTATTACGTACTGCTACGTGGCATGTTAAACGTAAATGTTGCTACGGCTTGTAAGGGTGGATATTGATTCAAACGAAAATTGGCCACCTGTGTGCATTCGTAACTAATTGGTTTCATGTTCAATTGGGAGTGGAGTCCATAAATTTTATAATGGGCTTAATTGAATTTTTAGTCGACGGCGTGGACAGCTTATAATTTTTCATATTTATTTATTAATTTACTATTTATGCTTTAACCTTAACAAAGTTTTACAAAGGGCGGACTTAATGCCAAAGGTGTTCTCTACCAATCAACCCGGTGTGGTGAGTGATAGGTGTAGCAATAAACTAATTAATAAAAAGTAAACATACATTATACATGTATAAATACATAATTAATATATTTATATATATATATATATATATATATATATATATATATATATAACCATATATATATATATATATATATATATATATATATCAACATATATACATATATCAATAAATTCCATATGTTGATAATAAATTTATTCGACTACAGGTAACAAGTAAGTAGTCACGAACCAAACTTAAAAAACTGATTTTATTACTGACCTTCCTATCATCGGGCAAGGAATTCCAGGAATTTCAGAGTAGTGTAGCTCGGACAGCAAATAAAACTGGTAAAGTGAGCTGGAATACAGATCTTGTAATTAAACAAAGATTGAAGGTTTCTGTAATGAGACAAAAGAGAGATAATGGACTTTATCTTTAAGATAAGAAGGTGATGAAGGATCATTTAAAATGTAGAAGAGAACAAGCAAAATTCTCGAATTACGCCTTTGTTGTATTGAAAGCCAATAAAGCCCAGAGCCCAATTAAGATATTGAGAGGACATGGTCATATTTACGTAACCTAAAAATTGTTCAACAGGCGCTCCAGCATGTTAAGAAGATTATGGAAGAGGTCCGGACAGCATATCTGCATAATCAATGATAGGCAATATTAATATTTGGACAAGCATGACCTTTACTTTCATGTGAAGGTCAAATATTTTAGAAGATAAACAAACTTGTATTCGCCATTTAAAAGTGTTATCAATATGAAGACCAAGATTTTTCACAGAACTATTAAATGGTATTAAAATATTATTATAATAAATAGGCGGTCAATTTAAAATGTTAGTCTATGCCTTAAGCCTAGCATCTTCAGACTACCATTCTCATAGCATTGCTTGACATTCAAAGGATTGACGGTAACTCCAAAACGAGATGATCAATCCTGAATATTATTTATGTTACGATTTTTTTTACTATTTTGTAATCCCGTCTGGTAGGGACTCTGTAGGTTATTATTCGATATAAATAAAAAAATTTGCATGTGCACACAGGATTCCAAAATTATAATCATATCTCGATTACATTAAAACAATGCTTGCATAAAATTTATTAATGGGTAATTGTTTCTTTGCCTACTCGGAGAAATAGAAATATAGCGAAATAGCGACACAACCGTATTGTGTTGAGCATGGTGAGTGTTTTACAGAGTGGTAGTGGTTCTACAGAGAATATCTGTAGAACACTATTATAACCTATTTTTTTATGAAATAATGGGAGCTTGATAGTAAGTCACGGACCCCTCAATCACGGACCCATCATTCACAGCCCCTCATTCACGGACCCTCATTCACGGACCCTCATCCACGAACCCTCATTCATGGACCCTCGTTCACGGACCCTCATTCACGGACCCTCATTCGCGGACCCTCATTCGCGGACCCTCATTCGCGGACCCTCATTCACGGATC
The DNA here is from genome assembly GCA_029286865.1 of Teinopalpus imperialis. Lineage (NCBI taxonomy): Eukaryota > Metazoa > Arthropoda > Insecta > Lepidoptera > Papilionidae > Teinopalpus > Teinopalpus imperialis. The sequence continues at coordinate 8,080,031 of JAGSMU010000008.1, read as the reverse complement.
CCTCAGTCACGTACCCCTCAGTTCCGTGAGCCCTGTGTCCGAAGAAGCTGTAAGAGCCGCATAGTTTAACAGCATCAACATCAACAGAATCTGGATGATGGTAAGTTATCTCTGGGCCTTCTCTGGGTACATTGTCACTCCTGAAGATTAAGATGTAAAGTTTGATCATTGGTAATAAGGTTTAACTCACCGCATGAAATAAAGAAGTACTATTTTATGGTGGTATATTATGTAAAATATTCTTAATTCAGCAGTGGAATAATGATGGACTGAGATAATGGTGATGATGTTGATAATGATTCTGTTAAAGCATCCTCCTTTCCCAGCCGAGCCAACTTATTTAGGTTACGGCTAGTTTGTAGTTATAGCTCTAACAGGAAAAAATCTTTTGTTTTATGGTACACTTGCATGCGAGTCCCACTAGTTTGCAGTTTATATTGATATTTTGGTATTCTAGGAGAACGAGGTCATATTTCATATGAGTTTATTCATGTTAATAATTCTCTTGCTGTTTATTACCTATTAATATTTGCATAAGCTTAATGTAATTCAAGAGTTCTGTTTTCTCTAATAAAGAAAAGAAAAATCCTGGTTAGACAACCTAATTTTATACATTATAAAATAAAATAAAATAGTTGAAAGTTTTTATTTTAAGAAATATATTAATATTTGAATTTTATATTTATTACACACTTTCATAAATAGTAAAGATTCGAGAAGAACAACAACAACAGTAAAATTCACTGAAAATATTTCTCCAATTGATTGACCAAAAACGACTGATTTTGTACGTTTCCTTCCGTTCCATTGTTTTGCCATTTCCGGGCCGGACGCCCGGTGAGTATTGTTGCGTTCACATAAATAAACCAAACTTTATTCGAACACATACTGAAATAATGAAACATTTCTTTCCTCGCGGTAGTGATAACGGACGTAAACTTTTTGTACTGTGTGCCTATTACACCTACATAACCCTTTATATAATAACCCTACAGAAATCTGATGTTGCATTAATGATCAAAATAGACTATAGAGAGACTGCCTCGTCAGTATTTTTTCAAAATTATTATAACATAGTAATTGCCTATCAAAGGTATACTCCTGAACATAGGTTTCCCCCCATAGGTGCTCCATAGCTCTACCGAGAAAATGTTCTAAGCCCAATAAATACCATAGCATTTGGATATCGAAACCACCTGAGGGAATAAGTAAAATAAACCCCTAATATTTTATACATAAATGTGACAATGTTTAGGTGTTACGCGTCGTATGAGCTAAAGCTAGTTGGCAAAGTAACAATAAAAAACGAATGGCGGAAGGAGGAATTTTACTAGGCAGTCTGTAGAAGCTACGTGTAAAATGAAAAAAAAAACACCTTTTTCCACACAAAGGCCCGTGATTTTAAGCCGAATTTATGTACTCGTACTAAATAATAGTACTTAAATATTTTTTAGATATTCTAATATACTATTTGCAACACATCTTTGACGTTTTTAACCTTTTCCATTATCTTACTCGTTAAGAGCTTTTTAATTAATATTTCTTTTACAAGTTAACACAGTTAAACTATTCGCAAGTAATCTTTAAGACATATGATACGAATATCTTGTTTCCATACGGGTATAGACCAATATGGACCAATAATAGGTAACACCATTTAAGTAATAGTAAATCGTAAAATCGTTAGGGAATAAATACTAAAGAAAATAAAACTATTTACTCGGTCATTACTTACACTTATTATTCTCTCTCCTATCTTCCTATCTCCTATCTCGGTCACTCTTGAACCACACGCAAAATGAAAATATCGCGCATAATATTATGTGTTGGGATAATGTTACTTTTCGTGTTAATTATCATTCAAATTCGCACTTACGTGAACCAATTTATTTATTAACGTATTTCAAGAGATTTGCTGAACTTATTTCTTGGAGACATAAAATACATAAATCCCTGAGTAATCTAATCTGGAGTAACGGTACATAGTTGTTTTGACATAATATTTACAACGGCGTTCTTTCTTCTTGTATATTACATGATAGCCGACATCTTCGCTAACGCAGCTCAACTGTGGTAGATGCCGAAATTGCACCACAAATAGACGGAAAATCTACAAAATCACCAAATCCACCGGTAATGTTCAACGAAGTAATAAAAGAAGAAATGGCACCTAAACATTAGACAAGATCTCTTTAATATATAATATAAAGAGGCAACAACAGATGGTAAATTATAGACCAATAATTTTAACGTCTAACGTGTTATAAAATACAATCTATATTACAATAAATAAATAGCAACAAATAGAGGAAACAGGCTTCAGAAGTAATTTCTCAACAATAGATCATATTTATGTACTAAAACAAATGACTTATTAAATATTATATAATAATAATAATGAGATATAATATATTGGCTTCATGAATTTCAACATAGCGTTTGAAAATAAGAAAATAATAATAATTAATGTACGTTTATTCCGTAAGGTATGTTGAGGCATCCGGGTCTGAACTAGATAAAAGGTATGTCTGTATTTCAGACCTCAGTGGTCTTCCTTATTGTATGTAACAAGTAATATAAATTGTAACAAAAAAAGAATTGACAAATAATACGTGGAAATAAAATATATTCCTTTTAAAATATATAATATATAGAATAAAAGTATTCTGAGTGTGTATTAAAACTGTACTGTACTCTTTGCGTGCGTGTGTTTTTTTTATGGAAGTATAAAACCCATTTGCGCGCGGAGTGTTGGACTCAACCCATGGTATTAGGGGTAGTACCGACTAAACAAATTTATTATATATAATTTATTAGATTATTACATAAACTTCAACAAAAAAAACAGAGTTTCATGAGATCTCAACAAAGCTTTCAGCTAATCTAGAAATTTCATTGATGAATTTACCCTGGGAGAATAAACATCAACGTAGTTACAAAAGTTAGTTTTTCTTAGTTACAATTCGCAAACTATATTGATAGTGCTCTCACTGTGAGTTAGCTGAAGAAAAATGCTGCGAGAATTAACAATCGCTAAAGCTAAGATTGGTCGTAATGGCACACCAGTAAAAAGGGACGTACAAAGAAAATCAAATTTAACAAAGAAAAACTAGACTTATTTGGTGCAAGTTAAATTCATGACAAAACCCATAAAAAATCGACAAAATAAGTTACAAACTGCGGGGAAACAGTAAAAAATCTAATAATAATAGCGATATTAATTTAAAGAATCCTCTGCCCAGAAGCAACTGACCGGGGCGAGGTTCGGCCTTCTCGGGCACCCTCGAGTCAGACGCTCTCGCGAAACAGGGTAACGGTCCAAGACGAGGTTTCCTCTCGGGAGCCCGTGTGCTGCTCGGTCACTTCTCAACCCAATGAAACAGTAAAAGCCCTCGGCCTAACAGCGGCGATTATTCTTCAAACATTCTATGTTGTATATACCCACATATGTAATGTGCAGTATGTTCTATAAATCTAAACAAATATTCCATTTGATTGACCTACTATAAATTAAATAAACATTACTCTTTGCCACAAAAACAAATCTACAAAAGGTAAAAGCAAAAATGTTTGATCTGTTCGTAAAATCCTCCTTTACTTTTCTAATTGAAACGCTGTTGAAGAAAAGCGAGCTTGGAAGGGTACATCGTTTTTTCTTTAATCTTACTGTGAAGAAACAGCAAAGCAACGAACATACTGTGATTGGTTTTCCCGTTTAAGATTTAATCTCGATATGTATTTCTTATAACTATTGGAAGTATTAGGAGTATAAGATCGTATTCTTACCTTTTACAATATCGGTAAAAAGTTCGGTCTTTTAGTATTAAAACAATATATATATATATATATAAATTAAGGTGGCATGCAATACATGTATAAAGTTCATCTGATATTATCGCATAACTTTAGAAAAAGCACATACTTATCCTAGATTAGAAGAAATCAAAAGAAACAGTTGAATTACCGAGGCTCTAGTTACTGTCTAGTGATTGTCTAGCTACTGCATCCGTGTGGTGAAAAAAGAAACCGAAAATCTTATTATTGGTGCCGAGGCTTTCCACTAATATTAGGTAAACTAATATTTTCTCAGATGTGACAATTCATGCGTATATCTTCAAAGTGTTTTACATGGGTCCTCGTGTTTATCATTCCTAAAATAATAATAAAAACATCAGTACCATAATTCAAAAGTTTTCTGGCATCAAGACAAATTAAATCAATAGCTTTACGTAAAACCGTCAATTTATTTGTCGGTTCGTCGCCTCTATTATGAACTTATGTTTATTAAATAATTCTCGTAGAATCAATTTGAATGCATAATCAAAGTTGAATTCAAAGCAGTTAAGTGTCGCGCAAAGTCAGCCTACTGCTGTCACAAATTTGAATTATCTTGAATATTTATTATCAAATAATAAAGGAAGATTGATTAAATCATATATATATATATATATATATATATATATATATATATATATATATATATATATATATATATATATATATAAATATATATATATATATATACACATATATATATATATATGTATATATATATATATATATATATATATATATATAGCAAAACGTTTATTATAACTACGTCATGTGATTCAATTATGTACGTAATATTTATTATTGAGCATGATTCTCATTTCTATTTTATATCTTCTGATTGTCATTAAATAACGTTAATTGCCCAGGATGTGCGGTAATGCCGTAACCATTCACGCAAGCATAATGATAGTCACTTCTCTGAGAATGATAGTCTGTTCTGTAGTGCAATAAGATCGTTGGATGGAACGGATATACGCAACAACATTTGAAGTTCAAATAGCCTAATTGTTTAGGGTCCAAATTGATCTCCCGGAAGTCGACCTTAGGTCCTTGTCAGCCAAAAAGAAAGCAGCTCTGTCCACGCATTTTTTTATTTTCTCTGTGTATAAGTTTTTATTTTGTATCGATCGACTAAACTACCCGACGTCTAGTTTATGTGCGGGAAGCCAACGTACAAGCGGACAGTGTTTGTCGAGTTCATTTCATGCAATTCATCATTCAATTTTATTCATTAAAGATCTTTGTATACGTATAAAAAACATGAATAAAATGACATAAAAATAAAAAAACTTCATTATATTATAATGGTAATTAAGATGCTGTAAAGAACAAAAAGATACTTTTGCTTAGATGACTGCATCCCTCGAAATATTACAGGTGACCTGTAGAATAATTAAAACATGTCAACGATAGTGCCACGAAAAACACTTTAAAATACATTATGACATTTTGACAATTTTTACGTTTTTAATAACTTTTCTTAAATGTAAACAAATGTAATATAAATCGTATGTTAATCTGATCATGAAGGATGATGGCGGGTAATATATTTTTTTCGATACTCCCTAGTAAAACCATGTCTCTAATTTGGTCACAACCAATATAATGATGTGCAGTATTACTATTAAAAATTTGAATTATATAAATTTTAATAACATTCCGAACTTCTTTAATCAATCTCAAGCATGATGTCTATATGCTCAAGTTTAAAATCGTAAAGTTGAGGCTATAAGTTCAAAGATTTTATCCAACGCAGCGATAGAGACAAATGTAGATATTAAAACAATAAGATCACCTTTATCAGGAGTACTTATCAGAAATTGTACAATTACTAAACGTAATAATGTCATATTAACGACATTAGTAAATCAAATTGGCAAGATATGAAAAGTGTAGATAATCTTAAAATCATTTTACCTCTTACGAAAAATTCGAAAATTTGTACTTGATCTTGATTATATTATTGAATGAGAAAATTTCAATATAAAATTGTAGGCCGCAAGCTCGAGCCGTAATGTGACTCGTAATATAAATTTCTAGTATCATAACTAAAGTTGAAGCCCGTACTTTGTGGTGAGAATACAGTGATAGGTTTTCTTATGCTAATGGATTTAAGAAAAATATCCATACTTCGGCAGGAAAAGATTTATTAAAAATATCATAGAAATATCGTCGTTTAGCGGTACGTACCATATAATTACATCGATTTCTCGCAGTCTTAAATAATGACCAATGCTCGTGAGTGCATTCCCTCTTTAAAGAAAGAAAATCTCTATTCTACTAGACATAGATAAGGGACACTTCAATCTAAAATTGTGAATTGGAAAATGAGAAATCGAAGATCTTTTGCATTGAGAATGGAGACTTATCGTTGAATGGCTATGCTATACTATATTCTCAAGCTTTACTACGATCAAGCTTCTGTTCGCGAAGATGAAATTGTTTTTATTAAAAATCGAAGAAATTTATATTTATGATAAAAGTGGGATATTCCAAAACACATAGAGCGCCCACCTCGTAACTACATTACGATGCCTGGAAGGCTCTGAGTATCGAAAACGCAACAGAAACTGGACACACTTATTGTAAATGGTAAATAAAGACCTCTGCACATGCAATGTTACCCAAAAACAATGCGTTGGACAGAGCTGAGAGACAGAGCTGCAAAATGGAAGCACAAAACCGGAGACGTCACCACCGTGTGGGAATCATATTTGCTCAGGACAGAGAATATTAGTGGGATGTAGCTTTTATCAGCGCCCTTAAATCCATGGAAAACATAATTTTTGTTGCTACTCTACAATTAAATTTATTATTTTAAATGCTTTCTGTTCATATTTCACTTGGCGTCACGCTTAATTATTGATCTCCTGCCTAACACTATTAATCATCACAAAATTTATGTGAATATAAATGATACGTAAACTAATAAGTCACTTATAATTTAGTCAACAATGAAGCATCTTAACCCAATACGTTATTGCCCACACCGCAGGGAAGAACAGAATTTATTGCATTACAGACCTGTACATCGCATTGTATAATTTATTATTTTCTACTAGTAAATTTAAATTTTGCGCGCTCAATATTCGCTAACAGCCCACATATAGCTGACAATGCAAGTCTCCATCCCACACAAATAAAGTCCTGCCACTTTCAACGTTTGACCCTAGGACTTACGTATATAAATGGTCATTGCCTTTGCACAATTTAAATGCATCAAGGTTAATTAATAAAAGTAAGTATAAGTAAGTATTCGGTAAACACAATATTCTTGAACAGAGCCATCTATTGATAAGTTCAATACTAAAGTGTTGTTAAAATAACACTTAAGTTAAACTATAACATGAACAGGGTAAATAGTATTCTATTATTCTGTGTTAATCCAGAATATGCTATTTATGTACTATGTTTCATACAATCCTGTTTCACAATTTTCTTGTGATCGCCAAACAAAAACAAATTCAACAAAGAAACATCATCACAAACTTTCACATTTGTAATATTAGTACAGATTTTTATATACTTAGCTCTCAAGTAATACAATATAAAAATTTGTCTTGGTACATTACGCTTTAGCCACGTAGGTCCGAAGTAATTTTCAGTTTCAATGGAGATGAAATGTCGGGGCTTCTTCGAACCGGGATGAGATTTTTGCAATACAAAGATCATTTTCCTTTGGATAAGTTACAGATGTTCATTAAAAACGTGTTTTTTATTATACGTAATCTGGTATACAACCAAAACTTGATACTTAACTTTGATACATAATTGTTATTAAACTTAAACTTAAGTAACCACCACCTAGCTCTTAAAATCAACAATCGTGGGTCTCTTAAATAAAACTTTTGTATTTTTTTATTTTATTACATTAAGAGTAACAAACGAGCACAAAATTCACCTGGCGGCAAGTGATTACTGCAGCCCATGACATCTACATTTATCCGGGACAAGGAATCATAATGCAGTTGCGTTGTCACCCTTGTGGAATGAGATGGAATGTCATCAGTAACTACAAATCCCTGCACTCACCAGACGAAACACAGCAGCATTATTCTGGTATTCTGTGAGGGCGTGTGACCCATTCATTCTGCAGCTACTAACTGTTCTGTAGCTCTACCACTGTTTACCTGGTAAAGACCAATGATCTACTTATATTTGAAGGAATGGACTCATTATCGTACAAACATTTGCCTTGCCAATGTTTGGAAGAGATCATTATACAGATGGGACCTCTTTATTTCTCAGACATTCACATATTTTTTGATAATTTCATCTGATATTTTTTATTTAAATTGTATTTATATATGTATTATGTATTTAATATATATATGTATGTATTATTCTTTATTTCTATATTAGTTATTCTTAATTAGTTTTCTTTTTATTAATTAGTTTATTGCTACACCTGTCGCAATATCTCACCACACCTTGGGTTCACTGGTATAGAATGCCTTTGGCATTAAGTCCGCCCTTTGTGAACTTTGAACTTTGTAAAGGTTAATGCAATAAAGAGTAAATAAATAAATAAATAAATATTTATTACATACTTTAGCTGCGTTTCAAGAACGGAAATAATTGAGGTTGTTAAAAATTTGAAACATGTTCGATATATTAATTTTATCATTAAAGACGCAGTTTCATTTATAAAGTTATTTGTTCCTGTCATCATAATTTTTATATATATTTTGATTTAACTTAACTATAACTAATGAGTGAACATTTAACTTTGTTAAGGTTAATGCAATAAAGAGTAAAAAAATAAATATATAAATATTTTATTATGTTTTCGTAAATCGTTGAGAACAAAATTTCACGAACGAGCTGGACTCCCATGACTCTATCACATACATTATATTTATCGAATAACATTTTTTTTATAATGCCGCATCCAGACTCGTACCTTTCATTTAACAGATTAAGGAAGCAATGTTTCACAAAGATCCGATTCTATGCCCCTTAGTCTTATATCCATTCGATTTAATGAATAAAAAAATATTAAGTTCAACGGTGTAACGTCCATCTAACGTTCTTTCTTATCATCATCACCATCATAAATTATAAGTAGCTTAAATCTAAGAATCGAGCGTCAACCTGATGGTTTAGGGTGCGGTCTGCGAAACTTAGGATCGGATGTTCTAATCCGCCATTCGATCCGCTATTGTCGTGAACCATCTCCTAGCACAAGTATTTTCAGCTTAGTTGGAGTCGTTAACCGAATGTTAGTAATGTTACTAGCAAAGCTAGCAATCTATAACCGAAAATAAACTTGTCCATTAACACCACATTTGCAATATAAATAAATAGAAGAGAATAGAAGTACAGCAGTAGTAACAATTACTAATACTTATTACTCTTACAAAATGAAATATAAACTAAGGTATTTCATTAAACTGAGATTTTTTAATAGTAAAAACATAAAATTTGCACTTTAATTATTTGAACTTATATAAGTTACCATTACGATTATTGTTAATATCACTGGTGAACAGACTATACAATTTGAACAAGTGGATTTGATTCAAGACCATTATTACAGTCAGAAAAATGATTTATTAATTTATCCGTATCGTTAATAACCTTAAATCCTCTAGTTAGTCTCAGTGAATACCCGATAGAGTTACAAAACCAGCGGTGGAATCAAAATTATTTATTAAAAATAAGGAATTAAAACTCGTTTTCACGACGACAACACTTATGTGCACAACTTCAAAGCTTGAAATAAAACATTGCTTGACAATATGTACCTCCCCTAAATATCGCTGGCATACGGTTCTCAGAGACCAGTATCAACTACTCGCCAGCGTTAACAAGTCTTTCGATCTTATGAGAGATCGCCCTCCATTGTGTCTACCTAAAGCTGCCATTCGAAATCTCTCTATCCCAAAGGATATCGGCTAAATCTGTATTACGCTAAAGTCAAATATTTAATGAAAAAAGAAGCCTAACTTTCTCTTATAATCTTTTGTAAAAAATAAGTCAAAATAACTCAAGCAGGACACGACGGATCACGTTAAGCTGGAATGTAATAAATCAAAAGATAAGTTCCGAAAATTCCGGTAAAAAATGTTAATTAAGGAAGGTTTGACAAATGTAACCAATTTAACGGAGGCCCGTAGAACCGTGCCGTCACGGTTCATCCTTGCCAGATGATGAGGAAATTTTAATTAAAGGACCGAATCAGTTCCGAAGGCTATATAAAGTTCCGACTGAATACATTTCGTTTTTAATATCATCCTGGGCTTTCATCTCGATATTTTAGTACTTGTACACGTGGATCAAGCTTAAGGCATTAATTTATTTTACGTTTTATGTTAGCGAAGGTGGAAGAAGTTTGACATTAAATGGCAATATTTACTCGAGTGACAAACTCGTATTGGCTATCGCGTGCGAGAAGTTGATAGATATTGACTGCTCAGTATCATGCATCATAGCAGTCTATGGAGAAGGCCTATATTCAAAAGCCTACTGGTGTTAGATGATAATCATATTAGATAGTACTTACGCCAATACCGGTAGTAAAAAACTATCTATGTCATTAATTGACTGGTTTGAATGACAAGAGATCACGTGTACATTGTATGTCCCTGTGAAAAATAATAGCGTTTAAAATAATAACCTTGCTATGTTTGGCTTGTGACTCAAACCGCAGACCTATATTCTGGTCCTCTACCGAATTGGAGCTACCAAGTGCGACCGGTGTTTGTGGGGTCACGGATATGCGTGAAAATATTCCCACGGGCAACATCATTGGGTGTTGTTTCTCCAATATAAACCGTTCTTGGCCCTACAATGGCCGGTATGTATAAATCGTTTCTCCTCCAGGGTGATATTAGATCTTTGTCCTCCCATGCAACAACAGATCAGTATCTCGATTTCGTAAAGCAGCTGGATTTATATGTTATAGGATACTTGAGTCTATTAATATCATGAAATTATATATTATAGGATGCAACGGTCTATTTATATCAGTAGCCAGCAAGACTGTATTGAAAGCCTTAAATTATGGTGACGATGATTGAGAAAAATTATTTAATCGCTACAGACCAAGTACCTACATTTATTTCCGATGATGCCTCAAAATGTAGATAATATCTGTAGGAAATGTCAGGTTGCTTCTACCAAGAGTATCTTATTACTCATAACTTTTACGTAGGATTTTTTGGACCGGCTCTGGCTATTAGGTACATTTCATGTTGTACACATTTACAACTGAACTCTGCACAGACTTAATATATTGCTACGTCTTCTTCTTCTGCCAAGCAATTACCCGGCCTACTAACAGGGTCCGCTTTCCGACTGAGACTTCTCCACTTTGCCCGGTTACAGCATCTTCTTTCGTGAGATTATTCTCCACCATGACCGATTTCACGATCTTGGGCCTTGTACATAGAGGTCTATACATTTATTTCCGACGCAGTCTGTGAGGTCTGCTGCTTATGTGGCCATATCATCGGAGATGACTTTCTTGCAGATTGTCTGCTATGTTACGGAGTATGTGTATGTTAAAGTAAGGCTGCCACGGATGTGTTCGTTTCTTACACGATCTGTAACCCTAGCACGAATAACTTGCGAAAATGTATTCGTATCGTTATCGAATTATATTTGTATGATATTTGTACAGCGCCCCTATCGTACGTAAAAGGAACTAATTTTGTTAGCACGAACAAATTTCGTATCGCAATCGTATCGTCATGTAAACGATACTTGAAACTTATAAACAATCAAACGCTATAATTGCGAGCAGGAACACTGTTTTGACGTACGGTAATGTAAATTTCGAAGGCTGGGTATCGAGTATTGTAGAAACTTTATTCACTTAAAATTTGTTGGTGGGAAAGGTTTCGTAACGTGTTTAAATATAATTTTATCCGTGTATTTATTTTGTAAGTTAATTTTTATAAATAATTGTGTTTTCTTATCACTTTAGTTAGTTCTTATATACAATTTATTTTAATAAATCGCTCAAAATGCAAAGACCACCGTGGTACGAGCGTAGTCCTTTATATTATTTTGTTGCTGCAAGTTTACTTGAAAATGAAGAATATTCATGAAGATAAGTTAGGTAAGTACCTACCTCAGTCAATCGAGTTATATTGTTATATTTTTTAAACATAAATTGAGAATCAATTGGTTTTATTACTTATAGAGAAATTACACGCAGAGTTGCTCTGAGAAAGAAAAATAATCCTGTGGACATAAATGACGCGGAATCCAAAAAAAGATACCGGTTGAATAAAGAATCATTCTATTGCGTAACGCCACACATCCATCGCAGCATATTTATCTCCGTAACGTTAACGCTGCTAGACATGTCTTCTGTGGACTGGCCACGCCACTAGTCAAATTCTAGCCACTTCTCAAATTATTGGTAAAACCTAAACATTCTATACGTGACCTATTTCATTAACAATACATATATTTAACTGGATAGAGCTACACTGCAGTTTACTTCTAGCTGCATGAGTGAAATGAATGGTCGGCTCGACCGGGGTAGGACTACGCCCCCACAGAATACCAGCGTAAAGCGTGGTGAGTCCTGGGATCCGGAGACATTTATTACTGGTGACGAGACATCAGTCGTTATAATAATTATATATATATATATATGTATATATATATATATATATATATATATATATATATGTATTTATTAACAAAAAAAATAAAAATATCCATATATTTGATAAGATCAATAAACGATTTTATCCAATAATATGCTATTATATATAATTTATTCCAACGAAATATCGATAATACGTAACTAGGTTCATATAAAGATCAAATTGTATTCACGTTAGCATTTGGAGTGCAGCTGGGATGGAATCGAGGGGGAAGAGAAGTGATAGACTACCATAACCAAAGCGACTTAGGCGGCACAGTTGATACGGCGTCGGTGGCACTATGAAGAAAGCAATACTAGTATTACGCCCCCGGACATATCACACCGGACCCGTCGCTAGGTACTGGCGGTGTTGATTGCTTCCTAGGTTATATAGCTTTAACTAAATTTATAAAATAATAAAAACATTAAACAATACTAAAATATTCTGAATCAACGATAAGTCAACCGAACCCTTAAATTTATACGCTCGAATCCCTTTTACCTGGAACATTATTAATCATATGATAATTTACAAAAAAAAAGTTAATTAGGGTAGCTCTGACGTGATTTTACAGAAGCAGTTAAAACGTACCATTATTAGGGTCACCATAAAAAGGGGCCTTTTTATGGTCGTTATTTATTTATTAAATTATACCCGTATCCTGATATCGTTTTCCAGTCGAGGCCAATACACTTTATTCGCTGAGTGAGCTGTGCATTACGTGTGCGTTCCACTGTTTTCGTTCTTAGTAAATAAACTAAAATCTCTGAATTTAACCATGATTCATCACGACAGAACTTAGTATATAAAATTTCATCTTCACCATCTGTGAGCTTTGAGCTTCAACCCATTAGCCTGCACCAATTATTTTCTCGTACTTGCAGTAAAGTGCTGATTTACTATGTGCACTGCGGTAAAACATCGTAAGGAAACACAGTAAGGAATTGTTCAATTTCTTGAAATACTTCAAATTTTAAATAATGCGAATCTTGAAAAAGCTGTATTAAAATACTGTATGCATTGAAAAATAGAGGAAAAAGTTAATCAAGTATTACAAATGCGTTTAATTTTACGAGGGATCATAAAAACGTACTGTTACGGGTCATCCCTTCTTAAGGAGACTTAAATGAAGCGTCCCAATCTACACCAATCAAGCTTAGTTGAAAATGTATTGAATACTAATCAATTTTAATGACAGCTTCCGATAAAAGTTCTACGGTTTAAGAATTCCTGCTCATAAATCAAGTAATACACTTTCGTGTCCAATTTTTTATATTTGGTTGAAAACTTCATTACAAATTACTGCTTAATGGATGACCGGTAATGGGGGGTAAATTTTCTAAACTATAGATTTATTTTCCCTTTTATTTAAATTTTTATTATTTACTTTAGTTTTAACATTTAAATTTAGTTTTGTTGTGTATATACTTCTGTCAATAAATATATTTTCTTTGTTTCAAATAACTTTCTGCCCCTCTCCCTTTATTTAATACTTAATTACTACTTAATAAGTTTGCCATCAATGCTTTAATAAAAAAAAAACTCGGTACCTGTTAAGCAATTGATAAGCAACTTGAATTTAATGATATAATCTTGGGATAAAATTATTTCATAGAAAGTCAAAACGTAGCTTGGCATTTCAATAAACTTTGAGTTACACATTGTAAATAATAACTGAAAAATGTCGTTTGATCGATGATCGATGGATTTTTGTGTATTTTTGTGTACGTCTCGAAACCGGTGGTTTACAAAAATACAGGAAAGCATTTGTTGCCGGAATGCGACTACGACGTTAGAATAAATTTTGATATTTAAGTTAAATAATATGTCTAATATTTATAAACAATTAATTATATTCGTACATTAATATATAGCTTAATAAACCCATACGCCACAGTTGAAAACCCTTGGTAGTTAAGACAGGAGATGAGGTGTTAAGAATTTCTACACTTTTTCAAATCCTTCGCCAGTTTAAGCCATAAAAGTTTGCAAACTGCGGAGTACTTTATGCTTTCATTTGATAATGTTAAAGCGGAGTTAAATCAGTCCCTGCCCTTTTAGGTCAAGTGTTCTTTGTTATACTACCTTTTTTATTTGTCTTGTGACGATTCTGTATATTAGTACTTGAGTGAGGAGACTGATTTGTTAGCAAAATATCTCGTAGCACTGATAAGCGTTGGGTAAAATAGATTCTCGTGTGACATCAGGCACTGACACAATATTCATTGGACGACCGCCACCAGATGAAGTGGCAACTTATACAAGATAGTTGGTTATTTCACAGAAAAGTTACCCCATGTATTAGCCATGAGATTTCACTAAAATATCATCACCTCTTTTTATCCCCTGGAGATCCATTCGCTAAGGAATTGTATATCGCTGTCACTCGTGAATGCAAAGATTATTTTACTCAGTGATTAAAGTACTTAACCACACCTAAATTGATTTTAAAATATCATGGCTATCTCAGCCTATTCTTTATAATGATGTCATTCTTCATTTCTTATTTTTGATTTTGATTGATTTCGACCACGATGATATATTTTTATAATAACCAAAAAATTTTGCCAAATGGCAAATCCGCACCATGTTGTATAATCCAACATTTGTCCTTTTCTAATCTCTTGTCCTTCATAAATAGCGCGACTAACAAGGATAGATTTATTCATATATTTTAAAGTTTAAACTGCTTAAAATAAATGCAAAAAATAAAATTGCGGAAATTTCATACTCGTGCAATCCGCCCGAGAATTCACGTAACGTGTTAAATCAGATATGCGGTTTGAGCGCGTGTCGTCACAATTTAACTAAAGTCATTCCATTTCTATCGCTGTTTCATTTCGTTTGTTGGTCGCACAGACGTCATAATATATTTTATAGTATTTTAGATGCATTTTATGACTATGTTCTAATGAAAGTGATTTATGCAGCCTACGTAGGAACTTGTCAACTACACTATATCGCGGCGACATCAATAGTAACGCCGGATAAACAGAATAGAATTATCTTCTTCTCTAAATGCATATCCTGTATATGTATATCCTGGTACTAACCAGACGAAACTCTGACGATATTATAGACAAATAGAAGTAAATCTAACACAAACCTAAACAAATATACAGGCACCGGCATTGCACTTTTTGATGACAGTTGGTTAAGTAATGTTTTGCAGATGATTTTAGTAGTTTAAAGAGAAGAACTAGGTCTCAATATTTAAAATATTTTACAGTGTCCGGGATAGTTGATAGTTAAACGCGTTGTCACCACTGATAAATAAGATAGAATAACTCGCCACACGGCCTCGGCGTTACGAGTGCTATGTCACGTTGGTATTCTGTGAGGACGTGGTCTTTCCAGATGATCGCGCACGTATGACATCATGAGCATGCGAAAGTATCATCCCAGAAACTATCCCCAATTTTGTCTGAACATTTCTTATGTGTACGTGTATTTGTGCTTGTACAAATATATACGGCATTGTAAAATTGGAGAGCATCCGCAGAGAACTAAGATAGATGTCAACGAGCGCACAGTTTACCAGATAGTTAGTGATGAATGCATGAGACTTAATTATAAACATACATCCATTCTCTACAAAGATTCTAAATGCATATGGCACTTCTGAGGACTGAAATGGAAGTACTACTAAACGGTCTATCAGTAATTGGACTACGCAATTACCTCTGTTTACCATCTTTCGGACACTTTTATTACACAAGTATGGGATAAAGAAACACCCAATATTGTTAATACAGTTTTGCTCGCCAAATAGGTCCCCGAGATAGTATAATAACTTCACATATCCCTTTATCATTAAAGAGAACCGTTGAATCGATGAAGCTAATGGCCCATATATAAAATAGTGCAGAGTGTCCCCACATATCATCCGACGGACAATCTTTGTTATTTAAAACCACTGAAGAATACGTATAATAACACAAACACAAAAATACGAGTAATACATATATATATATATCATATTAATATCGTTTACGGACACGTATATATAGTACGTATTTCAAATAATTAAACGATACTTTACAGAAATCAATTTAAAATAATGGATTAATATATTTACTTAAGTGGGTCTAAGGCAATGGTAACTGCTACATTGCTTTGTTGGGTAATACGATTATTTATTGCGTAGACGAAGATCTATTTGGTGAATAAGTGACAAACCGCCACTGTGCCCATCACCTCGGCATGTTAATGAGGTTAGAGGGCAAATGTATATATGTATGCATCTGCGGACTAGAAAAGTAGAATGTTATAGCTCCACTGCAGTTTGTTTTAGCTACAGAATGGATGGATGAGTTCGACCGGGGTAGCTCGAGCTGACCTGTACCACGCCCTCACATAATAGCAGCGTAAAATAGCACAATGCTGCTGTGTTTCATCGGATTATTGCAGGGATCCGGAGACCTTTATTATTGAGAGGAGACATTCCATCTCAGTCCTCAAGGGTAACAACGCATCTGCATTATGATTCCTTGTCAAGGATGAATTTAGATGTCATGGGCCGCAGGAATCACTCACCGTCAGGTGAACTGTGTGAACCTAAACGTTTCTATCCGATGTGTATGGTATGACCTTTCCTCCCAATTTACGAAATATACCTCCATCCATTGTTTCTGAATAGTATTGTAGGGTATCCTCCTAAGCTATCCAATACGAGGTAGTTAATCTAGAAGCTTTCTGCTCTATCAAGTATCAATTATACGAGCTATATAGGTCACCTTCGTTCTACTGTGAATGCCCTCGTTATGATGCAACTTACGTCAAGTAAATTTATATGATACGTTAAAGTAATAGTGCACATTTATATCGATATCGTATTACGTAGTACGATTCGATAATCGTTGTTGACATTTCAATAATTTTTTTCTATTATTATTTTTTGTACCGGTATAACAGGAATCAAGCTGAAAATGCTGGTCAGGTATTTCTTTAACTTAGTACATTTTTTTTTAAGTAAAGTGTCAAGCATGTTAAAGGAAGTCTTTATCTCGCAAAATTTAAGGAGAGAACAGCAATCATTGAGTTGGCAGTGTGTATGGTTACCCTTGTGAGTGAGCGAGACCAAGAGCAAGTGAGTGAAAATATAGACATATATTACAGTGTCTCCTATTTAAATCTTCTTTTAAATAAAACACATAGGTATATGTTTTATACCTATATAAAATGTGTCCAATTGGATATATTTTATTTTACATACAATGCGTGTGGTAATAGTGATCGCACCATATAAGACGGAGATTACTGACAGAGAAATATACCCAATATTTAAAAGCGTGATTTTTACACTCTTCTAAATTTCTAAATGATTTTTGGTCGTATCAATCGAATTGAAATCCTTCCATACCTATCACTTAAGCTTTCTAAGCCGCCTTTAAATCCTGCTTAAACGGTTCCTAACCCTCCAATCGTTCTCTTTTGTAAACAGGCTGTTCCGATTAGAAACTAATCTATAACATCGATTTCACCCTTACCGATTAGTAAACACAACTAATCCGGGATTTCGATTCGATCTGCTCGGATTGTAATTCTCTGATCAATATTTGGGAATTAGTCGCTGTGTCTAAACATCTGAGGTATAGTAAAGGGAGTAATTATACTTTTGAACTGATTCTAAAAAACAAAGTAGGTTATTTTCTGTATGAAATTTTTTTGTACATTCGTATTAATGATTAACTGGTTACAGAAGGTTAAAGAACCTGCGAATTGCGTAAACGGTACATGCATTTATAATCCGACCATCTCATACCTAAAAGGTATATATTTTTACTTCAGTTGCTAATTACAGTGTAGTTGGTTCTTTGTACTTTTTCATATTGACTTTTGTTTTAATAACAGTTTGAATCGACATCTGAACTAAGTAACTTTTAGTTCAGATGTCAAAGTTGTCGTAAAAATATGAAATTTTAAATAAAATAAAGTATAAGTTAAATCGCTTATTCTGGGGTCAGGGAATGTGAAACTTTCCTGATTTTCAAATGCGGTTGTAGGCAAAGAGGGTTAGAATAAATTTAAATTGTTTTATAAAACTAAGCCAATCGTGGCACCGCTGTCTCAAGAGTCAGGGGAGGGTTCCTTTATATTGTTTCTTCAATTCCATCCGTGTTGAAGGATATATCATTAAATAGAAAACTATTTCATGGTTTTATTCAGTTTCGTGTTTTTTATTACATTACTTAATGCCATTTAGAATTACAATTTTGTTTTTAATATCGTAGTTCTCTTTTTCGCATTTTCACTCCTGATCCACATTGACATCAAGGAATCATGTCATAGTTTGTATTCACGCATGGATCTATTATTGTTAAATCTTTTATATTCAGAGGTAAAGAACCATAAGCAAATTATTGCCAATTCCTTGCTAAATGGAAGTAAACAAGTTATTATTTCTATAAATAAAATAAAATAGATTGGTCTTTTTGTTTATTGAATACTTAATTATTTATATTTAAATAAAAATTATAATAATCAAAATTATATTAATAATAGTAATCATCTAATTGATCATTATTTGTGCAATATTCTAACATACAAATATCAAGTATATTTCACTATCGTATACTGAAGGTTTACTTAGGGAAATTAGGTTACAGTTCGATGGGTGGTATTGTATGTTATGTTAAGATATTTAATAAAAAATTCCTACCGCACGTATTTTAATTGAAGTGAATTGACTCTAAGCATTCATTTTATCAAATCTGATTTTAAACGCTATCAAATGATAACTGCGAGTACATTTCTAGCCAATTATTTCCAGAACGGTCCTTATATTAATAAACAATAAAGTCCATGGTAGACCATACATTGTGAGACGAAGAGAAAATGATAGTATGTAGCAATAAAATGAGTATTAAAATCAATATAAACAAAAGGATTTTACATAGATATCTTTAATGTAGACAATTTATTTCGACTCACGAATCGTTGTAAAATTTATACCGGTAATGAACTGATTGCATTCGGCATTCGGCATTGAACATTTAAAACAGGTAAAAGAAATTTTCTGTATTATCGAATAATGTTTTGTTATGTCAATTTAAAATTCAAGTATATAGTATATAGTCTCCTAACAGTTTTAACCTACAGTGCTCCAACTCTGACATGTAATTGAGAATATGAAAATAAGATTAAGTAACACAATACCGATAATATCATGAGACAAAAAAAAGAATGGTATAGGAAGATCCTATAAGTGACAGAGAAACAATTAGAATGACATTTTTATGGATTAATTGAATTTGGCAGAGAGACTTCGTGATTGAAATTACCATCCAAATGTTACTTAAATTTCTTAAATACCTCCAAATATTGTTTATGGTTGAAATAATTCACTAATTCAATATATGTATTTTTTATGCAGACGCTCAAACCTCACCAACAAGTGAATTAGAGAAGGACTAGGACAGATGGTTATTCCTACATTTGCTTACTTTCTGCATAACATGCATAATAAAAAAATGGAAATAAAACCTTTTTATTATTATTATCATGGCCTTTTCCACCTGAAGATCCGTGGTAAGCAATGGCTAGACAATATAAACTCTAACAACTATACCTACTGAAGAAGATGTTTTTGCGTTTCTTAATAGTTCTTCACGTGAAGCTCGTAATGCCGCACTGGTGCCGTCAGTACTTGAGCACCTTTTTTTAGAGTGATGGTTTGTAACAGCAAGTGTGTAGTGGTAAAAGTACCTAACTGCAGAGGATCCTGGACTCGATAACCGACCGAAGAGCATAATTAATCTATCACTAATTTTGGTTTTTAACTCTGGGTATAATGTATCTACGCTCTCTTTGATGCAGTGTGCATCTGAAGGTTCCTCCGATCTTATTTCACATGGATTACATCGCACTAGAGTAAGGGACGAAGATCAAGTGCCTCTGTATTAACGCAAATCGTGACGTTGTCGAAATTGACCATGATGTTGAGATGCGGCCTACACCTAGCAGCAAGCGTACGGAGACTGTAGTTTAATTTTTTAAGACAGTGTAATATCTTTTCTTTTAATACCACCACTGTGCACTTCACGCGAAATTTCCTGCCACGCACCACTATACTATAATATGTATATATATATATATATATATATATATACACTGATATTATTTAGGCTTATTGTAAGATTTTATTTCATTTTTTTCACCCTAAGATTGATTTACTTAGTCGTTACTGACCTGACATTTGCATGTTCTGGCGTCGCTTTCACATTTTACATTCGCTAATTAAATGCGTTGCTTCGCTTTATGTTTAATGTCTATTTATTTATTCTTTATTTGTACAAGCAAAACAAACATTGTATTAAAGGCGGACTTAATGTCAGAAGGCAATTTCTACCCGTTATATTTTAATTGAATGGAATTAATATGTAAAATACTTTTCAATTGTTTGATGTGAAAAAATTTAAATGATCTCATGTGAAAAATTTATCATGTGGCGTAATAGCTTACTTCAGGTCGCATGCATATATTATAGTGTATATATTAAAGCACTAGTTCCAGCCTTAGTCCGATATAATGAATGTGTATTGGGAAGGGAGGAAGGTAAGGGAGGAGAGGGGAGGATTATATATACATATAACACATTAAGACAATTTGTGGTGCAAAAATATTGTACTTTAACAGGGGATCAAACCCAGGGCTCCTGACCACACAGTCTACCTGGCTCCCCTTTGATTTAGTACGGCATGCTTTTTGACGGCCATGCGGCCGCAAAAAATAATGTTATCAAAACATAAAGTGAGGTTAATTGAAAAAAATATAAGATAATTAGGCATAAAAATAAATTTCTCAGAAAGGTTATTAAGTTCATTATACTGTATTTCATTCCACCATTATTGGTTAATCCTCAAAGTTATGATTAAAAGTTCTAAATTTGTCTATGGTATTTATATCTATATATGATCTGATAAGAGCCACTTTCAATTCACGATACGCGAATAAATAGAGTACGATCCCCAGTGCTGGCACCAAAGAAATGTTTAATTAAACCATCGTGAGAAAACCTGCATATCCAAGAAATAAATACAAAACATATTTTGAAGACATATGATTTTCGCTAGTCCGCCAGTGGAGCGTGACTACGCCCTCTATGGAGGAGGCTAAAGTCTAACAATAGGTCAAAATAATGACAATTAAATCAGTAATGTGTACGACAACGTACCTTAATCAAAGAAATACTTCCAATTAGTATCCAAACATAACACCTCTACTGAAATAAGGTATAAATGAATCTCAACTATCCAAGCCTGAATCAAATTATACAGAAAATCTCTCCACTATTCCAACACGCAGATTCCATCAACTAATACATTTATTTGGTCAGTCCCCTGTCTTCCGCAAATTTATCCGTTCTCAACGCAAACGTCCTTCGGATTCCAGTTGTCAGATCTAACCTAAAGTATAAGACAAATAGCGCTCCCATTAATCCAACGTAGGGCGCCCATAAAGAATTTAAGCGGTTAACCGTGTATAATTAAAGCAAACAAATTTAATTACAAGGAGTATGAATGTGCAAAATGAATTTAAAATTATGTATATGTACCACCAAAGAGATAAAGCGCAACCGAACTCAAACCAAGAAAGGCTCTTCAACGATGACTTAAAATAAATTTTATTTTTCTCTTTTATAAATTTATTAGTGTCTTCTATCTATTCATTCATATGTTTTATCTCTTATATCATATCTCAAAGGTTTGGAATGTTGCCTACATTGTGACATAGATATTCAAACTTTATTCATATCGAGAAATAATGACATTAGTGATGTTATATTATTCAATGTTCCAGTTCCAGTCCTTTACTAAAAAGAAAAAAAGCTTAGTTGATGTTTCTAGTTTGGTAATGAAATTACGGCACTACAATACCCGCGTAGTCGATGACGTCATAACCAGATGATAACGCCGTGGTCGAATCAACCGACATGGACATCATAATTCTTTTTTGTTTTTGTTCACGTTTTATTGAAAAAACTTTTATGTTGACATATTATAAAAAAAATAACAATGGTTATAATTATACTACGCAGAATTTATTAGATGTATTAAAAAAGATGAAAGTAAATCGCCTATGTTCACTTTATTATATATTAAAGTTGTATTGATAAGAAAAAGCACAAAACAAATTTTAAAAATTCAGTGTAAAATAATTCAAAGCGCCAAACGGCCTTGAGTGGAATGTAGCGGCCGTCTGGAAATTGACCTTTAGGTGCGCGTCGCACAGACCCGTATCGAGACAGTACTGGCGAAGGCTGACGCTTAACAAAGATTGTCATCGAATTACCCTCTCGCTGAGGCAGTCGGGTATAAAGAGAACCGAGTTTGAAGTGGTTATCAAACGTCTGCGTGGTATTCTGTACAAATACCATATTCTTAGAGTATTGCTTGTGTTAAACTGAACTGTCAATAAATAGTTTTCTATCACATAACCTTGTTTATCAGCAGTAGAGGTACGCTGAGCTAGTCTTGTACTTACATGAATGGGTCCACGCTCTCACAAAATACCAATGTAAAATAAAAACATAATGCTGTTGTATTTCCTATAGTGAGTGGAGTATATATATATATTCAATTCATTTATTATCGGATAACAGTGATCCATTAATACATTTATACATTTAAATAAATTACAATTAATACACAACACACATAGACAAAAACATAAAATAAACAGAGAAAATAAAACAAACAAAGAATAACAATAAACAATTAGGTCTGCTCCACTAAGATTATAAAATTATTAAATGTCAAATATAGTTAAAATGTCAACTTAAAGCATTAATTGCGACTTCTATCATTATATTTATTTACCTATGAGGTTATTATTATTAATTATTTATTTATTTATTAGTCAGTCATTATATCTGGGGATCTAATTACAGTTAATGATCCCTATCAAGTTCTTAGGCTTGCACGCGTGGAAGGCGATTGTAGGTTTGTTGTGAATAGATAATGACTACTAATACTAGACCACTTTTGATTTGAAAGCTTTGAAAGCTAAATCCATATTAAATATTCTCTGCGCAGGTTTTATGTGAACAATTTCTAATTTTGAACAATAGAAAATTATTCTTCGTATCGCCCCAGCTACGTACCCGGTGTCTGTGTGATCTACCCTCAAAGGATTTAATTTCTCCCAACAGACGAAATCAAGACATAAACAACGAAGTCATAACGAATAAGCAGTGCCATCTGTCGTTGAAGTAAATACAAGTTTTGGTGCTATACGGCCCTTCATGGAATATCTTCAACAGCTTTCTTGACTTTGGCCAAGGTTATAACTTTTAGCAATAAAGTTATCTCTGCAGATATTTACTTGCAATAACATAAACAGTCAGAAAATTATATAAAATATATATATATATATAAATATATATATATATATATATATATATATATATATATACATAAATAGAACTATACATATATACATGTTATTAAAAACTTAAGTGGATGCATTCTTGACATCATTCGGACGTGCGTTCCAAAGGAGTACTGAACCTGTACCTGAACCTGTAAGAACGCAGTGCAATGGTATGGAACACTAATTCATCATTCAGAATGTAGGATAAATAAATACACACGCACATATATATATATATATATTTATTACTTTGAAAGTAACAAACGAGTAAACCGTTCACCTGATGGTGAGTGATTCCTGCGACCCACGGCATTTACATTTATCCTTGAAAAGGAATCATAATGCTAATCTATCAGGGTGTGATGCTACCCCGGTCGAGCTAGCCCATTCATTCTGCAGCTAGAAACAAACCGCAGTGTAGCTCTACCACTGCAAAACATATAAACAATATAATTCCACCACACGCCTCCACTGATGGATTAGCGAACTTCACATGTCTTCCACGTGGGTAAATCAACACTTAAAATTTTAATTAACAATTTCATTGGTGCCGATACCGGGAATTGAACTCGGCTCCCTTGCTGGCACACCGTGAATTAAAAGCAAGCGCTTAAACACTGATCTACCACGGTTCTTATAACATAACATTCGGAGTTCTTTGTCAAATTGTTAGTGACCATATAAATAGGTGCATATTTATGTAAAATCATTAATATATTCGCATAATAGTTGACGGCGGAAGTCCTGCTGGAAATAGAATACACAAAAAAATATAAATAAATAACTATATTATAGAATAACGAGGATGATCGAAATAGTTCAAAAGATCAGCACGCTGAAATGGTGATAGGCTGTCAATATAGCTCGGAGAACAGATAACGAATGCAGAGTAGTTCTTCAGTTGCAAACTCTGATTAGCAGTCACAGAGTAGGACGGACGAGTTACTATTAGATGAAGCGACGACCTACACAAGTTTGGGGAAGACGCAAATTGAAGTCGGCAGGTGGACCAGGATAGTGCTTTGTGGCAAACAATAGAGGGGCATATATTTAGCAGTGGACTATTTATACGCTTTTATGATGATGATATTTTATGTACATTACATGCCCTAGCTTCAGCTTGATACTATAGTAATACGAATCGTGTTTTGTCTTATAGTTACTAAGTTTCTTTATTTTTTCCAAATATTGAATTAATTATTTTAATATGTTTCTCTT